>CAJGYO010000013.1:72648123-73211769 GCA_904845875.1 Miscanthus lutarioriparius
TGTACGCTTCCTCTGACAAAAGATTCTCTGCACCTGGCCCATTCTAGTCACCTATTTTTTTTTTAGCAAGACACGAATGTTAGGCCACGTTTAGTTGGTCACCAAGTTGGCGCCGACTGATTTCGCGAAGCACTGTAGGTACAGTAACTTGTTCGTTTTAATTTGGTAATAATTGTCCAAACATTGACTAATTAGGCTCAAAACGTTCGTCTCGTAAAGTACAACCAAACTGTGCAATTAGTTTTTTTATTTCGTCAACATTTAGTGCTCCATGCATGTACCACAAGTTTGATGTGATGGGAAATCTTCTTTTTGCATAGTATCAAAGTTGGTATTTTGGATGAACTAAACAGGATCTTAGTGATTTGGTATAGAGTTTTACCTCACACCAACAAGTTCATCGAATGGTAGTGATCTAGCATAGAGTTTTATTACCTCACGCAAACAAATTTATCGTAGGATTCAAAGTCGTGTGTGATTGAGAGCTAGTGTCACGAAGGTTCAGGAGTGAAAGATAGCGGATCCCTGCTTTTTGAGAGTAGGGAAGGACTTCGATCTCTTATCTATATTTCATGCAGCGGGCATTGCACTCACCATGGATGTGTTTCATACCATATATTTCCTCCATTAATTACCATACAATTTTAAATGCTACTAAAACTAGTTAGATATATGAAAGTATATATGTGCTGTTAGGGCTGAAAATGGTACGGATATTTTCTGACCATATTCGAGACCGAATCCGTTTAAAGGGGTTTAGATCTGTCCGTATCCGAGTCCGGATATTCAACATCCGATACCCTATCCACATTCGAATATTCAAATCGCATATTTATGATGTCGATATCCAATCGTATCATATCCAGCATAGCTGAAACTATCTGTATTCGAATATGAATCCGAACACAAATATGAAAACAAATGTAATATCAGTGATTTACGTCCGTATCCGATCCATTTTCATCCCTATGTACTATAATATGGTTTGATTTGTGCTATGTATGATTTTTGCAAGGTTTTTGACCAAACAAATGAATAAAACGGTAAAGATATAGAGCATGTTTCACCCACTGAAATGTGTGTGTGTTAGCACAAATATGCACCAAATACCCAAGCACTGAACATGCACTCATAGTGGCACGCTAGTTGCAACCTCTATGAAAACCAAATCCTCTGGTTTTAGACAAAGGACCCTCCAGTATTCTCGAGTTTCACCGAGAGAGGTAGCTTATGTTTTCCGAAATGTTAAATGGTAAAGAGTATATTCTCGAGTATCAACACCTATATATTGTTGCCACTATTTGGGCTAAACAACCATTTAAACGGGCAAAATGACCATTTAAGTGGGATAAACGGCCAATTAAGTAGAAATGGTGTACTACAATGAAACATGTTTGAATGGTGTTTAACATGGACTAAATGATCATTTAGGCGAACAATGGATAACTCTCACTCTTTTGTGGTGATGCACGGCTAGGTTTACAAATAAACCAACAAAGGGTAAAAATCATGCTTAATTATGGGACAGCAAACAAGATGGTTTATTGATTTGATTTGGCATCATATTATTATTAGTCTACATTGATTACATAGCAGTTAACTCAGCAATCTTAAATCTTATTTGATCAATTTACACCTTGCTTTTGAAAAGTTATGTATGTATAATTTGAAGTTGAACCCATTTAATTAAATATGCTTTTGGTTCATCTGCTATAAAGTTTTTTAGGTTTATGAAAATGGCATATAATTAAGTGGATCCTAAAAAATCCATGCTACAATGAAATTCCAGGTGCCTACATGTAACAAGGATTTGTGGCCTTTCCTAAGAAAGGTGAATTATTTGAGCATATCAAATTTGCCAGGAATGATTATTGCTTTTATTATTCCTATCCTTCAATTATTAAGAGCTGAGGACTAATTTATTTTTATTTGTTTGGGGTCAAGAAACTTTTGAGAAAACTGAGGAATGCTTGTTTTCACCACTTGTGCTTTGGGTGCATAGGTGGCGAGCACCCTTTAAGCTTTGTGTGGTTCACTGCTGGAAACTCGAATTGTTCTGTGTGTGATTAATTTTTCTGTGCGTTTTTTCGGTACGCACAGAAAAATTACGATTTTTCTGTCGGTTTCAAAATATCCCGACAGAAAAATACGAAAACCCAAAGAAAAATTATATGATTTTTCTATGCGTGACAATACACACACGGAAAAAATCAGCACTCACAGAAAAATGCAACTTATTCTGTCGGTTCTTTAAAAACACACAGAAAAAATATACGAACGCACATAAAAATTCAAACAAGCACTAGGACCCCTCCCTTCTTCTTACCTTCCTCTACACCCAAACCCCAGTGCCCCCTCCTCTTCCCTTCTTCTTTCTCCTTTTTTGACCCCAACGCCCCTCCCCCCTTCTTCTTCCTCCGCTTTTGGGACCCCAGCGCCCCTCTCTCTTCTTCTTCCCGGCCGCCCCCAGCGCCCTCCCCCCCCTGCCACTGCCCTCCCTTCTTCCTGGCGCCGCCCTCCCTAGCCTTCTTCTTCCCCGGCGCCGCCCCTCCCTTTCCCAAATCCGACCGGTGGAGGCCGGTGGTGGCCGGATCTAGGCTCTGGTGGTGGCGGGCGGCGTGGTGGCAGGCTTCGTGGTGCTGGCGTGGTGGTGGTGGTCCTCGGTGCTGCCCCTCCCCGGCCTTCTTCCCCGACGCCGCCCCTCCCTCTCCCAGATCTGGCCGGTGGAGGCCGGTGGCAGCCGGATCTGGGCTCTGGTGGTGGCGGGCGGCGGGTGGCGTGCGGCGTGGCGACGGGCTTCATGGTGCTGGCGTGGTGGTGGTGGTCCCTGGTGCCGCCCCTCCCCGACCTTCTTCTTCCCCGACGCCGCCCCTCCCTCTCCCGGATCCGGCCCTCCCTCTCCCAGATCCGGCCGGTGGCGGCCGGATCTGGGCTCTGGTGGTGGCGGGTGGCGGGCGACGTGTGGCGTGGCCACGGGCTTCGTGGTGCTGGCGTGGTGGTGGTGGTCCCCGGCGCTGCCCCTCCCCGGCCTTCTTCCCCGGCACCGCCCAGCCTTCTTCCCCGGCACCGTCCCTCCCTCTCCCGGATCCAGAGCTGTTGGAGCTACTACCACCATGGGTATGTATTCACTACTGGAGCTACTTCCTCCACTGCTCCTGTTTTATTAACATTAAGATGACATCTTGGTTGCATTGTTGGGTTGTTTCAGCTGGTTTAGTAGTAGTAGCACCTCTGATTTGTTGTATGAAGAAACCGCACTACCATTTTGATTCATGAAAATCATAAGTAGAACTATACTAACATAATTCATGATTAGTAGTGCATCAAATATTTCTTGAACATATATGAGCAATGAGCTGCCAGTTTGATCCAAATGTGAGCTCTTCATTGTCTTTTATCAGTAACTTGACATCTTTGAAAATCACAAGTAACTATACTAACATAATTTACTATAATGTAAGAAATATACATGGATGGACAACTCAAATAATGTCATTATATTTGAATTTGAGAGAGCAATGTAATAAGAAGATTTTACTGCAAAGTTAAATACAATTTTAACTTGTTTGTTTTGTTACCCTAGTTGCTTTTCAGGTGAGATGCTATGAAAACAGTATCTTGAATATCTTGCATATATCAACCAGATCAATCATTTTGATATGTGATATTTGCGGAGCTAAGATGATATGGAACCCCAGTCTCGTGCCGCGCTGCTCTCCCCTTCCCTAACTATGCCTTGTGACTTTTTTGTTTTGTACTACTCTTGAGTGGCTGTGATGAATCAAGTTTCCATTAGAGAACTTCTCACTTTAGCACCTTATGAGCTGGTACTTGGGATATTTTGTTCTGTTTGCTGCTTAACTAAGATGGCTTGTACCAGTACAAGCACCCAGTTCTATGGCTAGTTCAATTCCCATTAGAGAGAGAGAATTAAATTAAGTTCTAGGTGAAATTAAGTTGCAGATGTCATGCTGATAATGGGTAAATCTGAGCCATTTCTCGAGTTCTTTTGCTCTTGTTCTTTTGCTCCAGGTGAAATATATGTAGTTCATGTGCTTTTGGCATACTGCTCTCTAATGGATCTGGAATGACCAATAATTTCGTTTCTATTAGCTCAGTTCAAGAGAGCTCTGTGATTTTTGCATTGCTATTTGTAGAAGAACATGACTTTTTTGCATGTAAATCATATATTTGTTGCCTTGGACTGTGAAACTTAGGTAATACTTTCAAATGTGAAATTTCTGGAGATGGTCACTGCCTGTGTGGCATTTCTTCTGTGAAATTTTGGTAATTATATACTTTCAAATGTGAAATTTCTGGAGATGGTCACTGCCTGTGTGGCATTTCTTCTGTGAAATTTTGGTAATTATATACTTTTAAATGTAAAATTTCTAGAGATGGTCACTGCTTGCCTGTTATTTCTTTTGCACTTGTAGATTTGTAAGTTTTTTCTGTCTCTTGCAGCTGTACTGCTTAGTGAAGGCTAGAAGTAATTTTAAATGTGAAATTTATTTGCTTGACTGGATCATGCATTAGACTTGGCATTTGGTCTTCCAATTCCATCTCCAGCATTCCAAGCATTGCCTGATGGTGGCATCACATTGTTATAGGAGGAATCATGATCAGCATTTGTCTTCTTCCGTTTGTAAGTGCCCATTCCGGTTGCTGGGATTTCCCCACGTGTCCTGATCTACATTCAAACTCTGTCCATTCTAGTTGCTGGGATGCTCCCAATTGCCATAGCCATCATCAGACTTCTTCTCCCAGGCACCATCACCTCCATCTCATTTTCTTTTGTCCCATGTATTTTCTGATTTGGCCCATGGGTCATTTTTATTTGATGCCTCAGGAGTGCTGGACGACTTCCCATGAATTATCTTAATCTGCTGGCTTTGCAGCCGCTCCACCTCCACTACTCCAGCCTCCCCAATCAGTGGAATATTTTGTGAGTTTTCATTTCCATTTAGGTGCAAATCAAATTGGCTTGTGACCTAAGATGAAAGGTACTGAGCAGTCCCCACTATGCTCAATAAAAAGGCAAACTTCTTATAATACTAGTGTTTTTTTGTTGACTAAAAATATGTCTTTGCTTAACAGGTAGAGATGGAGTGGAAGGTGAAGCAGTTTCTTTCTCCTTCCCCGCTGACTCCCCTGACCTTGAGAGCCTCACGCGAGGACGCGACCATGACGCCTCCTTCCACGGAATCGATCCCAGCGGCGGCGCCCCTCAGCCCCTGACACCACGATTCCCCTGCGGCCTGCGCCCTCACGCTGCCAACGCCGCCCAGTGCCCAGTCCGCCGTGCTGTGGTGCCACCACTAGCTGGAGGTGGTGGGAGCCCTTCTGCTTTGGTGCTTGGTTTCTTTTTCGATATCCATATTTATGAATTCATTGTAGTATTCATGTTGAACATGTAGATGACCAGATATCATATCTGTATTCATGATGAACTACTGATTTATGTATTATTTGAATGAAACCTTGTTGGTCATGCACAGAAATTACTGTATGGAAAATATATATTTTAATATGCTGTTGCTATTTTTTTTAAATAATTTTTTATGTGTTTAACTCTTTTTTCCTGTGAGGCTGGCTACACAGAAATATTATTTTTAATCTGGGCGAAATGAATTTTTCTATGAGTTCAACTAGACCGACAGAAAAAAACATGTGTTTTTCTGTGCGTTTATTTCTTTTTTCTGTGTGGATTAACACACAGAAAAATTAGTTTTAATCTGGGTGAACACAATTTTTCTGTGCGTGTGAGACCCACAAAAAAATTGTTTCTGATGGTGAACCCACAGAAAAATTAGATTTTTCTGTCATTATATTTCCATGGGTATTTTTCTGAGGGTACACCGTCAGAAAAATATTTTTCTGACGGTATTCGCATTTTTATGTGTGTTTTCGCACACACAAAAAATGTGAGTTTCCAGTAGTGGTTGTGGAGGACAAGGGAATTGGTGTTGTTTTGGCTCAAGATACCGAAGGAAAGGAATATATTATTATCACATATGTCAACTGGTGACTTTTGGACAGAGACAATATATACCTTTAGTGAGAAATTATGCTTACCGCTATATTATGCTTCTACTAAGTTGAGTCATTATTTAATATCTAATACTGGCATAGTAGCATGTGTCAAGCCAATGTTATTGTACATATGTTGCTGGTCCTATTTTCAGTGGTAAGAATTAACAAGGAGGCATATGCACTTATTGAATATGATTGGCATTTGAATATTTGAAATGCCAAATTGTAGCAGAATTTATTTTTGAACATTGGAGTGATAATGAGCATGGTTTAGAAGCCAGATATGTTACTTGTACTCAATGTAAGTTGTATTTTGTTGGTCATTTTGCAATGAATGTCAATGCATTGGTGCTATGTTTATTTTACCCAATAATGATGTTTTTTAGACCTCTAGCTGATCAGAGTACTTTTGAATTAACAATCAAGCTACATATAAAGCTCATACATTAGGCTTATTAAAATTTTTGAAATTCAAGGATTTAAACATGTAGAAGCTTTTGGTGACTCATTATTAGCACCACCGAAAGTGTCAAAGACCATTCGTTGTCTAGATGGGTCACTGAATGATTACCTTGACAAGTACCTAGATGTTTTATCTTACTTTGATGAATTTGCTATATATCCTATACCTCTGGGCCAGGGAATTTTCGAGCACATATATTATCACAAAAAAATCTGGCTATAATGCTCAGAAGATACATGTTTATATTATTGAAGAGCTGATGCTAAAGCTTGTTGATATGGATGTTCTAGAATAAAACTAGCTTGTCCTGATTTGTGAAAACCAGCATGGCCAAAATCTATACTATGCTTCACTCTAAAGACCGAATTAGCTAGTTTTCTAGCTCACATGCCAAAATTGGCTTGTCCAGTTTCTGAAACTAGCTTGGCCAGTATGCCTGTTAAGAGTGCTAACTCGGCCATTATGTCCCAAAACCATGGTGAGACTCAAGTTATTGTATCTAGAGGAGACATATTATTACTCTGTTTACAGAATCCTAGCTGTGAAGTGGATAGAATGGTTCGGCGATTAGCATTTAATTATATTTTAACTGATGGTGACTTGTACACAGTTGAAACGCTAAAGACGATTCTCTTTTGAAGTGTTTGGATTCAGATCAAGCCTATGTTTCCATGGAAGAGATTCAAGAAGGAATTTGTGGTACACATCAATCGGCTCCTAAGATGAAGTGGTCCTTGAGACTGTTTAAGGAATATGTGCTCAATGTCATATTCTATTATGGTTTTTGCTGATTGTAATGACAACTTAATCAATAGGACTACATTTATACTAAGATGTGTAAGACATGTTTAGAGAGGTATTATGAAAAAAGAACAAACAAGATCCGAGGAGAAACAGAGTCAAAACAATAAATTATTTTGTGAAACAAATTCAAATTGGCAACAAAAGTTATCAACTCTTTAAAATCTTCGTTTTTCAACAAAGCACTATACCAAATAATAAAAATGCAATAACACATTGGAGTACACCCATTCCTTCCATAAATAGTGTTCACATAAATGCTAAATAGTCGGCCACCCATTGTTTCGTCAACTAAGGCTAAATGGTTGTACAAAAAAGGCAATACTGTACATTGTGTACTATTTAGATGGTGTTTTTTCGAATTGTTTAAGCACTGAATGGAGTAGATAGGCATAACTTAACCTTTCAATTTCAACCCTTCATGCATTTTTTTGCTTATTTTGGGTCCTTTTGGTTGAACTCCTCAACCTACTCCTGCTTTATTTTCTAGAGGAGCTGAGCCAAATGGGCAAAAGAACCACCTCCTCCACAGGTGGAGCATGAGCAAAACTCTTTACAATTTGTACTAGAATGGAGGAGCAGCAAAAAAAAAAAAAAACCTGCTCTGCACACCACTTCTCCCACCGCTTATAATCAAACTTCAAAACCATCCTACTCTCATTTACTGTTAATTAAACATAATCTAGATTATCAATAGCTGTTTAGGATTTGAGATATTATATATTTAGATGGTAAGTTCTATCCTGAGATGATTTTAATTGAGTGATTAGCATGTTATCAATAACCTGAGTACACCTGTTATTCATTCAGATCAGATTGACCTTAGTGGTAGATTGGGCACTTCGTTACATCAGCTCTAAAAGGATGTTGTCCAAAAAAATACACATTGCGAAAAACTACACCTCTAATAAACACTAGGTATTTTTTTCTAACCTTAGTGGTAGGCTTAAGTAGTTTGTTACATCATATCCAAATGCAGGTTTTCCATAAACATATATGGGCTTTGCTACGGTACCTCCAAATAACTGTGGACGGCCGTCGATCTGGATTGGTATAATCACATATTACCTCCTGAGAGGTAATAGGAGAAATATATTTGTTTTATTTGGAGAAATAGGAAGGTAAAGCTAATTTTTAGGTAATATATATCTATAAATTAGATCTAGCATGTATACAAAATACAAACACGTATGGATGGTTCTCAACATAACATGCAACGTTTTTTTAAATTAATTGATCTATATTGGTGGTTCCCAACATAACATGTAACATTTTTCTTAATTAATTGATCTATGTGCAGTTGTAATTTATCCCATGATGCTAAACTTGAGTTGTATCTTTTCTTGAATGTTTTTTCCATAAGTATTTTTTTCTTTTTTTCTATTTTAGTTACTTTATTTAAATTGAAACATAAACATGTTTGTAAGGAACGTTAGACTTGAACGTGTTGGTATTTAAACTATTTAATTATTTTGCGTGCTAGTCACGGGTCTTGAACGTGAATTTCTTGAATCAGGTCTAGCACAGGTGCTACGCACCCTTAGCGTACGTGCTACACCGGCATGCAGCAGCATGTTACGGGTGTACTCAATTAGTTTTACGGCAACAAGAAGCTATTCTTGGATAGTACGTAGATATCTTGTATATATTTGTTTAGTTTGTTGCCTTTCCTTTTTTGTTTTGTTTTGTAGACATTTTAATTAATTAGTAATTACTTAGTTATTGCAAGCACATTTAAAATGAAGGGCTAAGATTTATTTGAAATCTTACCTCCTATGAGGTAAATGATGTACCTTAGCAAGGCCCAACATATATACACTATCACAAAATGGACTTCTAGGGTACTATTTCCTTACAATTACCAAGCCATGTGCACGTAACCTCAACTTTTGCAAGCCGTTTGCAGATCAACATCTCTCGCTAAAAGGATGAGAACAGAAAAGGAAGAATAACAACCGTGTCTCTATTGATTAGTTTGGTTAGATTTAGTATGATTGGTATCTTGATCACCTCTTCCCATTCAAGTACAACAACATAAAGGTTTAATGCACTATTTCTGTACATTATTCATATGGTTATTATTACTAGCTACAACTATGCAGTCTCAACTTATGTAGATTGTGTCCTTATTTGGATAACCTTTTTCCACTAAAGTGCGACAAAATAAAGATCTAACTACTATGAATCATACAGCCTCAACTGATGTATATCGTTTAGAGAACCAATAGAAATAAGGCAGAGTAACTATATTAGTCTATTAGTTTATTAGCTAAGGTTGTCGATATTTTGATCCCATTCTGTAGGCTTCTTGATGTGCATGCCCATACCCCTAATTCAACAGTACATGTCCTTTTCAAATTCATGTAGCAGAAATTATATAGATGCATTCTTTTTTTCAAGGCACAAAGCATGTTTCGCCATATATGCACACACACGATCACAAAATGGACCTCAAACATACAATTATCATACAATTCTCAAACCACAGCTAGCCTCGACTTATCCAAGCCATTTACAAAAGGACATCTCCAGTTAAAAGGATGCGATCAGATAAGGAACAAACACCATATTTTTCAATTAATTTAGCTAGATTCAATATGATAGGTGACAAACACTATTTCTTTACGAACCTCAACACTGGTAGAGAACAGAGCTTTACTCTCGGTGGGGAACCCCCTCTAGTCCCGGTTCCCCACCCGGGAGTAAGCATCCGGGACTAAAGGGGGTCCTTTAGTCCCGGGTCAGGAACCGGGACTAAAGGTCAGTCCCGGTGGGTAACACCAACCGGGACTAAAGGTCCTCCTAGCTTTAAAAAAATGCCTCCCACCGCTGCGTCCCGTGAGATTCGAACCCAAGACCCCATGCATTGCCTCGCGCGTAGCTTACCATTCCACCTACACAACACATCTAACAATGGATGGGATGCTTCCCTTTTGAACTAACCCATCGGGGGACCTTTAGTCCCGGTTGGTGTTACCAACCGGGACTAAAGGGTCTACTTTTAGTCCCGGTTGGTGTTACCAACAGGGACTAAAGGTTGAGGACTTTTAGTCCCGGTTGGTGTCTCCAACCGGGACTAAAGGTCCTCTGCCACTGTGCCAAGCGCAGTAGCCGTTGGGCAGGAACCTTTAGTCCCGGTTGGAGACACCAACCGAGACTAAAGGTCTCTCTAGTCCCGGGCGCAAAAAATGCCGGGACTAGAGCCCATTTTAGCATCGGATGAAAGATCTGTTCTCTACTAGTGCAACTTACAATTTATGAAAGTGGCCCTCACAATGAGCCGATCCAGGGGATAGCCATGGTCGTAGTTGGCAGCTGGGCTAAGGGACTGAGGGATGGTCAAGGAGGACCACATCAGACCAATCACAAGCTCGAATCATTTAACAGTATTGGACTTGGAGCGGCCCTTCATTTTTTTCCTGCTGGACAATCCAACAGGAACTCACTACATAAATCGGTAGGCCTTCGTCCATCTGCAGTTTCCTCATGGGCTTCTACTGAAAACCCGGCGCAAAGGAAATTCCATGCTAAACTAATCAGGACAGCAGTACCAATCCAATCTTGACAAACAAATGATCCAGAAAATTAGATGGTTCAACAATTGATAGAACTACAACACGGCCAAACGCTATTCAAATGAAAAATGCAAATTAAGTAAACAAGTTTATTTGTTCTGATCGATCGCTCCAGTCCAGAGCAGATAAATAATGTACGGGCAGTGGCGCTGCTTGAGACGCCCTTGAGGCCTTGATGGTGCATCCGACCTAGTTGGTGTTGAGCGATAGCAGGATCTCCGACATAGCTGGCTTGTACACTTCCTCTGGTGAAGGATTCTCTCCGCCCATTCTAGTCACCTATTTTGTAAAAAGATGTGAATGTTAGTTAGATGGCATAAAGTTTACCTCATGCAAATAAGCAAGTTCTCTGCATGAGATATATATGTATATATCCAAAAGTATGAATATACTTTGTCAGGTAATGCATTGTTGTCAGATTCAACGAAGATATATATTGAATTAGATATTGGTGCCTGAATTATGATATATTTTTTTCGAACAATGAATTCTGATATATAGAGTGTGGCAAAATGTCTACAGTGGGCATTATTGTTTGTGACTGGGTTCGCCCATATATATATATGCATGTTTATGCATTCATGTTGTATTACTGCTAGGGTGAAAGATATCATGCTCAGAATGCAAATTCATCTTTGGTGGAACATGGAACTGCAAGATGGTACACACATCACTCAAGTAACAGGTGGCCTTGACTACCGAGTGACTATTCAAATAGTGTACTGCTGAACTAATCAAATCAGTATGGCAAAACAAAGCTTTTGATGAAATACTAGCTAGACTCCATTAATAAAGTTATATTAATCGGACCAACTAGTAGCATTTATGTGAATCAAGAAGTTAATCATAGAGTTAGTCACATAATAATTCCTACAGAGTTACAAATCCACAGTGTAGTCAAGAGATTTGAAGGATATGGGAACTTGGGTCATATATGTATGTCTAACCTTAGTGATTGGCTTGAGTAGTTTGTTACGTCAATTCCAAAAGCATGTTTCTATAAAAAAATACATATTGAAAATAAAATAGACCTCTAGTAACATACTGTTTTCTTATGGTTACCAAATCACGCAGTCTCAGCTTCTGCAAGCCGTTTTGCAAACCAAAATCTCTATTTAAAAGCAAGAAATCGAAAAAGGAAGAGTAACCATATTTGTTGATTAGTTTAGCTAGATTCAAAAGGCAGAGTAACCATGTTTGTCCAATAGTCTAGCTACATATTTAGGTTGGTCAGTATTTAGATCAAACCATTTTGCGCGTCACCTTTGTAAATGGTCAAGCAGGCTCCTCGTTAACAGAGAGAGAGCCACCTGCTGAAGTCCGGGCTCTCCCCAATCCTCTAATAGGGTGTTTGGTTTGAGGAACGAGTTGGTCCATCGTCTTCTCACTCCATATTTTTTTATTTGATTTGTGGAATGAAATAGTTTGATCTATCATCACCTTATTATTCATCACAAGCTAAATAACAGTTCAATACTGATATGAGGTAAATTTATGGTGTGTTTAGTTTGTGGAGTCATCCATATGCTTCATGAGTAGATGCATCATGAGTTCATCCCATGAATTTTGATGAAATCAACTCAGTCCTTATGCATATACAGTTATTAGCTTGCGAGAAATAAGGTGACGATGGATCAACTCATTCTACTCCACAAACCAAATAAAAAAAGTGAGGAGTGAGAAAAAGATAGACCACCCCATTCCTCAAACCAAACACACCCTTCAGGAATGGACTCGTGATGCACCACCTCATCCAGAATGGTTTCATTTCTCAAACCAAACATCCAATAAAAATACTAACCGGTTCCCCCGAAGTCATAGTTACTGGTTAATCATGTGCGAGTTCCCATTCCTGTATACAAACAAGCCACTACTCCAGTAGGGGCTCCTTGCCCCTCCTGTTCTTTCAAAAAAACAAACAAGCCACTACAACAACCCAACCATGAAACCAAGAGGATATGATGCTCCATCAACTAGAAGCTACTTACACGGGCATAGATGTTGAGCACAGAGTGGGCAGCGTCGGAATCGAACTGCGCCGTGACCACGTCGATCCCGTAGTTGTTCAGCACGGACAGTACCATCACCATCTTCTCCATGCCGAGGTGGCGCGGCACGGACACGTTGATGTACGCGTTGTCGTTCGACACGCTGAGCACAAGGTTCGGCCATGACCTGGAATCCGACTTGCCCCGGGGCCGCCATGGGGAGCTGCGGTGGCGCTGGCACCGCTGCAGCAAGAGGCTGCTGCAGCGGCAGCGGCTGCGGGACGTCCGCAGACATTGCCACGGCCGCAGCAAGTGGCTGCAGCGGTGGCGCCGGCACATCATGGCAGCCATCTGGGACGTATGAAAACATGGCCGCTCCCGCCATCCCCTGGGCGGTCTGCGGTGGCGCCGACGAGGAGGAGGCCGCCCGTTCAGCGGCCACCTGCCGCGCGAGTGCCAGCTCCTGCTTGCGCTTCTCCAGCATGGCCTTCATCTTCTCTAGCGACTGGATGTAGTCGATCGCCTGTCCCACTAAGGTCCCCTTGTCACTCTGTACGTCGTCAGAACAACAACAAATCAGATCACAGTATCACCATTAATTCACCAGTGACTGAGTGACTGCATCTTCTTCCAAGCTCTAGCTAGATATCACATCAGAGAATTGCAATTCGCATCGTCGTGTCATCTGATCGAGAGCCTTACCTTGTCAGTGACGTGGGGCACGAGCTCCTGCAGCTCGCCGAAGTAATTCCTCAGCCGACTACGGCGCTTCCTCTCCGCGATCATCCGCATCCGATTCCGGCGCGCCTTGGGGGTTTCTTTGTTGTCAGCAGCGTTGCCTGCGGCGGAGACGGCGTCGATGTTCTCCTCCGGGTCCGGGATGGTAGTCGAAGAACCACCAGTTTCAGCCATGGCAGAAAGCAGGGTGGAGGAGGATTTTGGAGGGGAGGGGAGCGAGGCGTAATGGGATTTTGGAGGGTGCTCTCGAGCCTTTATTATTTCTATATATAAAAAGGATGGGGAACTTACCACATTTTTTTTCTGAATTAAACTTTAATCTCTTTGACTGGTCAGAGATGCCTGCAGAAGGAAAAATGGCAGTAGTGCAAAGGATGTGTAACGTCCCCGGCCTCCCGGCCGGCGATTAGCCGTTTCATGTTAATTTGGCTGTCTTTCCTGCACTCAGGAATATAATAATTGAGAATTGAGAATGATGAGTTCCGCCTCACAATATTCATAGATATTTGTAATTACTACTATACTTCCTTACAAGCAAGGAGGGTACATTTACAATAACTCTACTCAATAAATACTTGCCAGAGTTATAAGCTAAACTCTTTGTGTGGGAATAAATGTAACTTTCTTGTTTACTTAGCATTTTAAAAATCATAAACTATGTGACCTTTAAAAAAAGACACTATATACTCTTATATGCATGTTATTTCCAAGGCAACATACTGGACCCGGTCTTTTTAGAAAAACAGGAGGGGCGCGGGCCTCTACTGGAATTTATATAACCAAAGATAACAAAGTTTTGTTACAAACAAAAGTAGCGGGGGGAGCAAAGGAGCTCAAGAAACAAAAAAAAAGGTATAAAAATAAAATAAGCCAGACTAAGGATATTAAACAATATGGAAAAAGTCTACTCCACCCTCCAACTATGGGGGGTGGTCTACAGCGGCGGTTTTGCTAAAGTGTACCATATTATATGTTCACTGTGTAGATCTACTCATGTGGAGTCCAACAAAATTAGATTTTCCATTTTATGATTTTTCTGTGATTTACTATGATTTTTCAAAGATTCAGCGGAAATAAGAAAAAAAAAAGACAAAACCCCTGCCACTGTAGCAAAACCGCCGCTGAAAACCGCCTGGGGGTAAAATAGACGGTTTTGAAAAGTTCAGGGGGTAAATCAGACCGTTTCATAGTTGATGGGGTTATGTAGACCACCCCCATAGTTGGGGGGTTGGAGTAGACTTTTTCCTAAACAATATTGTTTAACCATGAATTAATAAAAGAAAAAAATGCTTCTTTTAGTGCGTACTAGGAACAACGCAAATTTTGACTTGAAAACTCTCTTTGGGTCTTCAAGAGTGAAGGCAAAGAGGCCATTATGTGCTTTCCAAATGGTCCAACACATTAAGATTATAATTTCCTTGAATAAAGGCACGTCTAATTGTCTCCTGAAGTTCTCTAGATTTTTTTAAAAATTTTGTAACCAGGCCCAGCAAGCTAAAGCAAAGAGGCAGTGAATGAAGAGGTGCCCCAATGATTCTTCTAATAGGCCGATGCAAAAAAACTTTATGCTTGTTTTGACAGGGACTATTCCAAATCCAGTTGAAGCTTGGATGAACTTTTCCTTGACCACTGAGATGTTTGTGTGCTTTTGCTACCGAGAATTTTCATGAACTATTTTTGTGAGCTTCTAATCCTGTTGACTAGACTGTACCCGCTTTTGGATGAGAGAAGAGCAATATGGCGCCTCTTTTAATGTGATATCGACACACTTCTCTCGAACTATTTCTGTGAGCTTCCAATCCCTCGAGGAGCTCGTGAACAACAAGACAAAGGACGCATGCAGTAGGCCGGACAAAAAAGTAGGACAAAAATTTTAGCACTTTGATATTAAGATATAGAGGAATAGATATAGATATAGAGATATAGATATATGTACATATAGATATAGATTAGAATTCCTATTCAAGTTACTTATGGTTGGAGATATCTATTAGAATTAGGATTCCTAACTATGTAGGTTATCTCATGTTATATAAAATAGGAGGGCTGTAGACTAATAGAGATACAACCTCCACATTCGCGGAGTTATAGTTAGGGGAGGTAGACGAAAAAATAGGTTTAAGTTTTGTAGCTCGAAAATTTATCCAACAAACGTGTGCTGCTCGAAGTCGTATATATGAGCACATGATGCTTTGACATTTATCCAATGATAGTATGTGCATTTCAATTTGTCTTGAGATTGGACTCTGAATAGTGTTTGAAATTGCATCATATGTTTACATTTGTCTTTCAATCGAACTCTATATGATGCCTGGATGCACCTGCTCTAACTCATTATGTTGTATTCAGTCTCTTGGTTCCTTTTTTGTTGCGTGTTTTCTTTTCCCATTTCTCTTCTGTTGTGTTTAGTCGTTCTTGTTCGATTCGGCTTCTTAGAAATCTATTCAATAAAAACCTCATGTGCTATGATTCGTGTTGAATCAGGCCCCCTAGCTACCGTTGCTGGATGTGCATTGCTCTAACTCGTATGGATATTGGAGACTTGAATATTTATCCAATGATTAGATCAGGTGTTCCAATTTATCTTGGGATTATATTCTACAGATCGCATTATATATGCACTCGCAGATACGGAAAGATTGGATTAGTTAGGGAGAGCCAGACCAAATATAAAAAAAAAAACAGAAATTTTGCCTCTTTATTATTAGGTATAGATATAGATATAGATATCATTTCATCAACAAGGTAATTTCTTAGCCTAGGAAATTAATTTGAGGGTTTATTTTGTTGATTAAATACTAAGATAATATACATATGAAACTTTGCACAATCTCGTGCAGGTTAAAAAGGTTTTTAAGCACATGCTTCATGATCCTAGCTGTACAACTCAATTTCTAATCGTTAATTACGCGAGAAATTTTCTCAACTTATCACCTTTTTTCCGTCACATGTTGCTATTTGGGAATCGAGAGCAGTGACTATTTGTCTTTTTCTTGTGTGCCGGGTGTTGTTCGTGGGCCATTTCTGTCTTTTACTTTCTTCTGGAACTTAGCTCAGTCTAATGCATGGGTAACTAGTCTCGCAGTCGCCTTATTACGTGTTCGAGCCATTTGATAGTTAAAGGCGGAAAGCCCAACAAAATAAGCCCATTTTATGCCACTATCCTTGCAGGCCCAAACCTAAACTGCGCCCTGCCTAATTAAGGTGGCGATCCACTTGTCAGATCGTCTTGTTTGCTCCAAAAAAAAACTTTTTAGATCCTCTTGTGTTAATTCAGAACGGCGAGGCGGATGTCTGGACGGAGGCCCGGGTCCGGACGCAGCGCCCGTGCCCACGCCCCGCATCCTATCTCGGTTGCGCCCTGCGGGGGAAGTCATCTGGACGGACAGACTCCTGATTGTATCATTATAGAATTAAGAATGCCGCCCCATCCCAATGGTACTCGTGACGACCATGATTGATGGTAGAAATACCAACAATTTGAAGGGTGACAATGACAATGTATTGAGAGGCGTTACATATATTTTCTTATCGTATTTACCAAGCTTCTGGTTGTACATGTCATCTTCTTGTTACATCCCGTGTTCGAATAAGATGTACACAAGTGGAAACGTGAATTTCCCTGTCAATGCAAAAAAGAATGACAGGAAAATTAGCATGCCGACAGAAAAAATCTGACACCCACAGGACAATTTCTGTTTCCAATAGTGAGAATGTCTCGGCTCAGCAGCATTTTTTTGTGGTTTCAATTTTTCATTTTCCTGAAGTTACTACCACTCCCCTTTAATTTCGACTGACCACAGTAAAACGTTTGCCTTGCCGCCGTGTCGCATTTTCATATCTACAAACCGTTTATATCGCCATATCTTTTTTAGAAAAAGATAGTGTCCTACTTTAGTAACTGACTGCCAAAAAATGGTGAATAAATCCAAGCGAAACCAAGTCTCTCCACACACAAGCAAAGCAAGGAAGCTTCACGGTGAGCAAGCAAGCAAGGATACAAATTCGGTTCTCACTGTACACGATGAGCAAGCAAGATTTCACGCATAGCGCCCGATCGACTGTTTCTCGTCGTCACCTTTGCCTATCTCGCCAAACACCTGCATGCTGCGAAGGTAGCAGGAAGTTGCGTCCCGGAGTTTGCGTCTCTGTTTCAGTTTCGACTTCCTGGAAGAAAAATAATAATAATTCAAGCTTACAGCCTAAGAAAGGGGTGAGACAAAAGCTTGAGAGCCTCACTAGCACAAAAAAATCGATTTTAAGGGCTAGTTTTAAAATGGATACTGCCCATGCCATCGATCATAGAAATGGAGGCATTTTTAGATATGATTTTGTTATGTCAATTGCTCCTAAAAATAATTTTGAGATTTTTTTAAAAACATAAAAAAGAAAAAATGTTTCCGTGTGACCAAGAGCTATGGTACTATTGCACAAGGTTTGATTTTCTATGTATATCTTGCACAAGTGCATGAAGGTTTTATTTTCAATGTATCTTGCACAAATGCGTGCATCGGTCGGGATTCAAACACATAACCTATTGCATCAGGCATCCCCTCCTACCACAACACCATGTAATCATTTATGACTATATGATGCTATCATTTTGTATTAACATGTACGAATCTTGTATTGAACATTTTGGGTCCTAAACGATCTTAAATGGAAAAAAAGTTTCAATTGGCAAAGTTTTATTTTTTCAAAAGGGTAGCAAGAGATTTGCCGCAAGTATATATTAGTAGGCAGGGAAAAACAGAAGATGGACAAATGACTTAGTGTGTGTTTGGTTAGAGAGCGAGGTAGAATGGAATGGTTCTGCTCCTGATCTAGGACAGGATGGTTCCATTCTAGTGTTTGGTTGGAAGGATGGAGCGGTTCTATTTTGGTGTTTGGTTGGAAGGATGGAATGGATGAGATACCAGATCAGCTAACCCATTAAATGTGGGGCCCACAAGTCATACAGACATGTGCTTCTTCCTCCTGCTCGTGTCCATGCCACCGCCTCCACTGCCTTGGTGTCCGTGACGCCCAGTAGAGAAGATGGCGTGAGCGGTGCTCATTTGGGACGAAAGCGTGTTCCGTCATGTTTTTGGAGAGAGCTCGTCCTATAATCTTAAAGAATATTCCTCTCGTGAGAACCATTCCATCCTCCTGTTCTTGAACCAAACAACACCAAGGACAGAGACGCTCCATCCCATTCTCATGCATCCCACCAACCAAACGCATCCTTTATGTCCTGCATGTCCCATGAACACTAAGGAAACTATGTATGCACTTCCTTATAAGAAAAACAGCTAAGAAAAAAGAACTAAAGGGGCCTGCACAAGCCCAACAATAAAAAACATACATGAAGAAGATCGATGACAACCCAAAAACAACTAAAAGAGCCACCCAACATGAGTTCTTCACATCGCTAAGGAGTGTTGAGTCACATCTTTTATCATGAAGGCCACCTCCTCCTGTTACTTTGCCAAGTTCTAAAAAGTTATCCTATTTCTCTCATTACACAAACTCCGTCAATAATATATCACTAGCCCATCAATCAGCTTCCTTTAGATCTTGTCGAATTTAGCTCTCACCCACCACGGCGAATGTTGTTCATAAGATATGAGAGATTCTCCCATTGAACCAATTTGTTCCAAACTTGTACCGCATATGGACAATGCTTGCAAAGGTGTTGGGACTTTCTAGGTGCATGTTACATAATCCACATATCTGGTTGTTAGGCCAACCCTTTTTCTGAAGATTATCATCCATTAGAATTTTGTTGTGAAGTAGTGTCCAAGCAAAGAAATGACATTTTGGTTCTGTCCATGCCTTCCAGATTGGATTAATATTTAGTTTACAGGTCACTCCTATAAACTGTATTTAGTAGGCACTGCTCATTTGTTATGCTCTCTGTTATGAGTCCATCTCCAGTGAATTTGGTCCCCTTCCTCTACATTTCTATTGACATCTGTAATCACTTTTCATAGCTCTACGAATTCCTTCAATTCTGTTGGAGAGTTGATAGGCGAGATGTGCCTAGCCCATTTGTGGTCATGTAAGGCCTCCTGGGCAAGAATCTTTTATCTTCTTTTTTTGGTATAAAGGTGGTGCAATGTTCCTTGTTGCTTCTCTTTCTACCCAAAATTCAGTCATGTCATCTTCGCCAATGGTCACCACCGTTGATTCATGAATTAAGGTTCTTATCGGTCATATCACATGGTATCTCCATCCCTGTCCAAGCTCTTTCTTTATTCTTCCATCTGAAATAAGTTGAGGCTCCACATCCATCTTAGCTGAAGTGCTCTAGCGAATTTTTCAAGATATGAAATACCTAGGCCGCCCTTATTTTTTTTGGCAAATTAACAAGTGACTGGCCACCTCACAGGGCAATGACCGCCACCAACCTTTTCTGGTTCTTCCCCCTTCCATAGGAAATTGCGTCTTATGCGATCAATGCACTTGATTAACCATTTTTGTGCAGGCAAAACCGTCAAATGGTAAATTGGTTGCGATGTGAGTATAGTGTTAACGAGTGTTTCTCTTCCTGCTTTAGACATAATTTCTCTTCCCATCCTGGTAAGCGTTTACCGATATTTTCTACCAGGGGCTGAACTTCTACTTTCCTTGGCTTCCTTGTGTGCACGGGAAGACCTAAGTATTTTCCCAGGAAGCTAGCAATCTTTCCTAGAAAGGATGTCAGATTACTTTGGACTTGATTTGGTTGATAGCTGATAGAGTATATCTTCAATAGTTGGTTACGTCAACTCCAAAAACATGTTTCCAAATAAACATACGCACTATCACAAAACAGACCTCTAACATATAACTTTCTTATGGTTCCCAAACCATGCAGCTAGCCTCACTTATACAAGCCATTTGCAAAGGGACATGTCCGGTTAAAAAGATGAGATCGGATAAGGAAGACGCACCATGTTTTTTTATTAATTTAGCTAGAATTCAATATGTTTATTCCAAATGAGTCGGTCAAAGGCACAACCATGGTTGTAGTTGGCAGGTAGTCCACGGAAACTGAGGGACGGACGAGGAGGATCACATCAGCCCATCACAAGCCCAACGGGAAGGCACAACTTAAATTGGTAGGGCTTGGCTCATCTACACTTTCCTCATGGACTTCAACTACTGAAAATCCAGTGCAAAGGAAAACTCCACCCTGAGCCACCATAGATCCCATGGAATAAACATCGATTGACCTGCATCCATACCATCAGGAAAGCACTACCAATATCTAATCTAGACAAGTAAATGACCCAAAAGTTTAAAAGGTTCAGGAATTCAGAAGATGATGGTAGGATACTTATGGTATGCAGGCACAACCAAACACTGTCATGTCAAGGAACCTCCAGGCGCGCACACGGTGACACAGTCACAGCTCAAGATCAATTCGACCACACCTAGGATTTATGTGCTCCTAACTCGTTACAGAAATCACTAGATCGGTGGAATCACATCCATCGAGCTGCTGTACAGTGCACACCACCAGAAGAGCAACACCCATCTAAGCAAGCCATGATACGGAATTTAAAATGGTTCAATAGCAATTCACAAGACCATAGTAAAATACAGTTAAATTACGATGTACAACATCAACACTCAGACACAAAGACTCACGGAACTCAATTACGATGTACAACATCAACACACAGACACACAGACTCACGGAATTCACAAGACACAACGAGATGCTCCCAATACGACAGTACAACATCAACACACAGACTCACGGAACCCAATTCGTCCAGACCTGACTCAGACAACACATACAGTTATCAAACCTTCAAATGACAAATGCACATTAAGTAATAAACAAAGTTTGTTCCAGTTCATTGCTCCAGTCCAGAGGCTGCAAGGCGAGCAGATCAACGTAGGGGCAGTGGCTCTCTTTGAGACACCCTTGAGGCCTTGAAGGCAGCTCTGGCCTAGCTGGTGGTGAGCCATACCAGGATCTCCGACACAGCCAGCTGGTACACTTCCAGTGCCGAAGAATTCTCTCCACCTATTGCAGTCATCTATTTTGTGGAAAGACGTGAATGTTAGTCAGAAGGCGTAAAGTTTTACCTCACACAAACAAGTACGCTGCCATGAGATACCTCAAAGTATGAATATATATACTTTGTTAGGTAATACTTTAGCTTGTTGTTAGGTTCTACAAATATATTAAAGAACATATCGGTGCCTGAATTCTGATATACAGAGCATGGCACAATGTCTATAGTAGGAATTATTATTGTTTGTGACTAGGTGCATGCATGTTTGTGTTCAGCCATACCACACTGTGTGCATTCATGTTCTATTACTGATAGGGTGAAAAATATCATGTGCAAAATGCAAACTCATCTTTGGTAGAAAATATGAAACTGCAAGATGGTATACACATCATTCAAGTATATAGCAAGTTGCCTTGACTACTTAGTGACTATTGAAATTGTGTACTGCTACACTAATTATAATCAAATCAGTAATGAAAAATCAAACCTCTTGACAAATACTAGCTAGACTCCATTAATAGAGATATAAAAATTGGACCAACTAGTAGCATTTCTGTATAACAAGAACTTAATCATAGAGCTAGTCACGTAATGATTCCGATAGAGTTACAAATCCACAGGAGCACTCAAGGGATGTGAAGGATATGGAAACTTGGGTCGTATATGTATTTCTAACATTAGTGGTAGGCTTGAGTTGTTTGTTATGCCAACTCCAAAAGCATGTTTTCTATAAACAAATGCATAATGCAATTAATTGACTGCTAATAACGTACTATTTTCTTACTGTTACTAAACCACGCAGCCCCAACTTCTGCAAGCCGTTTGCCAACCGACATCCCTCCGCTTAAAAGAATGAGATCGAATAAGGACAAGTAACCGTAGTTTTTTATTAGTTTAGCTAGATTTAGTATGGTCATTGTTTGAATCACCTTTTCCCGCTAAAGCACGACAAAATGCAGTTCTAACGTAATATTCCCTGCGGTTACTAGAACTATGCAGTCTCGACTTAAGTAAATCTCCTAACGGTATTTGGATCACTTTTCCCATTAAAGTGTGACAAAATAAAGCTCTAACATACTATGGTAGTAGAGTAACCGTATATGTCGAGTAGTTTAGCTACATTCAAGTTGGTCGTCACTTTCTATGGATTCTCTTTTGTAGGCTTCTAGATTCGCTCGTGGCGGCTAACCCTAATTTAACGGTAAGAAGATTTGTTTTAACATTCAAATATTGGAAAAACATACATGTGTGCCCCTGTTCTTGATCAACCTAGCATATATACCAACAAGTGCTGATCAGATCAGATCAGATCCCCTTCATATTAAGGTCATGTTTGCTGAAGTACTAAAAACCATGGTATGAAAAAACTACAATTTTAGAACCCGTAGATGCATAAAACTATGGTATGAAAAACTACAATTTTAGAACCCGTAGATGCATAAAACCATGGTTTAAAAATAAGGTGACTGCTGGATTGGAGTTTGTGAAGGTAAAGCTACTAATCGAGCTAGCTACCATTCATATAAGCTACTGCAACGACCCAACCATGAAACCAAAGAGGAAGATCCATCGTCGAGAGCAGGCTACTTACACGGGCAT
Organism: Miscanthus lutarioriparius; assembly: GCA_904845875.1. NCBI lineage: Eukaryota > Viridiplantae > Streptophyta > Magnoliopsida > Poales > Poaceae > Miscanthus > Miscanthus lutarioriparius. Next base: position 72,671,312 of record CAJGYO010000013.1, read on the forward strand.
AGATGTTGAACATGGAGCGGACGGCGTCGGAATCGACCTGCGCCGTGATTACATCGATCCCGTACTTGTTCAGCACGGACAGCACCATCACCATGGTCCACATGCCACGGTGGCGTGGCGCGCACACGTTGATGTTCGCAGTGTCGTTCGATATGCTGAGCACAAGGTTCGGCCATGACCACGTCTGGAATCCGATTTGCCGCGCGGTAATGATGGGGAGCTGTGGTGGCGCTGGCTCCGCTGCAGCAAGTGGCTGCTGCAGCGGCTGCGGGACGTCCGAAGACATGGTCGCCGGGAGCAGCTGTGGCGCCGGCTTCAGCACGGTTGACTGCAGCGGCGGCGCATCGGAGCAGGCATCTGGGGCGTCCGACGACATGGCCGCCAGCGCCATGCCCTGGGCGGTCTGTGGTGGCGGTGGTGCCGACGAGGAGGAGGCCACGGCCTCAGCGGCCGCTTGCTGCGCGAGCGCCAGCTCCTGCTTGCGTTTCTCCAGCATGGCCTTCGTCTTTTCTAGGGAACGGATATAGTCGATCGCATGTCCCACTATGGTCGCCTTGTCACTCTGTCGTCGTCGAAACAAAAACAAATCAGATCGCAGTACTATCACCAGTCACCAGTGAGTGACAAAATGTTTCAAGCCCTAGCTTAATTACTGTGAGAGCTTTATTACCTTTTCAGGGATCTGGGGTATGAGGGCCTGCAGCTCGCCGAAGTAGTCTCTCATCCGGCTCCGGCGCTTCCGCTCTGCGACGATGTGCGGCTTGTGTTCTTTGTCGTCGTCAGCAGCCACATTCTTGCCCTTGGAGACGTCGTCGTTGCTGGTGGCGACGGTGGCAGCCACCTCCGCTGATGAGCTGAGGTTTGGCATGGGGACCTCCTTGTTCTCCGGGCAGCCAGAAGGCCCAGATCCACCCTTGGCGTTCGGTGGTGCAGCAGAGCTGTGGTGGTTCTCATCCATGGCAGGAAGGGTGGAGGATTTTGGAAGAGGGGAAGGCGTGATTGGATTCTGGATGAATCCTCTTCTGCCTTTATTTGTAAAAGGATGGCGAACTTAAGACATGTTTTATTTCTGAAACTTTTTAATCTCTTTCATTCGTCAGAGATGCATGAAAAAAGAAAAACCAGAGTGGAAAGGATGTGTAACGTCTCCGGACTCCCGGAGATTAGCTGTTTCACATTAATTTGACTGTTTTTTTTTTTTTTTGAGAAAGACACTCAAAGAGTGCCTCGTATGTGTAATTCACAAAAAAAAAATATGATATATATGAAGGAAAACAAAAGCTAGTACAAATGATGGACAACTTGACACAAAACGACTTCTAAAAAAACTATAATTACATCAATTAAAGACTAAAACAATCGCCTTCTTCATTCGATCGCCTGCCCACCCAATGCTCACTCAGTGACAGATAATTGGCAATGATTGGCTGCCTCACGGTATGACGATGATAATAATTATATATTTAATTACTACTTCCTTTCAAACGAGAGTACATTTACACCTCTACCTATTAATTATTTGCCAGAGTTGTGTACTAAACTTTTTGTCTACTTGGCTTACTAGAAATTATTATGTGACCTTGCTTTGACGGAAAATAAAAAGATCACTCTTATTTGCATGTTATGTTCAGGGTAACATACTGGACACGGTTTTGTAGTGGAGGATCACAAAGAAGATTAGCAATATCCCCTTTAAAGTGAATTTTATCAGGTTATTGAACACTAGAGTTCATGCTCTGGAGATCTTCGTCAAAGAGCATGGGTTGTCGTCTTTTAAGACGCTTAGTGTTTAAATGGTTGCACCTTTGTTTGGTTTTGCTCTTTGAGAACACTTCTTAAAAACAACCTAATCATGTTTTAGTTGCGCGCAAAACTCTCACAGAAATATATATGAATAAGATTTCTCTTTTTTACAGAAAAAAAAAGTTATATGCTAAATGATACAAGTGCTTTAGTGCTTTGGCTTAGTGGAACCATTTCTGTGAACTTCTAATCACTCTGCTCAGAGGTGGTTTCAAATTCTCAATTTTCCTTGGCCTGTAAGCATTTTCATCAGTTACCTACTTAATGGCCGTGTATATCTGCAACATTTAAAAAAACGGTGTCCTACTTTAATAACTGATAGATCACTGCCAAACATTGGTGCATAAATCCAAGCGAGAAACCAAGTCGTCATTAGTCACCACAGAAGCTATCCATCTTACTTTTCCTGCTGCAAGGATACAAAGTCCGTTCTCACACAGTCACACTTCAGGATGAGCAAGCAAGGTTTCACGCATAGCGCCCGGGCAGTTTCTCGTCGTCACCTTTGCCTATCCCACCAAACACCTGGCAAACGACAGTTATCTTCATGGCTGCCGCGAAGGTAGCAGGAAGCTTCGTTCTATATCTGCCTGCCGGAGTTTGCTTTTCTGCTTCGATTCTGATCGATTTCCTGGAAGAAAATAATAATGATATATAATTCAATCAAGCTTACAGGGGTGAGAAAAGCTTGGAGACAGCCGCTGTTTTTTATCACACTTTTTGCTGCATTTCTTGGCCCTGATTCTGCATGCCGCTGTTTTTTATCAGACTCGCTGCTGTTGTATGCACCGTGGCATTTGTGGGCTGAATATTACACACATAAAAGAATTCAGCACACAAAGCATTGGAAACACTAGTATGAGAGTAAAGTCCAATAGAGACTGAAATCTTATAAGCCTGCTGGAGCATGACTCCCATGGTGCAACCTCGTGTGTTTGTTTCACTGGTCTAGACTTGAGTCCGGTTCAACAGAGATCATGTTTGTTTGCCTATACAAATGTGTATGGCTACTCTGCGCTAGGAATGTGGTAGACTTACCACCATATCTTCTTCTTTCTCTCGTCAATGTCATTTTATCAAGCACTCCAGTGGTGTGGACACCTGAAGGCAAGCGGCCGGTGCGGTGGCGGCTAAGCATAGCCTGACTCGGAGTGGCGGGCAGGGCGGCGGCAGCGCGAGAGCCCCTAGGCTTGGCATGACGATGCCCAGCTTTGCGTTGCCGGCGACCTCCGCGCTGCCGGCGAGCACACCGGTGACCTCCACGCGCCGACGAGCCTCCATTTGCCGAAGCAACAAGGAGATGTTTGCGCCGAAAGAGCAAGTTGCAAACATATGTTTTAAGTGTTTTCAAAAAAGTATGTTGCAAGTGAGGAGATGTTTGTGTTGAAAGAGCATGTTACAAACATATGTTTCAAGTATTTTCAGAGGTATGTTGCAAATGTTTTATATCGATGTTGCAAAAGTAGATCGGGATGTTACACAAGTAGATCGGGATGTTTCACATATCGCAATGGTTATACACGTATGTTTCATGTGTATATTCTGAATGTTTTATCTGTATCAGACATATGTTGCAAGTGTTTTCATCTGGATGTTGCAATAGTAGATCTGGATGTTTGGATATACATGCATGTTGCAAGCGTATGTTTCAAGTATTTCAGGTGTTTTCATACGTCTGTTGCAAGTGTTTTATCTAGATGTTGCATATGTCTGAAATGTCTTTCAAGTGCTTTTCTAGGTGTTTTGAAAGTGTTTCAGATGTTTCCTACAAGTGTTTCAACTGTTTTGGACGTATGTTGCAAGTGTTTCATCTGGGTGTTTCAAAACTAGATCTGGTCTTGCACACACATGTTACACTGACACCCGCCTGTCACAGCGACCTGCTGGGTGACGTCCGGACGACACGGGCCTGCTGCTTGTGCACCGCCGAGCTGGGCGTAGAGAAACCGAGCACAAGCGTGAGGGCCCACGTGCTGGGGCGCGCGAAAAATATAGACAACGCGGGCTCCTTCGCTTGCGCGCGGGCACCGTCCGACACTAGCACCCTGGATCAGACGTCCGGACGTGAGCAAGTCCGAGCAAGTAAACTTTCTTGCTCCTGCGTTGTGACTAGTACAAAGTACAAACCGGCCCAGGCCCAGAATACCGGAGAATACGCAAGGAGTTGGCCCAGAATCCCCTAACATCGACGCCCTGCACTGCGCAACGGCCTCGGAGGTTCTTCCGTTCCCTTGCTAGCTTTACGCGCAAGCTGAAAAGATTGCTATCCTCCTCTGCACGGCAACTACTCCAACTGATTGACTCATTTTCAGCATGTAATCCCATGCAAGGAAAGCTTATATATACTGTACGATCAAATGGAAGGGCTTTCAGATTCGCTGCTCTCCATTAAGAACGCCTAGCTCTTCTCCATGGCGGCCACGACGATGGGAATGGCGGCCACGAGGATAGGAATGGGCATGACCAAGGTCGGCAGCCGGTGCCCCGTCTGCTTCGGCGGCATGGGCCACGGCCAGGCCATCTTCACCGCCGAGTGCTCCCACACGTTCCACCTCCGCTGCGCGCCCAGACAGAGAGTCTGCCCGGTCTGCGCCGCGCGCTGGCGTGACGCCGCCATCGAACCCATGTACGCCGACGACGAGCCGGTGGGAGCGCCGCAGGCGCACGCCCCTATCGGCGGCGGAGGCCGGAGCGGCACAGCTCCTGGCACCGCCGGGCTGCTGGTGCTCAAGACGTACTGCGAGTACCCGGCGCTCGCCAAGGCCGCGGCGCGCGACGGGTTCGGGGTAGTCGTGCACGCCAAGGCGCCCGCAGTGGCCGCGCCGGAGTCGGCGGCGGCGGCGCGCGCGCCGCTGGATCTCGTCACGGTGCTCGACGTCAGCACAAGCATGGCGGGCGACAAGCTGGAGCTGGTGAAGCGCGCCATGGCGTTCCTCATCGACAACCTCGGCTCCGGTGATCGCCTCAGCGTCGTCGCCTTCTCCACGCACGCGCACCGCCAGAGATCGGTGCGCGCCGGTGCACACGTTCGGGTTCGGCACCGACCACGACGCGGCGGCGATGCACTACATCTTGGAGGTCACGGGCGGCACCTTCTCTTTCATCGAGAACCACGCCGTCATCCAGGACGCGTTCGCGCAGTGCATCGGCGGGCTCCTCTCGGTCGCCGTGCAGAAGGCGCGCATCTCCCTCGAGTGCGTCCACCCCGGCGTGCGCGTCCGGGAGGTCAAGTCCGGCAGCTACGAGAGCCGGATCAATGCGGAGGGCCGCGCCGTCACGGTGGACGTCGGCGAGCTCTACGCGGACGAGGAGGGGCGCTTCCTGCTCTTCGTGGACGTGCCAAGAGCCCACTCCATCGACGAGCTGGCCACGCGCCTGCACGTCCAGAGGCCCCTCGTGGTGACGCCGACGGACATGGCGCGGTGCATGGAGATCGAGCGGGAGCTCGTCCGCGTGGCGGCAGCGGAGGACATGGCTCTGGCGCGGGATGCTGCCGAGCGCCCGCGGTGGTCGCGCCGGAGTCGGCGGCGGCGGCGCGCGCGCCGCTGGGTCTCGTCACGGTGCTCGACGTCAGCACCAGCATGGCGGGCGACAAGCTGGAGCTGGTGAAACGCGCCATGGCGTTCCTCATCGACAACCTTGGCTCCGGTGATCGCCTCAGCGTCGTCGCCTTCTCCACGCACGCGCACCGCGTCATCCGGCTGACGCGCATGTCCTAGGACGGGAAGGCCGCGGCCAAGCGCGCGGTGGAGTCTTTCGCTGCATCCGGCTGCACCAACATCCGCGACGGCCTCGACGTCGCCGCTATGGTGCTCGACGGCCGCCGGCACAAGAACGCCGTCGCCAGCGTCATCCTTCTCACCGACGGTCAAGACAACCAAAGCATGCATCATCATGGCGGCTTCGGAACCTTTAATAGATTCAACAAGACCGGCTACGACGTGCTTGTGCTACCGTCTTTCCGGCGCACCGCCGGAGATCGGTGCGCGCCGGTGCACACGTTCGGGTTCGGCACCGACCACGACGCGGCGGCGATGCACTACATCTCGGAGGTCACGGGCGGCACCTTCTCTTTCATCGAGAACCACGCCGTCATCCAGGACGCGTTCGCGCAGTGCATCGGCGGGCTCCTCTCGGTCGCCGTGCAGAAGGCGCGCATCTCCCTCGAGTGCGTCCACCCCGGCGTGCGCGTCCGGGAGGTCAAGTCCGGCAGCTACGAGAGCTGGATCAATGCGGAGGGCCGCGCCGTCACGGTGGACGTCGGCGAGCTCTACGCGGACGAGGAGGGGCGCTTCCTGCTCCTCGTGGACGTGCCAAGAGCCTACTCCATCGACGAGCTGGCCACGCGCCTGCACGTACCTCGACACGGCGACCGGGCAGTCGGTGGACGTGGCCGGCGAGGACGCCGTGGTCCCGCGGCCCTTCGAGGCGGCGGACGTGGCCCCGGCAGACGGGTACGCCGAGGTCCAGAGGCCCCTCATGGTGACGCCGACGGACGTGGCGCGGTGCATGGAGGTCGAGCGGGAGCTCCTCCGCGTGGCGGCAGCGGAGGACATGGCTCTGGCGCGGGATGCGGCCGAGCGCGGCTCCTACGCCAAGGCCGTGCGGATCCTCGACGCCGCCGGGAGTCTATTTCCCGGTCAGCGCCGGCACTGTCCGGCGACGCGACGTGCGAGGCGCTGGCGGCCGAGCTGCACGAGCTAAGCCTGCGCGTGTCGGACGAACGGGAGTACCAGCTGACGGGCCGCGCGTGCTTCCAAGCCGGCATGAGCTCGCACGCCCAGCAGCGCGGCTCGTCGGTGCGGCTCGCGCGTCCTTTGTCGTCGGGGCTTCAGTTTGGATATGCGGGATCGGCAATGTTCGTGACTGGCCATGCGGAAGATGGAGAAGCTGTCGGAGATGTCGCGTGCGCAGCATGCGCCGGAGTATGGAAGAAGCAAGGCCGCCGCCGTCCCTCTCCCTCCTCGTTCTCACCTCGAAGCAAGGTTGCCGTCGGCTGTCCCTCGTCTCGGCGTGTTTCAGAGAAAACGCCTTCCTGTGCCACTCAAGCGCTTAGCAAATGCTACTAGTTTTAGTTTGGTTCGTCGCTCCGTGTTCTGTCCTTTCTCAGAGGACTTGAATGAAGACGACGAGTTCGATCAGAAGCACAATAGTCAGATGGAATGATTTGGTTTCGTTAGGTATTCATTGTTTAATGTTTAAGAGATCAAATCCAGACTGTTATGATACTGAGTAAGTATATTGCTTGCGGTATCTCATAATGAACTGAGTATTAATCTTGCCTTGCATGCTTATTCGTTGGCTTGTTGCTAAGAGCATCTTAAGCAGATCCCAATATCCCAAAAACCTATTATTGGTTGCCTCGAAATCGTTACCCTAGCAGATCCCCTTTCTCATCCCCCAACTACTGGTGGCCACCAAAAAAAATATCCCAACTCCCCCCTCCCATCGAGGAGGAGATATAGCTCTCCTGAAAACTCACCTGCATCCAACGTTCAAAATTTTGGCCGGTTTTCATCGAAACCGACGATTTTCGTTTCTATCAGTGACCTCCGATAAATTCTAGTTTCATTTTGTTCAGGTTTTTCAAATTTCCGGTCAAAAATTAATGAAGATTTGAAAATTTTGATCGAAATTTCAACCGATTTTCGTTTTTATGGGTCCCCTTTGATATTCATATCTCAATCGGTAAGCTGAACTCCGCCCACATCCCAACTACTGGATTTCTTTTTCGCGTGGAAATTTGTGTTCTGACGAGGCTTCTCCTGGTGCGGCGACGGACGCGGATGGGTTCATTGAGGAAGGACACAGCGTTGGAGGGGCGTCAAGGAGGCGTGAGGCGTGGCGGTGGAGAGGGCCACCATGCGGGTGCCGCTAGATCTGACGCCAGCGTCCACGGGGGGGCCCACACTCGGTGGAGGCGTGATTCCTCAAGCATGAGCCGGCATTCACCACGAGCAGTCTCTAGAGAGAGCTCGAATTGGTTATGGCGGATCGGGATTGTAAGGAAAATGGACCCTTGGCCCATTTACTTTGGATTTTGGTGTTTGATGACCAACACAACCAAGTTGGACTAATGAATTTGTAAGTGTTTGTTTTGTAGTCCAATAGGGTGCAAGACGTGACTTGGACAAAGGCGACATGATGATCTGATGATCAACACCTCAAGCAAGACCTTAGAAGCACAAGAAAAGACCCAAGATGTCAAGCAAAGTCCAAGCATGAAGATAGGAACCAAGCCGTGCGCAAGATCACGAAGAAACGAGCTCGCAGAGGCGACCGGACGCTGGAAGAACGACCGGACGCTGGACCGGTGGCTCGGCAGACAGGCGACCGGACGCAAGGACCGGACGCTGGCGGCAACCGACCGGACGCAGGAACGCAGCGTCCGATCGAGTACAGAGAGGTTCCAGGTGCGCGAAACTGCGACCGGACGCGTCCGGTGGCAGGCGACCGGACGCTGGAAGCGTCCGATCGGTAGTTCGCGGTTGCAACGGTCGGGATGACCGGACGCGTCCGGTCAGGACGATTCAGTGTCCGGTCAGTAGCAGACTTGCGGGAGTTCGACCCCAACGGCTACTTTCTCAGTGGGGCTTATAAATACAACCCCCAACCGGCCATTCGAGACGTGTGGAGCTGAGGAAACATACCAAGGGTGTTGATACACCATTTTAGTGATCTCCACTTGCTAAGTGCTTAGTGTTTTCATCAGGTGATTAGCGTAGGTGCTTTGCGAAGTACTTAGGTTGATTAGACCACCGCTTATGCGCTTGCTCTAGGTGTATGCCTAGTGTTTAGTGAGGTTTGTATACCTCTTGCCACCCGTGCTTGCGAGCACAAAGAGTTGTACATCGGAGGGCTTGAAATCTTGCGAGATCGCACCAACAACCGTTTGTGGTGCGGCCGCCACCGCGTCTGCGAAGGAACAAGGCCCGCGGCGTTTCGGCCGAAAGCTTGATAGTGAAGACAGCGGGGAGCATCCGGGAGAGGCTTGTCGAGAGGCACATCGAAGACCCACTTACGCGTGGGGAAGATCCGAGGCTATCCACGGAGTTACCCGACCGGGAGCTTGGCCCTTGAGGGATTCCTTGCGAGGGGCTCCAACGAGGACTAGGGGAAGCTTGCGCTTCTCGATACCTCGGTAAAAATACCGAGTCAGTCGTCGACGGGAGTTTGCATATCTCTACCTTGCTCTTTAGCTTCCGCATTTACATTGATTACTTTACTACGTTTGCGGTAGAGATAGCAACACACTAGCAAAACCATAGTTGCACATCTAGATAGCTTGTCTATTACATAGGTTTTGCTAGGATTAGAAAAAGAGGCCATAGTTTAGAGTTAGTTTTTTAAGTTGCCTAATTCACCCCCCCCTCTTAGACGTCCACGTGTCCTACAGGGATCTAGGGAGGAGGAATCTAAGGTGGGCCCCATGGCAATGGAGTACTCGGGGAGAGAAAGCGGTGGCCGGCGAGGGAGAGGAAGCGGCGGCTGGGGCAAGCGAGAGAGCGGTGACGGGCGACTGCGAGAGAAGGAAGCGGCGAGGAGAACAATGACCGCGTGGGGAAAACAACGAACAAAAGAAAAATATAACCTCTTTCGCTGACAAGTGGGCCCATCTCTATTGGCGATAATTATTGGCTATCTACTGTTGTATCTCCCCCAATAAGTTAAAAAGTGGTATTGGGTTATCCCCATTATCATGTTATTGGAGGAGTTATACTGGGGAGTTGCTGGAGATGCTCTAAGGTTAACATCGAATGCAAGGAAACTAATCAAGAGTTAAAGGTAGAAGCGAGTAGAGTTTGTCAAAAGATTGAAATAATCAGAGATATTTATGGATATTCATGTAAGGAAAGAGAGATTAAGAAGCAGACATGCAAGGAAAGGAGATATATTCATGAAAAAATAAAATTAAATCAGCTATAAATAATAAACTATCTATATTCATAACTTTGGTTGTCCAGGTGGCCCCTCTCAGGAGCCGTTAATATAACTAGTGAAAATGGACGTACAACACGCACGTGTCGATATAAAAGAGTTCGTATATACCACAAATATTTTGTTACAAAATTATGCGGAATCTCAACGGAAACAAGTGTATCAAAAATAATTGATAGAAAAGTACGGCATAAGTACACAATGTAGTTTCTTATTGCTGATGTCTAAATCTATAAGCAGAATTAGACTGGTTGTCCTGTTAGCAAAAAGGAAAATTGCAGGAAGACAACTTCAGCCAAGGTGATTACACAATCAATGGATTTATTCAAATCAAACAACTATAATGGACTGCATTTAAACAGAAAATCGATCAGTATACAGGCAATAGAATAGTATACTATAATCTCAAGATTGCCGTGTTGTGTTTTCTAAAAAAGCAATTCCAACTTCACTTCTATCATTTTCATCTACATCATCCACTATTCTGTGTGCAGATCCATGTGCATTTGCTCGTTGAAGGGAACTGAGCTTCTGAGCTAACTGAGCTAGGTTTTTCAATACTGAGTCTTGTGCAGTGTAGCCCACAAGGCTCTCTAACTCATTCCTGCTGAGATATAAACCATATAAGTTTACAAATCCATTAGAAAGAGCTTAAATTTACAACATCCACAGGATACACAAAATCATGCAAAAAAAATGATGTAACACAGCACAAAGGGTCTGTATACACATTTTTTATGCAACCGGCCTATTTGTCTAGGAGATTACAGCCATATGCCACCTCAATAATCTACGCTAGCAGTGTGTGAGTGAGCTTTTCATTTTAAAATTCCAATGCTTTAAGAGCTCCCAAATTGCAATGCATAGAATTGAACCCCATTTAAGAGCACAAGAGCAAAAGAGTTACCAAGTTTTGAAGCCTTGAAAAGAGAGAGAAAGCCGTTGTTACCTTTTGGAAAGGGCTCTTTGGGCAGCAACATAGTCCGTGTTATCGCCACGAAATACTCAACAACTCCACAACGGCCCTGATAAATTGCTTATACGCCTGGCGCACTTCGCTGGAAGCTGCAACACAAGTTGCAATTTCGACAGATTAAACTTAAATCAGAATCACAAGCAAGCACGCAAACACCCATGAGGAGTGGAGGTGGCCAAAACATCACATAGCTCTAGCAAGGGAGTTCGCGGCACGTGTTTATAGCTATGATAGGTGACATCCTATTATATTATTTTCACTATTAATTATCAATTTTACCATCAAATTCATGGCCAGACTTTGACAAATCCAAATTCCAAATTCCAAGATGATATATATATATATATATATATATATATATATATATATATATATATATATATATATATATATGGAGAGTATATTCAGTAGTCAGCTACAAAATAAGTTATTCCGTAGCCACCTCTATTTACGATAATTTTATATACTAATTTACGATAATGTCAATACATATTTACGATAGTTGGGTTCCTATAACACATGGAGATATTTACCATAACGTTATAGTAAACCACTTAGTATGGAGTTACTATAATCTCGTAAATTAACATAGTAATTATTGTAACTCAAAGTGGCTACAGAATAAGTTATTTTTGTAGCCAGCTACATGGTAGTAATTCTATATATATATATATATATATATATATATATATATATATCTTATCACATATATAAGTCTAATAACTTCCCTTAATAACAGACACTATATTGATTAAAATTAAAACATGATTCAATATTTTTTTACATTATTATATTAAACAATATATATAGACGTAAACAAAACTACAGGATTGGAAGAACATAACGAACCGTTGAAGTTTGCTATCATCATTATGGTATGCCACACTGACCTGGGATTAGCTCCTCCGCTTTTCTAGTAGTGTTCCGCGGTGGCTTCGGTGGCTGCAAAATTCATAATATAGATAACAAAGGTAACCATCTCTAGTGCGCCACCGTTTAATTTACCGAAGTGTATAAACACAGATGCCAAATAACTATATCAAAATTTGCATGTTAAAAATACAAATTGTAATAGATAATAATAAATCTCAATTTATTTTGATACTGCGCTTGTGCTTTCTTTTCTAATGCGTTGCTTTCCAAATTAGCCAACAAATAGATCAAATACACTAATGAAGTAAATAATAATATAGATGTAGTAAGAGCAACTAATAAGCAATACGAAGGAACAGAAGCAGCTACGGCTATGGCCCTTACCTGATCAAGTGGAAGAGCGTGTTCGTCAGTTTGTCTCTGTACACAGGCAACACCGATACATGGGTCGGCAGCACCGGCAAAAATTGTGCCTTCATGGCTTCGTCGGGCACGAATGATGCCTTCATGGCTCCGGTGGGTCAGCAGCACCAGCACCAATTATGCCTTCATGGCTCCACGTCTCCGCCCGTGGATGGTGGCCGGTCGGCATGGCGAGTTCGTGAGTACTGAGTACTGGTGGATCTTAGGACACAACACAGGGATGAAAGCATGTTAATGGCTTGCAGCCAGTGGCGGATCCAGGGGGGGGCTCCAGCCCCCCCTAATGTCTTGATTTCAAGCCTAATCACTGTAGCAAAAGCTTGATTTCACCATTAAATCTTCATGCAAATCAACATCTCCATTGTTTTAGCCTCCCCTTATCCCACATCGTGCATCCGCCACTGCTTGCAGCTAATGAACTTGAGCAGGAACAAACGAAATTGAGATGGCCAGACTACTGCATTGCAGTATGCAAACGTATACTCCCAGCAAGAACTGAACAATCTAGTAGTAAAAGGAGCAGGGGAAGGCAGAAGCACCTGGCTGTTTTTTATAAACTATATTACTTTCCATTTAAGGCATTGTATATTATAGATATTGCTAGTCAAAGTGACATATATTAGAGACCGTGTAGATGCCTGAATGGGTTTATATTTCCGACCAGAGGAAGTAGAGTGAGAATTTTTTACTGGTTCCTGAATTTGAATGTTCTTATCTCAAACACAAACAATCAGATGCACAATAAATAAAGCAGGTTAAATTCACAAACCAGATATGCTGATGACATCCATATCAGGGAAGTCAGCCTACACGTAGTCCAGCACGTCACCTTTGGAGGCCAATTTCATGCCCATGGCATGCCCTTTGCTGCAGCTGAACCTCGTGTACAGGTTCCTTGCTGCAATCGCACACTTCACTCCCTGGAGCCTTCCAAATTTACTCAATCTGCACAAATATTTCCCGAAACAGGTCGATCATCACATAATCCCACCTCAAAAAGCGGGCAACAGCACAAGCAATTTAAGGGTTTGACAGACTGCACCTGCTGCTTTGATGGGGATGGATGCAGAGAGACGTGTCCTCAAACACAAGAGTCGCGCTAGCCTAACGGGCAATCGTTTAGCGTGTGGAACATGTGTGACGTTGATTTGGGATCTAGCATTTTTTACCTGTTGAACACCACAACCAGGGAGTCAGAGTTTGTTGGATCCTCCAAGAAGCCCCAGCCCTTGTACCAGAATCAAAGCACATGTAAATTGTAGTTTGATAGTGATGTGTAGTCGTTTTGCTTTCAATGGCTCCCTGCCAAAACAATTGGCACACAATTAACAAATACTACTTCCGTACCCAGCCATGGCGCCATGAGCCAGAGCCCGACGTCGTGCAGCACCTTGTTGCCAGAGGCGTTGTCACGTCGTGGGTGTAGGCAAAGAACATGCTCTTGGCGATGAGGTCCTGGCCGGCGCCCTTGGCCACAACGAGGACCATGTCGCCGTTGTCGCGGAGGTGCTTCTCCAATCTCCACGAACTCGAGGAGGCCGCCCTTGCCTCTAGGTAGAAGGGTGACTCCGGGATGAGAGCAGAGAGTAACGAGCTGCTGACAAAATATGGGTTGATGCTACTTTCTCATCAGTATGATCCTGATTCCTGAACCCTGAAAAATTCAGTCCAATTAGAATTATTCTATGATTTAGTAAGCATCTGTGCTTGATCGAACAATATATCAAAATCGCTAAATGTGTAATCAGTTATAGAAGTAAACACAAAACAAAAATCTACAGTATTTGTGTCTCGAAATTATTGGGGATATCACTGATCAGCAAGTAGGGAAAAATAACTTGGCAAGTGTATAGCCCTCTTTTCGCATGTCCTACATACACAGAAATTACGAGGCTAAGCTTCTGTGCTGCCTATATAGGTTGGAAAGGAGGCAATTTTCACCTTTTCCAGTCCGAATATGTATTGGCTGGCAGGCCGTAAAAGCAGAATTGAGACACTGACGAACGTATTGCCTAAGTACAAAGCAAACAGAATGGCTTAAATCCCACTACTGCTGCTGCAACACTCAAAATCTACTCAAATTCTCGAACCAATGTAAAAATGTCTATGGTTATCATTCTTAGTGAACTCCTTCCACGAAATTATAGTCAGATTAGTCAATATCAAATTAATGGATCTGAGAGAGCGCAAGGGGATGAAGCAAGGGGAGAAGCCGACACCTACCAGTAGATAGCAAGACGGAAGAGATCAGGTCCCCTGCTGCAGCGTATGCTTGCACCTGTCGCCGGAGATAAGGATGATGTGCAACCGAGGATTGAGGGCAGGGATGGGGCGCGCGAGTGCTGCCGGTCTGGAGGAAGAGACCCACGCGCTGCCGCTGCCGCCTCGAAGGGAGAGAGTCGCCTGCTAGAGGAAGCAAAGCAGGTAGCGTCGGCTCGTTAAGGGGCGGCGCCGACGGTGGTGGGTTGAGAGGCGACGCCGGCGCTAGCAACGCACCAGAGGACAACGCCCACCAAAGGGAGGCGCTGAACAACACCCACGGAACGGAGGCGCCGATTCCACGGTTGCGGAAGGAAGGGCCCCATAGTAAGATTAATTAGTACCATTAGATTTAAAGACCTAAGTCATCCAATGGTTCTCAGGTAAGATGGGTAAAAAAACTTTTGGGTAACAGGTATTTCTCAATTCCTTTGCTCTTTTATAGTATAGAATAGAATAGATGCATATACACTTAGAAACAGGGGAGGTGTTGGTCGTGCTGCAGCACCGTCTCAGCCCATTAATACCTAAATAATCGATGTATTTTTGGGGCAGTACTGGTGTCCGGACCCTCACGGCTGCTGTTGTACCGCCCACGCCGCTCCCCGCGCTTCTCCATCCGCTTCCCATGCCCGCGGCCGCGCAACGCTCTTCCCTCCACTTCCCACATGCATGCACGATGCCCCAGCAGCGGTAGCTAGAAGGTGAGTCATATTGCAACATGTACAACACACGATCTACTTTTAAAATATACAGATAAAAATTTTGCAACATGCATTTGAAGATAGATGAAACACTTGAAACATGTGTCTAAAATACATGCAAAAGCACTTGAAAAGCCATTGCAAAACATACGCAATGTTCAGATAAAAACACTTGCAACATATGTGTGAAACATATGCAACATCCAAATAAAAACATGGCGCATCATATGTATGAAAAAATAGATGAAACATTTGAATCAAACGCTTGCAACATTACATGTATAGCCATTGCAACATATGCAACATTTCGATCTACTTTTGTAATATCCAAATGAAACACTTGCAACATACCTCTGAAACATATGAAAGAATTGAAACATATGTTTGCAACATAGGGAGAGGCCAGGGCCTGTCGATTCCAGCCATCAAGGCGAGAGCCGGTGAAAGGTCCTTGTTTAGTTTTGGTAATTGAGTGACAACCTTAGATGGACTAATTGTGTTTAATATGAGATACATAGGTGATTAGTCCATAGGTACTTGTGTGAGCAACTCATGCCATGACGATGAAGATGGCTTGGATTTGTTGCAAGGCTCACATATGTGATGATGGAGCTCACTGAATATGAGACATGACATTGAGTCATGTTACTAAGGTAGAGAAGATCAAGACAAGACTTGGCTCGATGGACCGGTTGCAAGTGTGAAGGACAAGTTGAGTGATGACTTGGCACCGATGGACCAAAGCAACGGTGAAGAGCAAATGATGTCACGATCGATGAGCCAATACAGTCACGTGATGATATGAAGTGGATCATATCATTTGGTGATTGGTTGGTGCATGTGTTGCATCGACATCAAAGGAGATGAAATAGAATGCACAAGGCAAATGTATAACCTAGGGCATTTTCATTTCACCAGTCATAGGCATGTAGAGAAGTTGATGACCGGGTTTAGGATAGATGGTCGTACTATTAAGAGGAGCAAACTTATTTGCATATTGGTCATCTAGTGCCACTTGAGCGATCTAACTTTGCATACGTGTTAGGATCGAGTGGCATTGAGAAAAGAGTGCTAATCCTTTGGAAAAATATTTGTGAAAAGCTAACGTGCACAAAATGGTGATCACTTGGTGGTGTTAGCACATTTACAAAGAAGAAGTGGTTGGAGTTGTTTTGGATCAACTTGGCGAAGAAACGGAGGCGAGAAAGTGTCACTGTGAGTGACCGGATGCTGGCACGAAGAGTGACCTGACGCACAGGGGTCACGTCTGATCATCTCTGTTGTTTGCTGATGCAGTGGCATAGGCTTAGCGTTGACACGTGGTAGGCGGTGAAGGACCGAACTCAGGTGCTGTGTCCGATCATGACTCACCTGACACGTCCAGTCACAAAACAGAGGCTCGAGGAGCTCTCTGGAAACGACTGGACTCAGGTGGTAGCACGTTAGGTCATGGAGCAGATGTGCATCCAGTCTAGTGTTGGTTGCGCGCGCACGGGAATGATCTGACACGGCTCAGGTGCGTCAGGTCATGGGTTTGACGCGTCCGGTTGTCTTTGACCATTGGCACACGAAGTTACCATTGAGATCGAGCATCTCTGGTTGAACGCAGAGCGACATGTGGATGGCGTAGCGCGATCGGACGCTAGGGCGGCGCGTCCGGTCATTGCGACCAGCGCTTCCGGTTAGCCCGCAAAACGCCCAGTGAAGGGGTAACGACTAGTTTAGCCCTTGAGGTTATAAATAGAAGTGGTGGCCGGCCTTAGGCCAGTTGCTGAGCACCCTTAAGCCTTGGTGGCTTGTGTAGGTGTGCGTGGATGCCCTCTAACTCACTTTTGCTTGCAAGAGTGCGATCCGATTGTGAGTGAGTTTGATTCTAGTACTTTGCATCATGAGGTTGCATCGAGTGGCACTAGGTGATCGAGTTGCAAACCGGTGGTGCTTGTTACTCTTAGAGGTTGGCACCTCCTAGACGGCTTGGTGGCTTGCGACTCCGTTGAAGCATGTGAGAAGATTGTGCGGTGCTCCGGAGGAGGATTTGTGTGGGGGATCATGCTCACCCGCGGGGATCACGAAGAGCAACTCTAGTTGAGCGTGTCATTGAGTTACCCTCACTTTTGGGGTAGGTTCTTGCGGTGCCTGACGTGTGGGCTTGGCGGATGATGCCAATTAGCCGCCGAACCACGAAGTGAGCGGTCGACACAACGGGGATTTAGCTTGGTGGCAACCAAGTGAATCTCAGGAGAAAATCACCGTATCAACATTGTCTTCATTATCTTCTCGGTGGTTTGCATTTCGCGCAACACAAGATTGTATTACTTTCATTTACATTGTGCTTGTGTAGTTGTTCTTGTGACTAGTTTAGCTTTAGTAGCTTACTAGTTACATTCTTACTTGTGTAGCATAGAAGTAGCTCCCTTGCATGGCTAATTTTGTTTTCGTAACCTTGATAGTCACATTGCTTAGTTTGTGTAGCTAAATAATTTGCGCTCTCTAATTTAGCATTAGTTGCCTTGTTATTGAGCGTTGCTAGTGAGCTTAGGAGCTTTGTGCTTTTGTTTACTAGTTGTGTAGAAGGTCCCCTGTGCTTGAAGTACTAGTGGCATAGGTTTATGTGAGCTTGCTCCTAGAATTTGTTAGGTAAGCTCTAGCTAACCCGGCACCTTAGTTGCTTGTTTAGGATCTTTTCACGGTGCTTGATAACTTAGATGGAGGGGTATAGTTTTAGCTAGACCGATTATTTTAATTCCGTACTTGTATCGGTTAGCCGACGTGATTGTTTATAAAAAGGAATATTTACCCCCCCCCCTTTGATCCGCCATCTTGACCCTACAGCCAACGGCGAGCGGTGGCGCGCGAGCACCACCAGCACCGGCGACGCTCGTGGGTGCCCCTTGGCTTGGCCAGGGACGACCTGAGGTGCCCCTGCATGTGCGCCCAACCACCATCGGTAGGGGTAGCCTGTGGCGGCGAGGCATCCCGATGGCGCTGGGTTGGGGAGGAGACCGGGAAGGCACTGCCGAACTGTGGGAGGGGCGGCGTGGTCGGCTTGGGCTCTACTGCTGCCAGTGGATGCGAGAGAGAGACCGAGAGATGGGGAGAGCGAGACGGAGTGGGGAGATTTTTTTCTTAAAAGAGGCGGGCGAGGCAGAGTGAGAAGCCGCGTCCGAACGGACGCCCATGTCGAAGTATTAAATTCGAACCTCATAGCACCGATCTATAGCTAGAATACAAGTAGAAAGCACCTCCATCTAGCCAGTTCTGGCTTTGCTCGAGCTTGGAAAGAAACTTGTTTGGATGCGTATTAACATTGTAGGTCTATATGAGGTGGCATCCTACAATGACAGAGATGGTCAACAATTCAAGAAAAAAGTTAAAATCATCTTAAATCCCTAAAAATATTTCATAACTTCTAAGATTTGGATAAAATTCTCATAGATAGATAAAATATTTAGAGCTCTTAAAAGGTTTATATATACCTCAAAAATTGGATTTTACACTAAAAACATAAAAAGTTCAAAAAACTAAGGAAATTGAATTTTTCACTCATAATACATTAGGTGAAACCCGCTTGAATGCAACAAAAAAATTTATATCCTATGATCAAGTAAATTAATTTAGTAGATAATGTTTCCCTAGACTAAAATTTCATACATAGGTCTTGTTTCAATACCTACATATTTTAAGAATCCAGATAAGAAAAATCTTAGAATCCTTGAATCCCATGCGAATGTACCAGGATTGTAGTAGATTTTACCACACGGACATGAAATCTAATAAAACACATTAGATTTTTTTACCCAGATTTTTAAAATCTCTAAGGATGCAAATGGTACGTTATTACTAAAAGTTGAAAAAAATGTTAGAAAAACATTGATTTATTTGTGCATTCTATAAAATAGTTTTTTTGGAGGTGTGATAGGGTGGGGCGTTACGGTGATAGCACGGCGGAGCTAGGTTATCGTTCGAGTGGATGGCGGGGACATATTTGGCGGTGGGGAACCTGGAAGATGGGCAGAGGGGTAAGCACGTGGATCGGAGGAAACAATGTGAAAGGAAGAAGAAAAGTAGGTTAGAGAGAGGGATGCTAGGTCATTAGATGAGGTTCATCAGGCGGTCCAAAAATCCGGAGCTAGGTCGTTCTATAGACTACTTCAAAATAATATGGGAGTTGCTAAAATTGAGGTGCATGAATTTTAGCTTTCTTTCAGGTGACAGATATTACATATTTTTCATGTTAAAATTGCAGCTTTAGTTCGTTATTACAATTTTTATAGACATAATATGTAATTTTCGGATCCTAGAATAAAAAACCCGATAGATAAAACCACACCACTGACAAAATCTAATATATATTGGCATACAGACAATTAAAAATATAAAATTCTTTCTATAGTTAGATAAGGAAAAAAAATAAAATATTGTAACACAAAGACAATTAATAAATTATAAACAAATCACAAGAGGACAAATACAATGTGGCTGTGCCACATGGCCAGCACGTCGCCTGGTGTAACTTAAATTTTCAGGCACCTGACTATTAGTAAAAGTGAAATATAAAGCATCTCAAACATAGTAATAATCTTATTGCCATGAATCCTAACCTTCCCAAACGATTTTCGGATAAAAAATTGTCTATGTTTTTCACAAGAAATCGGTCGTTCAGTGGTTGCACGTAACGCCGGCAGAGTCTTTTCCATATAGTTTTTTTTTAGCTTGGCTTTGCCATATAGTTAGTAAAGATTGGTTTCTAAAAATATTACTTCTTTCCATAAATATAGAGATTATCTCCTTCCCGGCGATAGATTTATTGGCTTATTGCTACTCCATGTCCATGGAGACGGATCAAGGACGACAAGGAGAGCTTAACTCCATGACGGGCACGATGAGCTCCAGTGGCGGATCTAGAAAATACATTTAGGGGGGGCTGGGAACTCATCTTCAACTCGAAACTCATCTTCAACCTCCGTCAGAGCACTCCAGCACATTCTTCCCTGTTGTTAATGGCTGAAAAATTCATGGGGGCTAAGGTGGGGGGTGCTCCAATGGAGCTGCCGGGGTAGGGGGCTTGAGCCCGGCAGCCCCCCGCGAGATCCGCCTCGATGAGCTCCCCCACGACGAAGATGAGGCTCACTGCCAATCTGCGGTGCACGCATCGCGGAGCGGGTGCTTGAACAGAACACGTCTGCGAGTACCCGGCGGTCGCCAATGGCGCGGACCACCACGGGTTCGCAGATGATGGTGCACCTCAAAGGCGCCAGCCACCGGTGACCATGCGGCGCCGCTAGATCTCGTCGCGGTGCTCGGCGTCGGTGAGAGCATGGCGGGCGCCAAACTTGCGCAGTGAAGCACGCCATGGCGTTATCATCGACGCCCTCGGCCCCACGACCGCCTTTAGCGTCGTCGCCATCTCGGCGATGCCCGGCAGGTCATCCCGCTGACACGCATGACGGACCACGCGAAGGCCGCCGTGGAGGCCCTCGAAGCGTGCACGCCGGCGTCGACCAACGTCCGCGCCGGCCTCGACGAGGCGGCAAAGGTGCTCGGCGGCAGACGGGACTAGAACGACACGCCAGCGTGATCCTTGCCTTCGGCGGACAGGGTAACAAAGGCGAGTAGGCGATTGCAACGACGTCGCCAGCGTGAGCTCTACGCAGATGAGGAGAGGCGCATCCTGGGCTTCTTGGACATCCCGAGACTTGACGACCCCTGGTGCTGACAGCTACGACGAGATCCTGAGGCCCCTCGAGGCGACGGACGTGGCGCGGTGCGTGGAGGTCAAGCGGGAGCTCCTCCGTGTGGTGGCGGTGGAGGACATGGCTCGGGCGCGGGAGGCGTCCGAGCGCGGCGCCTACGACGAGGCCACGCGGATCCTTGACGCGCGCCGGAAGTCGCTGAGCCGGTCGGCGCCGGCGCTGTCCGGCGACGACACGATGTGCAAGGCGGTGGCGGCCGAGCTGCACGAGCTGAGCCAGCGCGTGTTGGACGAGCGCGAGTACAGGAAGACGGGCCGCACGTGCATTCTCGCCAGCATGAGCTCGCACTCGCTGCAGCGCGGCTCGTCGATGGTTCGGTTTGTCTGCGGCGTGTGGGTTCGTCGGTGTTCGCGACCCTGGCGATGCGGAAGATGCAGAAGCTATCGGAGATGTTGCGTAAGTGGCAGGAGATGCCACCGCGGCCGCCATTGCCGGAGAATGGAAGCAAGACCGTTCCTTCTCGTTCGCGACTGGAGGTCGAGCGGGAGCTCCTCCGAGTGGCCTAGATACTTTAGGACCTTATCGGCCCTCAGGAGGCCGATATGCCCATCGGCCAAACACTACCCGCTTTCCTGTACGAGCCAGCCCATTCCGCACCTTGTCGGCTTGTGGACGGCCGATAGGTCCCATCGGCCAATTACTGCTTCCCTCCGTTTGGGTTTACTTGTCAGCAACTTTTTACTGTAGTAAATTTGACCATCTATTTTTTTTCTAAAAAAATCTTAAATACTTCAATGTATATAACACTAATGAAGTATGTTCAATAAAGAATCATATATGTGAAAACTTGATGTATCTAAAAATCTTTTGCAGAAAAAACGTATGGTCAAATTGCTACAGTAAAAATTCGGTGACAAGTAAACGAAACGGAGGTAGTACCCACTTTGCCGTACGAGCCGGCCCATTCCGGATCTTGTCGGCTTCTGGACGGTCGATAGGTTCCTGCCCACTTTGCCAACCAAGCAGACCGTGGGCATGGCCCCGGCAGACGGCTACGCCGAGGTCTAGAGGCCCCTCGTGGTGACGCCGACGGACGTGGCGCGGTGGATGGAGGTCGAGCGGGAGCTCCTCCGCGTGGCGGTAGCGGAGGACATGGCTCTGGCGCGGGATGCGGCCGAGCGCGGCTCCTACGCTGGTGCAGCAAGGCTTTTTGCTCCCGGTTGAGAAACCCATTTAGTCTCGGTTTCCCAACCAGGGGCATCAATCCGGGACTAAAGGTACCCTCCTTTAGTCCCGGCTTGACGTCCGGGACTAAAGGGGACCTTTAGTCCTGGTTGGTGGACCTTTAGTCCCGGTTGGAAACACCAACCAAAAGTAAAGGGGGCCTCCAGGCCTGGCCAGGGACCGCCACGGGGTAGGACCTTTAGTCCCGGTTGATGCCAACCGGGACTAAATGTCCCTCTCTTTTTTTCCTTTTTCTGGTTTCTATTTTTGGTTTCTTTTTTCATTTAATGATTAGTTTTGATATTAAAATACATTTTCGAATATACTGCTAATAGTAATATATATGTGTACTTCGCACGTATAAGTTTTCGTTCAAACTTTGTACATAAATAACAAACAAATATACGCGTATATACACACGTTATTTTATGTACATATAATATGTGCATACATATATATATATATATATATTACAAAGGTTTGATATATAAATTGTTTATGTCCTTAGCAATTCACTCCTCCAGATTTGGCATCCACGTTTCGTTTGGATTATTGTAGAACTCGCCGTTGGGGTTGATCACCTGGTCATTTAGAAATCCTGCTATAGTCTCTTGAATTGCTTTAAGTCGGTCAAGTCGTATGACTCTTTCCCTTAACCATTCGGTCTTCAATAAAAGTTAAAGGAAAATTATTAATTAATATATATATATATATGTTTGTGTATTGCTCATGTAATTATTTATACAAATGAGAGCAATAAAGAAATTGTCAATATATGATCGAAATAATATAAAGGAAAAAGTATTTATATACGTACTTTGAGTTGCTCTTCAGGAGTTCTCTTTGAGTACGCCATGATGAACTCGCAAACATAGTATCCGCAGTAGTTGTTACCCTGCTCCTGCCTTAGAACCCACTTTTACGACAAAAAATTCAATTAGGGTGAATTGAAATCATCATATGGTGTTAATTGAATATAAATGTGTAGTTATAGTACTTACTTTGTGTGCGATTACACCCAGTGATGCTTTGCAATGTTTCATTTTTTATTCCTCAATGAACCTTTTCCAAACCCTGCTCCCAATAAAATAAAAAAATAATTTAACCTTTAATAATTGTTGAGAGATCGGCGCCATTATATATATATATGTTGTTATAGAGAAACTAAATTAATTACCCTTGTATAATATCTATCATGTCTTGATACTCCGTTTGCGGTTTTCTCAACGAGTCTAAGATTTTCAATCTACTATTGGCCATATCGATGACCATCAATATCCAGTGATTGCTGCATAAACATATATATATATGTGTGTGTGTGTGTGAGAGAGAGAGAGAGACTAGCTAGTAAGGAAATATTGATGTCCCATATATATGATCGACATTAATTACTTATAATAACACTTACTTGAAGTTGTAGGGGAAGAGTATCTCCTTCTTGTCTCGTTGGTTCACTAAGAAATTCATGAGATTTCTCTCAGGTTGAGGCTTGTAATCCTTCGGGGGGTTAGGGTATTTGTATACGACATACGGATCAACGAACCCAACATCATTATCCTTTCTCTATCTAAGTTCTGTCATCTCATATCTGCATACATGAAAATTGTGAATATATATATTGTGAATATAGTAGAAAATAATCACACTTACAGACAATAGCAGCTAATGAGACTTTTGTCGAGAGAGTCCAGGTGGCATAGTTGGTGTAATTCTGGAAGCTCGACATAGATAATGTCATTGCCACGGAAGTAATGGTGGTTTCTAATTCTGACAGAAAGATAGATTTGTCCCATCGGGACGCTTGACATGTACCACCCGTTTAGTAGGTACATTTGCGTACCCAGTTCACCTAATTTCTCTGGGTTGTATAGACTCTGGCCTGGTACAAATTTCTTGTAAGGATCCACTTTTGGAGCAGATGGTCCTTCAGCGAGCACTTCAGCAAGGTTCAAACCAGTGTCCTCATAAAACTGAAGAAACGACTCATAGCGGCCTACCTCCTCCACTAAGTTTAAGTTTGAACCATATTCGTTAGGAACGACAAGGGAGGGATTGATTGTTGCGATTGTTGTTTGAGTTGTGCAACACCTTTCCCTACTCTCTTCTTTTTTTGCGCCGCCTCATATGACTTGGTGAGAGAGCGGTCATAGTCCGATATCGGTTGTTTCGCGGCGCTCTTAAGAGAATCCTGTTTTTTTGTTCCAACTTCTTTCTTAGCTGATTTGGAGGTAGGAAGAAGTATGATGGCTCCGGGTTCTCCCTCGCTCGTCGTGCCTATTTTGCACCTTCAAAAAAATCCGTCACTTCTTTTTGTACTGCATCCTTTAATTCCTGTTCACTTTTCTCATAAGATAGTTTTTGGGGAATAACTGGATGAGTATTTTCTTTTTGCTTCTTTGCCGGCGGGCAGGGCAACGGCTTCGTTTGTGGGGCAGACCTCTTAGGGGCTGGCTTCCTTAGAGGCGGGGGAGGCGTTGGAGACCGCCTTGGAGGCAGTGCAGACTTTGGAGGCGGCGGAGGCGTTGGAGACCTCGGTGGAGGAGTTGTGGACTTCCTTGAAGGCGGCGGAGGAGTTGGAGATGGTGGGGATGCAGCAGTGCCTTTGAAGGCATCATCATTGCCCTGAGCACTATGATGGTCGGGAGAAGCAACAACTAGACTTTGGTTGGCGGAGGCCCTACTTTGTGAGTACAAAAAATAATGAGATATAAGTAAATGCTTATTATTAGTCATACCCATAGAAAATTATCAAAAAATTGTTTTCTTAACTTTTGTCCGCACCTAATGTCTGCTGGCGGTGGAGCAGACGCCCCAGGGATAATGATGTAGCGCTTGCGCCATAGTATATATGCCTTTTCTGCTTCTCCTAGAGTCTTCTCTCCATCACCTCTAGGAATGTCAAGAGCTAGATCCTCATAACCTTTACTCATTTTATCCACTGCGACCCTAGCATATCCAGGTTGTATTGGTGTTCCATGGATTCTTGGTGTCTTGGTAGGGTTTGGAGGAGTAAAAACACCGACAGCGACCTTGATTGTGTCATTCCCCCTTAGAACATGTAGCTCAATTGATGTCATTGGAGTAGTGACATCATCCATGGGGAAGCGCAGCGCTGCGTCATCTTGCTTTGGCAGCTCAGTGGAAGCGCAGCTGCTTTTCAACTGACCAGGGGGGCTAATATTAACATTCATTCCTGGCTCTGATGCCTGCCTCTGGGCACTCATTGCTATCTGCACTTGCTTTCTGATTTCTTCCTACATTCTTGCTTCCATTGCTTTTTCTCGCTCCTTTGCTTCAAGCACCATTTCCTCCAACATTGTCACCCGCGCTGCTTGCTCCTCCTTGCTTCTCTGGCAGCTTCGGTAGGTTTCCTGTCATTAGGGAAACCATGAACCCATGGAGTGTTGCTTCCTAAGCCTCTTGTTCGGCCAGTGTGTTCAGCAGTCCCGATGGCATACATCAGCTCATCCTTCTCTCTATTGGGCTTGAACACACCAATCTCTTTAGCTTCTATAGCAAAAGCCAATCGGCGTGCTACTGTTTTGAGTTTTTTCCCATACACTGCCATACCGGTCTGTGGGTCGGGTCTTCCCCCATGATCGAAAAACCAATTCTTCGAGCGTGGGGGGCACTTGGCTGGTTCTGGTTCGATCCCCTTGGCAATAATGTCCGCTTCCATTTTTTGTCACTTCGGAATGGCAGTATCGTAGCCACCTGATCCCATGTCATGGTGGTATACCTTTTTCGGGCATTCTCTTGGTTCCTTCTCACCCGTGCCTCACCCTCTGCTGATGTCTTATACTTTACGAAATCATTCCAATAGGGCCTCTATTTCGAGATCGGGCCAGTAGCAGTATTGAAATTCGGCGTTTCGTTCTTCTTGATGTATGTATTGTATATGTGTTTCTTCCAAGTCTGGAATTGTGTGGCCATCTTCTTCATAGCCCACAATCCAACTAGCTCCTTCAATTCATCATCGTTGATATCATCATAATCATCCGCTTGCAACGTGAAATGGGCAAGGATATCATTCCAGAGCAAATTCTTGTCAACATCAGAGACAAAACTAACATCAGGCTCATTGATCTTTTTCTTCCATTCATGGATACTGATCGGAATTTTGTCCCTTACAAGGTACCCATAGTGTTCCACGAATTTCCTTTTATGTGGACCAAGTGGTTCGCCTGTCTCGATGTTGAATTCCGATATTATGTACCGGCCCTCCAGTGGTTTGTTCGGTCCTCAAACATTTTTGCTCTTCACCGTTGTGGTCGCCGATCCAGAGGGCTACATATAAAAAAAATATCTTTTGTACACAGAAATATATACAATATTCACATATAATATATATTTAGTATATATACCTCGCCTGTATTTTCTTGCAAAACATTTTCTTGCTCATTTTCAAGAGCTAGGTATTGACTTCCGTCATCAACATCCTGCTCACCAGCATTGGCAATAATATTCATCATTTCTTCCTCCATGTTGTCTCCTGGGGCAGCCATATCTAACAAATTTAACAAAATTTAAGTCACATATATAAACAAGTCATATATATACAATAAGTCATATACAAATTTATCTAAGTCACATATATATAAACAAGTCATATATGTAAACAAGTCATATATGTACAATAAGTCATAAACAAAATAAATCTAAGTCACATATATAAACAAGTCATATATATAAATAATTCATATATGTAAACAAGTCATATATGTACAATAAGTCATATACAAAATAAATCTAAGTCACATATATAAACAAGTCATATAAACAAGTCATATATATAAACAATTCATATATGTAAACAATCATATATGTCAACAAGTCATATATGTAAACAAGTCATATATGTAAACAAGTCATATAAACAAGTCATATATATAAACAAGTCATATATGTAAACAAGTCATATAAACGACGAATTCGCCCTAGCGAGAACGATCGCTAGGGCAAATTTGTCGTTCTCGCTAGGGCGAATCGTCGTTCTCGCTAGGGCGAATCATCGTTCTCGCTAGGGTATACAACAACGGGGCGGCGTTGCTCCGCATATACAACAACGGGGCGGCGTTGCTCTGCATATACAACAACGAGGCGACGTTGCTCCGCATACAACACAACGAGGCGGCGTTGCTCCGCATACAACACAACAAAGCGGTGTTGCTCCGCATACAACACAACGAGGCGTTCCTCTGCATATATCACATACAAACACATATCGACGTACGTAGGGGTCGGCGGTGACGATCGACATACGTAGGGGTCGGCGGTGATGGGCGTCCGGAGGCGGTGATGACGAGGGTGGTGTCGGTGGCTGGGCCGGGTGGCGTTGGTGGCGACGCGAGAGTCGTGGTCAGCCGGGCCGGGGTGGAGTCGTCAGGGCCGCGCGCGCGGCGTCAGTGGCGGTGTGGCGTCGGGCGCCAGGGGCGGCGTGGCGTCGGGGCCGAGCGTCGGCGTTAGTGGTGGCGTCGGGCCGGGCCGTAGTGTGGCGTCGGGGCGGTGGGGCGTCGGGGCGCTGGGCCGGGGTGGTCGGGGGGCGGCGCATCGGCGAGCGCGCTTAGTCGGGCGGTGGGGCGCCGATGTGCGTGCGGGCGCTCGCGAGGTGCGGCGTCGGCGGCGGATCGGACGAGCGGCAGCGGGTCTGTTAGGACTTGGCTCGGTAGTGGGGAGGAGGAAGAAGAGGGGCCGGGGCGGTCGTACAAGCTATATAAAGAGAGAGGACATTTAGTCCCAGGCTCCACCACCAGCCGGGACTAAAGGCCTTTTTAGTCCTGGGCCCTGTTAACGCCCGGAACTAAAGGTCGCACCTTTAGTCCCGCCTGGTGGTGGCACCCGGTAGTCCCGGCTGGTGGTGGCGTCCGGGACTAAAGGTTTTTGGCGGGCAGCCAAACTGCAATTTCGCTGCCCGCCAATTCATTAGGATTTTAATATATTTCTATTTACACAAATGATAAAAGGATAGTTAATTGCACAGAAAATTAAATAAAAGACATAAAAATATTTTTTTAAAATATAGATTCTATTTTGCTTTATTGCACACATGAAAATTATGTGACCTAAAGTTTTAATTTTTTTAACAAGTTTTAAAACACAATATAGTGTTTAAATTACTATTTTGATAATGCAAAAATATAGTGTTTAATTAAATTCAGGAAAAAAAAACTCTTGTGTTTCAACTGGAAATTTGTTTTCACATCATTTGAACGTGACATAATCCCACCATCAAACATAAATTTGTTTTCACATCATTTCAACATGACATAATCCCAACATCAAACATAAATTTGTTTTCACATCATTTCAATGTGACATAATTCAACATCAAACATAAATTCACAATTATTACATAATATCTCTAATACACACTATTGAACATCAATATATATATCATGCAGGCATAGTAGTGAACTTCTTCTTGACGTATGTCCCTTGGTTATGATCGTGCCATAACCATGGAGTGTCCTCATCGTTTAGCTGGATGCTAGGGTCTTTGTTCACTGTGAAGGGTGAAATTCGGTCATCCTTTTTATAATCTTCTAACATGTCTGACTTGTCTTCGATTCTGACAATGTTTCTTTTTCCTGAAAGAACTATGCGGCGCTTTGGCTCATCATTGATTGGGTGGTTGTCGTTTTTCCCTCTCTTTGGTTTTGTAGACATGTCCTTGACATAGAACACCTGAGTCACATCCTTCGCAAGGACAAACGGTTCGCCTTTGTACCCAATATTATTGAGGTCCACTTTGTCATTCCATACTGGTTGTCGACTGCTACGCCGCCTCCAGTCGTCTTTACCCACTGGCACTTGAATAAAGGTACCTTAAAATGAGATGCATAGTCTTGTTCCCATATCTCCTATATGCGGCCATAGTATGTTTGCTTGTTCCCACTAGGGTCGGTGGCATCTATACGGACACCACTGTTCTGGTTGGTGCTCCTTTTATCTTATGCTACTGTGTAAAATGTATTCCCATTTATCTCGTACCCTTTATATGTGAGGATATGCCACGATGGCTGCCTAGCCAACAAATACAGCTCCTCATCAATACTCTCATCACCCTGACATTCTTTTTGCAACCAGTCGCTGAAAGTTTCCATGTGCTGACGCGTAATCCATGCTTCAGACTTCCCTGAGAACTCAGATCGGAGGAGGTTCTTGTGTGTCTCGATATATGGATCTACCAAGGAGGAGTTCTGTAGAACTGTGTAGTATGCTTTATTGAAATAATCATCACCCTTACCAATATATGTTTTCTTCCCTAGTGTCCCCTTTCCACTTAGTCTCCCCTCGTATCGCGATTCAGGAACACCAATCGGGTTAATATCGGGAATGAAGTCAACACAGAACTCAATGAC
This sequence comes from Miscanthus lutarioriparius, assembly GCA_904845875.1. Taxonomy (NCBI): domain Eukaryota; kingdom Viridiplantae; phylum Streptophyta; class Magnoliopsida; order Poales; family Poaceae; genus Miscanthus; species Miscanthus lutarioriparius. The sequence continues at coordinate 72,700,566 of CAJGYO010000013.1, forward strand.
CTCCTCTGTTCCGTAGCCCTTGGCGATGCTTCCTTCTAGCCAAGCACGGTTGTGAACATATTTCTTCAGGATTTCCATAAACCTCTCAAAGGGGAACATGTTGTGTAGGAACACAGGACCGAGAATAGTAATCTCCTTGACCAGATGAACTAGGAGGTGTGTCATGATATCAAAGAAGGAAGGAGGGAACACCAACTCAAAGCTGACAAGACATTGAACCACATCATTCTGTAGTTTCGCTAGATCCATTGGATCGATTGCCTTCTGAGAAATTGCATTGAGGAATGCACATAGCTTCACGGTGGCTAGACGTACATTTGGCGGTAGAATTCCTCTTAATGCAACTGGAAGTAATTGAGTCATGAGCACGTGGCAGTCATGGGACTTTAAGTGTCCAAATTTCTTCTCTGGCACATTTATTATACCCTTTATATTCGAGGAGAATCCAGACGGTACCTTAATGCTTTCTAGGCATTCAAACAAGTTGTCCTTCTCTTCTTTGCTAAGAGTGTAGCTGGCAGGACTTAAGTACTGGCGTCCATCATCTGTCTTCTCTGGATGCAGGTTGTCTCGTTCTTTCAAACACCGCAGGTCCTGTCGTGCTTCAATTGTGTCCTTAGGCTTCCCATACATGCCCATGAAGCCTAGCAGGTTCACACAAAGATTCTTCGTCAGGTGCATCACGTCGATCGCGCTGTGGACCTCTAGGACTTGCCAATAGGGTAGATCCCAAAATATGGACTTCTTCTTCCACATGGGTGCGTGACCGTTGGCGTCCTTCGAAACAGGTTGGCTGCTAGGTCCCTTTCCAAATATTACTTTCACATCATTGACCATATCGAGGACGTCCTCACCAGTTCGGTTGCGAGGCTTGGTGTGGTGGTCTGCCTTACCTTTAAAATGCTTGCCTTTCTTTCTTACGGGGTGATTTACAGGAAAAAATCGTCGATGCCCAAGGTACACGACCTTGCGACACTTTTTCAAGAATATACCTTTCATGTCACACAAAAGTAGAAGTTCTTCAACTAGTGGCCTTAGGTACACATCGATGTCGTTGCCAGGTTGCTTTGGGCCTTAGATGAGCACCGGCATCATAATAAACTTACGCTTCATGCATAACCAGGGAGGAAGGTTGTAGATACATAGAGTAACAGGCCAAGTGCTATGACTACTGCTCTGCTCTCCGAAAGGATTCATACCATCCGTACTTAAAGCAAACCTTAAGTTTCTTGCGTCACTTGCAAACTCGGGGAATTCTCTATCGATTGCTCTCCACTGGGACCCATCAGCAGGGTGTCTCAACATATTGTCTACCTTATGGTCTTCTTTGTGCCATCGCAACAACTTTGCATGTTCTCTATTTCTAAAAAGACATTTCAAGCGTGGTATTATAGGAGCATACCACATAACCTTGGCAGGGATTTTCTTCTTGGGACGTTCGCCCTCAACATCACCAGGGTCATCTCGCCTAATCTTATACCGCGACGCGTGACATACAGGGTATGCATCCAACTTCTCATACTCCATGCCACGGTAGAGGATGTAGTCATTAGGACATGCATGTATCTTCTGGATTTCTAATCTTAAAGGGCAGACTACCTATTTTGCTTCGTACGTAGTGCTGGGCAATTCGTTATACTTCGGAAGCATCTTCTTTTGGATTTTTAGTAACTCCGTGAATCCCTTGTCAGATACACCATTCGTTGCCTTCCATTGCAGCAATTCTAATGTGGTACCTAACTTTTTCTGCCCCGCATCACAAGTTGGGTATAGCAATTTCTTGTGATCCTCTAGCATGTGGTCGAACTTGATTTTCTCCTTTTCACTTTCGCATTCTCTTTGTGCGTCACGAATGGCCTGACCAAGATCGTCAGCGGACTCCTCCTCTGCCCCTACCTCTTCTTCAGCGGGCTTCTCCTCTGCCCCCACCTCTTCTTCAGCGGGCTTCTCCTTTGCCCCCACCTCTTCTTCAGCTTCCCCCATTGCAGTATCATTGAAGGCACCATATTCACCAAAAATGTCATCATCGCCCCTTTGTTCTTCTTCACCTTCTTCCATTACAACTCCGGTTTCTCTGTGCTTCGTCCAACAAATATAGTTTGGCATGAAACCCGACTTGAACAAGTGTGAATGAAGAGTCTTTGAGTTAGCATATTCCATCGTATTCTTACATACGGCACATGGGCAGCACATGAAACCATCACGTTTGTTTGCCTCGGCTGCACGTAACAAAGAATGCACGCCGTCCATGAATTCTTGGGAGCGACGATCAGCATTGTACATCCAATGTCGATTCATCTGCATTACATGACATAAATACCATATTAAAACCTAGAACATAATTAGTTAATTATACAACATGCATACCACCACAAAAGCTATAAATTTAAGAAATCCTCGCTACAATGTAGACAATCCCAACTACCACTAAAAACACTAAAGCTAAAATGCACTTCAGCAGCACAAGGATTTCGCGACCAATCCCAACTAAAACAGGCAGATCCCCCGTTTGTTCAACATCTTTGGGCTTCTTCGGTTGGATCACTGCCTCATTAGCCGCCATATCTGCCTGTTGTGCAAGATATTTTTGCACGAGTTCAACATACTCTTCCTCCCAGTAGAAGCCTGAACATCCAGTGTCATCCCACTAAAATTAAAACAGAAAATTAGAACTTTAATCACAACCATCATGAAAATAGGTATAAACTAACCATGGTCATTAAATATGATAAAATAACTCACATTACGATCTGGACACTTGTAGAAAATGTGACCCTTGTTCGGACCCTCCTTCTTCACTCAGTACTCCATCACAATCTTCGTCTCATCACAACACTTATCGCATGCAATGAGTGGGAGGCCAGGCCTAAGTCTCTTTGGAAACCCATGAGAGGCCGAGGACCCGAAAGCAGTTGCCATCTACTCTCTATACTCATTTTTTAATACACTATAAATTTCTCATTTTATAAACAAATAAAATAAAAAAATTCTAAAATTTTCTATATCTCTAAACAATGAAGTGTGCTATGCATGCTACAAATGAATGGTGAATACTAGTTTTTAATAGTTACTTTAACCTTGCTTCATGTAAATATGCAAGCTTGAAGTTTAAAGGTTTCCAGAGCGTTTAACACTACTCTACTTGCCGAGAAAGTTGCTAGTGTTGTGTCGTTGGCATTTTTCATGGCCGTGGCCATGGTCATTGTGTTCTCGTCTTTTACTGCGGTAGGTAAGTAATTCACATGATATTTCTGCAAATTAACAGAAGAATGGGAGTGTACACACATAACAATCGATTATCGTTTATATTTATATATATACTACGTTTGGGTACGGTGATTGACAGACTACTGCGACGATATCGGGACGTGTGAATAAATAACCATCCATACTAGTTGACCTTGCTTACATGATCATCTCGGCGAACATTTCTCCACCGGATGGCACCGTACTTGGCCACGGAAGAGCTCCGATTCTACGAGGAAGGGAACACGGTCTTCCACGACCGTTGCCGCTCTCCCTCGTAGAATCAAAGCTCCTCCTTGACATCCGTTACCGCTCGGCAGAGAACATGCTCGCCGAGATGAACACGGTCCGCAAGTTCAACTAGCTACTTTAACCTTCCTTAATGTAAATATGCAAGCTTGAAGTGATTTTGAGCTCAAATTGCTTACAAATAAAAAAACCACAATAAAGAACCATATATATAGTGAACAAAATGAGACAATACAATGGTGAAACATGAGAGTATAAAGTTGGTAACCTTTAGAACCGAAGAATCGACGGAGGAATCGAAGAAATCGACGGAGAAATCGAAGAATGGATGGAGAAAGAGCAAGAACACTGCTTAAATTTGAACTGAAGCTCTCGGACGGGCTCGGGGAGGAAGAAGACGGCCAGCAGGATTTATAGGGGGGACCTTTAGTCCCAGTTGGTGGATCCAACCGAGACTAAAGGTCACTTTCCAGTCCTAGGCCACGCCACTAGCCGGGACAAGAACTTTACTCCCAGTTGGAGCCACCAACCGGGAGTAAAGGTCAACCTTTAGTCCCGGTTGGTGGCTCCAACCGGGACAAAAGGTCCCCCTGCCACAACGGCCTGGCACAGGAGCCCTTGGCCAAAGACCTTTAGTCCCGGTTGGAGCCACCAATCGAGACTAAAGGTCTCTCTAATCCTAGGTGTAATATTTCTCAGGCCTAGAGCATGGTTTAGCCCTTCGATCAAAGGTCTAGTACTACGCCAAGGCCGTGCGGATCCTCGACGCCCGCCGGGAGTCGATGGCCCGGTCGGCGCCGGCACTGTCCGGCGACGCGACGTGCGAGGCGCTGGCGGCCGAGCTGCACGAGATAAGCCTGCGCGTGTCGGACGAACGGGAGTACCAGCTGACGGGCCGCGCGTGCTTCCTCGCCAGCATGAGCTCGCACGCCCAGCAGCGCGGCTCGTCGGTGCGGCTCGCGCGTCCTTTGTCGTCGAGGCTTCAGTTTGGATGTGCGGGATCGGCAATGTTCGTGACTCCGACCGTGCGGAAGATGGAGAAGCTGTCGGAGATGTCGCGTGCGCAGCATGCGCCGGACTATGGAAGAAGCAAGGCCGCCACCGTCCCTCTCCCTCCTCGTTCTCACCTCGAAGCAAGGTTGTCGTCGGCTGTCCCTCGTCTCGGCGTGTTTCAGAGAAAACGCCGTCCTGTGCCACTCAAGCGCTTAGCAAATGCTACTAGTTTTAGTTTGGTTCGTCGCTCCGTGTTCTGTCCTTTCTCAGAGGACATGAATGAAGACGACCGAGTTCGATCAGAAGCACAATAGTCAGATGGAATGATTTGGTTTCGTTAGGTATTCATTGTTTAATGTTTAAGAGATCAAATCCAGACTTGTATGATACTGAGTAAGTATATTGCTTGCGGTATCTCATAATGAACTGAGTATTAATCTTGCCTTGCATGCTTATTCGTTGGCTTGCATCTTCAGCAGATCACAATATCCCAAAAACCTACTATTGGAGGAGTTGGCTCAAAATCGTTACTCCAGCAGATCCCCTTTCTCATCCCCAACTACTGGTGGCCACCAAAAAAACATCCCAACTCCCCCCCCCCCCCACCATCGAGGGGGAGATATAGCTCCCCCGAAAACTCACCCGCATCCAACGTTCAAAATTTTGGCCGGTTTTCATTGAAACCGGAGATTTTCGTTTCTATGAGTGACCTCCGATAAATTCACATATCATAAATTCTAGTTCCATTTTGTTCAGGTTTTTCAAATTTTCAGTTAAAAATTAATTAAGATTTGAAACTTTTGATCAAAATTTCAACCGATTTTCGTTTCTATCGGTCCCCTTTGATATTCATATCTCAATCAGTAAGCTGAACTCCGCCCACATCCCAACTACTGGATTTCTTTTTCCCGCAGACATTTCTGTTCTGACGAGGCTTCTCCTGGTGCGGCGACGGACGCGGATGGGTTCGGCGAGGAGGGCCACAGCGTTGGAGGGGAGTCAAGGAGGCGTGAGGCGTGGCGGTGGAGAGGGCCACCATGCGGGTGCCGCTAGATCTGACGCCAGTGTCCACGGGGGAGCCAACACTCGGTGGAGGCGTGCTTCCTCAAGCTTGAGCCTGCGTTCACCACGAGCAGTCTGTATAGAGAGCTCGAATTGGTTATGGCGGATCGGGATCAAGGGAGGAGGAATCCGAGGTGGGCCCCACGGCTATGGAGTACTTGGGGAGAGAATAAGGCAGCATTTGGCGGGGGAGAGAAAGCGGCGGCCGGCAAGGGAGAGGAAGCGGCGGCTGGGGCAGGCGAGAGAGCGGTGACGGGCGACTGCGAGAGAAGGAAGCGGCGAGGAGAGCGATGACCGCGTGGAGAAAACAACGAAAGAAAAAAAAAATATAACATCTTTCGCTTGACAAGTGGGCCCATCTCTATTGGCGATAATTATTGGCTATCTACTGCTGTATCTCCCCCAATAAGTTAAAAAGTGGTATTGGGTTATCCCCATTATCATGTTATTGGAGTTATAGCGGGGAGTTGCTGGAGATGCTCTAAGGTTAGCAGCGAATGCAAGGAAACTAATCAAGAGTTAAAGGTAGAAGCGAGTAGAGTTCGTCAAAAGATTGAAATAATCAGAGATATTTATGGATATTTATGTAAGGAAAGAGAGATTAAGAAGCAGACATGCAAGGAAAGGAGATATATTCTTGAAAAAATAAAATTAAATCAGCTATAAATAATAAACTATCTATATTCATAACTTTACATCGGTCTAGCGTGCTTGTATAACTTGAACTTTTCCTGATTATAATCACTAGATGTCATTTTTACAACTTTGTATCCTTAATCTGTATTTTGGACCTAATTTGTAGCTAATTATCATGCAAGACATACCTATATGTAGAGTAATAATCATGTAGACATGTTATGTCCTTAATTAAGGAACGTATTTGGTTGCCCACGTGACCCCTTTCAGGAGCCGTTAATATAACTAGTGAAAATGCACGTACGACACGCACGTGTTGACATAAAAGAGTTCGTATATACCACAAATATTTTGTTACAAAATTATGCGGAATGTCAACGGAAACAAGTGTATCAAAAATAATTGATAGAAAGGCACGGCATAAGTACACAATGTAGTTTCTTATTGCTGATGTCTAAATCTATAAGCAGAATTAGACTGGTTGTCCTGTTAGCAAAAAGGAAAATTGCAGGAAGACAACTTCAGCCAAGGCGACATGTTGCCATAATTACACAATCAATGGATTTATTCAAATCAAACAACTATAATGGACTGCATTTAAACAGAAAATTGATCAGTATACAGGCAATAGAACAGTATACTGTAATCTCAAGATTGCCGTGTTGTGTTCTCTAAAAAGCAACTCCAAATTCACTTCTATCATTTTCATCTACATCATCCACTATTCTGTGTGCAGATCCATGTGCATTTGCTCGTTGAAGGGAACTGAGCTAACTGAGCTAGGTTTTTCAATACTGAGTCTTGTGCAGTGTAGCCCACAAGGCTCTCCAACTCATTCCTGCTGAGATATAAACCATATAAGTTTACAAATCCATTAGAAAGAGCTTAAACTTACAACATCCACAGGATACACAAAATCATGCAAAAAAATGATGTAACACAGCACAAAGGGTCTGTATACACATTTTTTATGCAACCGGCCTATTTGTCTAGGAGATTATAGCCATATGCCATCTAGACCTCAATAATCTACGCTAGCAGTGTTTTTGAGCTTTTCATTTTAAAATTCCAATGCTTTAAGAGTTCTCAAATTGCAATGCATAGAATTGAACCCCATTTAAGAGCACAACAGCAAAAGAGTTACCAAGTTTTTAAGCCTTGAAAAGAGAGAGAGAGAAAGCCGTTGTTACCTTTTGGAAAGGGCTCTTCCGGCAGCAACATAGTCGGTGTCATCGCCACGAAATACTCAACAACTCCACAATGGCCTTGATAAATTGCTTATACGCCTGGCGCACTTCGCTGGAAGCTGCAACACAAGTTGCAATTTCGACCGGTTAAACTTAAATCAGAATCACAAGCAAGCACGCAAACACCTATGAGGAGTGGAGGTGGCCAAAACATCACATAGCTCTAGCAAGGGAGTTCGCGGGGTTTGGAAACCTTACCATATAATCCCTGCGTGCAGCACGCACATGTTTATAGCTATGATAGGTGACATCCTATTATATTATTTTCACTATTAATTATCAATTTTACCATCAAATTCATGGCCAGACTTTGACAAATCCAAATTCCAAGATGTTATAGATATATATATATATCTTATCACATATATAAGTCTAATAACTTCCCTTAATAACAGACACTATATTGATTAAAATTAAAACATAATTCAATAATTTTTTACATTATTATATTAAACAATATATATAGACGTAAACAAAACTATAGGATTGGAAGAACATAACGAACCGTTGAAGTTTGCTATCATCATTATGTTATGCCACACTGACCTGGGATTAGCTCCTCCGCTTTTCTAGTGTTCCGCAGTGGCTTCGGTGGCTGAAAAATTCATAATATAGATAACAAAGGTAACCATCTCTAGTGCGCCACCGTTTAATTTACCGAAGTGTATAAACACAGATGCCAAATAACTATATCGAAATTAACATGTTAAAAATACAAATTGTAATAGATAATAATAAATCTCAATTTATTTTGATACTGCGCTTGTGCTTTCTTTTCTAATGCATTGCTTTCCAAATTGGGATCTAGCGTTTTTTACCTGTTGAACACCACAACCAGGGAGTCAAAGTTTGTTGGGTCCTCCAAGAAGCCCCAGCCCTTGTACCAGAATCAAAGCACATGGAAATTGTAGTTTGATAGTGATGTGTAGTCGTTTTGCTTTCAATGGCTCCCTGCCAAAACAATTGGCACACAATTAACAAATACAACTTCCGTACCCAGCCATGGCGCCATGAGCCAGAGCCCGACGTCGTGCATCACCTTGTTGCCAGAGGCGTCGTCACGTCGTGGGTGTAGGCAAAGCACATGCTCTTGGCGATGAGGTCCTGGCCGGCGCCCTTGGCCACGACAAGGACCATGTCGCCGTTGTCGCGGAGGTGCTTCTCCAATCTCCACGAACTCGAGGAGGCCGCCCTTGCCTCAAGGTAGAAGGGTGACTCCGGGATCAGAGCAAAGAGTAACGAGCTGCTGGCAAAATATGGGTTGATGCTACTTTCTCATCAGTATGATCCTGATTCCTGAACCCTGAAAAATTCAGTCCAATTAGAATTATTCTATGATTTAGTAAGCATCTGTGCTTGATCGAACAATATATCAAAATCGCTAGATGTGTAATCAGTTATAGAAGTAAACACAAAACAAAAAACTACTGTATTTGTGTCTCGAAATTATTGGGGATATCACTGATCTGCATGTAGGGAAAAAATAACTTGGCAAGTGTATAACCCTCTTTTCGCATGTCCTACATACACAAAAATTACGAGACTAAGCTTCTGTGCTGCCTATATAGGTTGGAAAGGAGGCAATTTTCACCTTTTCCAGTCCGAATATGTATTGGCTGGCAGGCCATAAAAGCAGAATTGAGACACTGACGAATGTATTGCCTGACTACAAAGCAAACAGAATGGGTTAAATCCCACTACTGCTGCTGCAACACTCAAAATCTACTCAAATTCTCGAACCAATGTAAAAATGTCTATGGTTATCAAATTAATGGATCTGAGAGAGCACAAGGGGATGAAGCATGGGGAGAAGCTGACACCTACCAGTAGATAGCAAGACGGAAGGGATCAGGTCCCCTGCTGCAGCGTATGCTTGCACCTATCGCCAGAGATAAGGATGATGTGCAGCTGAGGGGTGAGGGCAGGGATGGGGCGCGCGACTGCCGCCGGCCCGGAGGAAGAGACCCACACGCTGCCGCTGCCACCTCAGAGGGAGAGAGTCGCCTACTAGAGGAAGCGAAGCATGTAGCGTCGGCTCGTTAAGGGGCGGCGCCGACGGTGGTGGGTTGAGAGGCGACGCCGGCGCTAGCAACACACCAGAGGACAACATCCACCGAAGGGAGGTGCTGAAAAACACCCACGGAACAGAGTCGTCGATTCCACGGTTGCGGAAGGAAGGGCCCCACAGTAAGATTAATTAGTACCATTAGATTTAAAGACCTAAGTCATCCAATGGTTCTCAGGTAAGATGGGTAAAAAACTTTTGGGTAACAGGTATTTCTCAATTCCTTCGCTCTTTTATAGTACAGAATAGAATAGATGCATATACACTTAAAACAGGGGAGGTGCTGGTCGTGCTGTAGCACCATCTCAGCCCATTAATACCTAAATAATCGATGTATTTTTGGGGCAATACTAGTGTCAGGACGCTCACGGCTGCTGCTGTACCGCCCACGCCGCTCCCCGCGCTTCTCCATCCGCTTCCCGTGCTCGCAGCCGTGCAGTGCTCCTCCCACCGCTTCCCACACGCATGCACGACGCCCCAACAGCTGTAGCTAGAAGGTGAGTCATATTGCAACATGTACAACACGCGATCTACTTTTGAGATATACAGATGAAATTTTTGCAACATGCGTTTGAAGACAGATGAAACACTTGAAACATGTGTTTGAAACACATGCAAAAGCACTTGAAAAACCATTGCAAAACATACACAACGTCCAGATAAAAACACTTGCAACATATGTGTGAAACATATGCAACATCCAAATAAAAACATGGCGCATCATACGTATGAAAAAATTGATGAAACATTTGAAACAAACGCTTGCAACATACATGTATAGCCATTAGAACATATGCAACATTCTGATCTACTTTTGTAACATCCAAATAAAATACTTGCAACATACCTTTGAAACATATGAAAGAATTGAAACATACGTTTGCAACATAGGGAGAGGCCGGGGGTTGTCGATTCTCACTGTCAAGGTGAGAGCCGGTGAAAGGTCCTTGTTTGGTTTTAATAATTGAGTGACAACTTTAGATGGACTAATTTTGTTTAATGTGAGATACACAGGTGATTAGTCCATAGGTACTTGTGTGAGCAACTCATGCCATGACGGTGAAGATGGCTTGGATTTATTGCAAGGCTCACACATGTGATGATGGAGCTCATTGAATATGAGACATGACATTGAGTCATGTTACTAAGGTGGAGAAGATCAAGACCAAGTGAACCTCGGAAAAAAATCACCGTGTCAACATTGTCTTCATCTTCTCGGTGGTTTGCATTCCGCGTAACACAAGATTGTATTACTTTCATTTACATTGTGCTTGTGTAGTTACTCTTGTGACTAGTTTAGCTTTAGTAGCTTACTAGTTACCTTATTGCTTGTGTAGCATAGAAGTAGCTCCCATACATGGCTAATTTTGTTTTTGTAACCTTGATAATCACACTGCTTAGTTTGTGTAGCTAAATAATTTACGCTCTCTAATTTGGCATTAGTTGCCTTGTTATTGAGCGTTGCTAGTGAGCTTAGGAGCTTTGTGCTTTTGCTTACTAGTTGTGTAGAAGCTCCCCCGTGCTTGAAGTACTAGTGGCATAGGTTTGTGTGGGCTTGCTCCTAGAATTGGTTTGGTGAGCTCTAGCTAACCCGACATCTTAGTTGCTTGGTTAGGATCTTTTCAAGGTGCTTGATAACTTAGATAGAGGGGTGTTGTCTTAGCTAGACCGATAATTTTAATTCCGCACTTGTATCAGTTAGCCGACGTGATTGTTTATAAAAAGGACTATTTACCCTCCCCTTTGGTCTGCCATCTCGACCCTACAGCCAACGACGAGCGGTGGCCTGCGAGCACCACCAGCACCGGCAACGCTCGTGGGTGCCCCTTGGCTTGGCCGGGGACGACCTGAGGCGCCCCTGCATGTGCGCCCAACCACCATCGGTAGGGGCAGCGGCGGCAGCCTATGGCGGCGAGGCATCCCGACGACGCTGGGTTGGGGAGGAGACCGGGAAGGCACTGCCGAACTGTGGGAGGGGCGGCGTGGTCGGCTTGGGCTCTGCTGCTGCCAGTGGATGCGAGAGAGAGACCGAGAGATGGGGAGAGCGAGACGGAGTAGGGAGATTTTTTTTCTTAAAAGAGGTGGGCGAGGCAGAGTGAGAAGCCGCGTCCGAACGGACGCCCATGTCGAAGTATTAAATTCGAACCTCATAGCACCGATCTATAGCTAGAATACAAGTAGAAAGCACCTCCATCTAGCCAGTTCTGGCTTTGCTCGAGCTTGGAAAGAAACTTGTTTGGATGCGTATTAACATTGTAGGTCTATATGAGGTGGCATCCTACAATGACAGAGATGGTCAACAATTCAAGAAAAAAGTTAAAATCATCTTAAATCCCTAAAAATATTTCATAACTTCTAAGATTTGGATAAAATTCTCATAGATAGATAAAATATTTAGAGCTCTTAAAAGGTTTATATATACCTCAAAAATTGGATGATGTGGTGCAAGTAGTGACAGACAATGATTCTAACAACATGGGAGCAAAGAAGCTATTGCTTGAGAAGAGACCAAACATCTTTTGGACCTCTTGTGCAACTCACACAATCAATTTGATGCTCCAAGGAATTGGCAACATGCCACGGTTCAAGAAGGTGATTGACCAAGCAAAGGCATTAACCATATTTGTCTATGGGCACACAAGAACATTGGAGTGCTTGAGACACTTCACAGAGGGGAGAGAGATAATAAGGCCAGGAGTGACTAGGTTTGCTTCAGCTTTTCTCACTTTGAATAGCATACTAGAGAAGAAGGACCAACTAAGAAAGATGGTGGTTCATAATAGGTTGGACACATTGAAGGATGTGAAGTCAAAAAAGGGAAAAGATGCAACAGCAACAATATTGAGTCCAACCTTTTGGAAGGATGTGAAGCTGTGTTTGAGTGTTTTTGAGCCATTGGTCAAAGTTCTTCGTTTGGTTGATGGGGATGTGAAGCCATCAATGGGTTTCATATATGGAGAACTACTGAAGGCAAAGAGAGAGATCAAGGAAGCCTATGGCAATGTTCAGTCCCGCTACAACGAAGTTATTGCTATTATTGACAAGAAGATGAAAGGAAGACTTGATTCTCCATTGCATTTGACTGCCTATCTGCTGAATCCATACTACAGCTATGGCAACCCATCAATCTTTGATGATGCCACAATAACAGTAGGTTTTATGAGCTGTGTAGAGACTTTTTATCATCATGATGAGGACAAGCAAGATCAGGCTGTCAACACTGAACTAGACAAGTTTCGTAATAGAGAAGGACCATTTAACAAGAAGCTTGCAAAGACTTGTGAAAATTTTGAGTACAACCCAGGTAACTCATATTACATGGCTGTTATAGAGTTGCTGCTATCATTATCATTATCAAGAGGCTAATTAACTATTTAAGTGGCCTATGAAAAAGTACCTCGGCATCTATCCTTGATTGCCATGGCTGTTAACTATTTAAGTGGCCTATGAAAAAGTAACTCACTATGCTAGCTTCTAAATACATGAGTTGCATAATCTGTAAGCACACTCATGGTCTAAGTAACTTCATAGAGTAGTAACAGTACAGAACTAAATGCAATGAAACAAGTGATTAGCTAGTTAAGACTTAAAAAAAGAGAGTACCTCGCAGACGGTAGGCCACACTAAGATTCTGCATGAAAGGATAAACAAGTAGGCGCTCTGTTTGTGTTGTGCAGAAACCAATCAATCTTAAAAGATTCCGGTGAACTGCAACACTGAACAGGTTGTCTTCCAAATCTAAGCTTGTCAACCGAGAGAGGTTGCCAAACTGCTCGGGTATGCCACCAGTGATGTTGTTACCAGGCAATGACCTGCAGTATCATACATTACATTGATGAGTTTAATGATGAGTTTAGCACACCAACATTTTGTTATCCAGTGCTATTGCATGGCTGTTATATAGTTTCTGCTCATTTATTTCAGCATCTTGGTGGCGGCTATATGGAACTGAAACACCCGCTTTACAGAAGTTGGCAACAAGGATCCTATCTCTGATATCAAGCTCTTCTGGTTGTGAAAGAAATTGGAGTACATTTGAAATGGTTAGTCCCTATCTACTGTCTAGATTTCACCAGTAAACTTACAGGAATAAAAATAGTTATATGCTCTCATGTTTAATTTGTAGATACACACTAAGAAGAGAAATAGGCTTACTACAACCCGACTCAACAAATTGGTCTTTATTCAATTCAACTCCAAGTTGCTTAATAAGAAAGAAAGGATAGCGTCAAAGAAAACCATCGATGTTCTCTTGTCTAGTGAGACAAGCTGAAGCTCAAGGTTTTCTGTATGAGGATGGAGATGATTGTGCAATAGTTGTCTATAGAGATGAGGAAGATGAGGAGATGGAAGGTACAGGGATAACTTGGTCTGTTATTGGAGAAGCGAGGAGCGGACCAACAACTTGAGCTGCGTGAGAAGTGCAAGAGTGAGGCAGCTTTATGAAGGAGAAGAATTTGACTCAAGATGAAGAGTTTGATGAAGATGAGGATGAATATATGGAACCCTATTGAAGAAGATATGGCGGTGGGGCTTTATCATGTCATGTTTATCTTTTAATTGTATCTTTAACTTATGAACTTGGAACTCCTGCAGTGAGTGCAGTCTGTGTGCCTGTGTTCTGTATTTTAAGAATTGAATTATGTGTTGTTATGTACCATTTAATTTTCTTTGCTGCTACTGTTATCCCTACATGTTTGTGGTTTCAAATGGCTATCATTTGCTGCTGATAATGTCCGATGGATAGGAAAGGGCTAAGATCATTGAGATAAGTACCTAACCTGCTCTTTCCTATTTCATATGGTCTGCTATCCATTTATATTTAACTACTGATATGGTCTGTTCTCCACTTGTAGGTATTGTATGATTGTATCAACTATCAACTATGAACTAAGCATGAACATCGCTTTTCTATCAACTAAGGTATGTCTATTGGACCTTCTCTCTTTTTATAAAATTCACTCTACTATATTTATATAATTTATTTAGCTATATATGCTGAGATACAAAAAATGTCAAAACGCCTAGAAAACGCCTAGGCCTGCCTAGGCGCGCCTAGGCGCTAGGCGATGGGTCACCGCCTAGAAACCGCCTAGCGCCTAAAAAAACCTTGACCACACGGACATGAAATCTAATAAAACACATTAGATTTTTTTACCCAGATTTTTAAAATCTCTAAGGATGCAAATGGTACCTTATTACTAAAAGTTGGAAAAAATGTTAGAAAAACATTGATTTATTTGTGCATTCTATAAAATAGTTTTTGTGGAGGTGTGATAGGGTGGGGCATTACGGTGATAGCACGGTGGAGCTAGGTTATCGTTCGAGTGGATGGCGGTCACAGATTTGGCGGTGGGGAACCTGGAAGATGGGCAGAGGGGTAAGCACGTGGATTGGAGGAAACAATGTGAAAGGAAAAAGAAAAGTAGGTTAGAGAGAGGCGATGCTAGGTCATTAGATAAGGTTCATCGGGCGGTCCAAAAATCCGGTGCTAGGTCGGGCTATAGACAACTTCAAAATAATATGGGAGTTGCTAAAATTGAGGTGCATGAATTTTAGCTTTCTTTTGGGCAACAGATATTACATATTTCTCATGTTAAAATTGTAGCTTTAGTTCGTTATTACAATTTCTGTAGATATAATCTGCAATTTTCGGATCCTAGAATAAAAAACCCGATAGATAAAACCACAGCCCTGACAAAATCTAATATATATTGGCATACAGACAATTAAAAATTTATAATTCTTTCTATAGTTAGATAAGGAAAAAATAATATATTGTAACACAAAGACAATTAATAAATTATAAACAAATCGCAAGAGGACAAATACAATGTGGCTGTGCCACATGGCCAGCACGTCGCCTGGTGTAACTTAAATTTTCAGGCACCTGACGATTAGTAAAAGTGAAATATAGCATACTTATTAGAGCATCTCAAACATAGTAATAATCTTATTGCCACGAATCCTAACCTCCCCAAACGATTTTCGGATAAAAAATTGTCTGTGTTTTTCACAAAAAATCGGTCGTTCAGTGGCTGCAGGTAACGCCGGCGGAGTCTTTTCCATAAAGTTTTTTTTTTAGCTTGGCTTTTCCTCATAGTTAGTAAAGATTGGTTTCTAAAAAGAGTTAAATGCAGCACAGATTCATTAACTTGTGAGGAAGTTTCAGTTGAGTCCATCAACTTCTAAAGTGGTTTTTTGTGTCCATAAACTTTTAAAATGGTTCACTGCAGTCCATACCTATTTATTTAACCTTAAATTTAAAGCACATTTATAGAAAACCCCTTCCCACACGCATGTAGGTGCACGCATGGCTCCCAGCGCCCTCCTCCAGCCGCCGCCGTGCCCCCAGAGACCGGCGAGCAGGTGCATGCATGGCTGCCAGTGCCCGCTGGCCGAAGCCGCCCGGCCGCGGCCTGCCTCCGTACCACAGCGCAAGCGCCATGCTGCCCGTGTTGCTGAACTGGCACACGGACAGGCAGAAGCCGGAGTACCACGACTCCACCCTGTTGTCCTTCCGCGGCGCCTCCTGCGCGGCCTCGTACAGGCGGAGCATCCGACGCTGCGACGAGAACGCGGTGATCGTCCGGTGGTTCACGACAGCGTCGCTGGCGAGCTGGCTCCATTGCACCTGCGCCTTCTTGGCCTTCTTGGACATGGCGGTCATGAGCACCTTCTTGAAGTAGAAGCTCGCGATTATCAGTGGCTGCATCGCCATCATGAGTCATGACCACCGCGAGCCGCCAGCCCGCCACGACACGGCGAGGACCAGAGAGAAACCTAGCGCCGCATTGGCGGCCGCCTGCACCAGGAGGCACATGCGGTCGCCGACGAGGGATCGGACCTTGGTGGCCTGCGTGGCCAGCCGCGCGCACACCGCGGCGCTCGAGTTCTCGTCCTCGTCGAACCACCCGACCTCGAAGGAGAGTATCTTGGCGAACATCTGTCCACGGACGCGCTCTGTAAGGCGCTCGCCCATGACGGCGAAGTTGTAGTGCTGCACGATGTTCGCCGTGATGCAGATGATGGCAATGCCGAAGAAGACGAGGGAGTACAGCCTGTTCAGAACAGAGTTCAGACAAACGTCACTGACATCGCCATGTCACTCTGCAATCTGTATCAGCGAGCACAGACGGACACATCGCACGGTACCTGGTCTTTGAACGGATGAGGTGATCGTCGCCGAGAAAATACACCTCCGGCAAAGCTCCGAGGCTGTAAGAGTAGAGCGGCAGCACCGCACCGAAAACGATGGCGCCGGCGCACCCGAGCAGAGCTTGCTTCCATTCCGGCCGATTCATCTTGAGCAGGCGGAGCTGCGAAGGCTTTCTGCCGCGCGCCGGGTCGTGGCCGTCGCGCCCGTGGTCTACCATTTCCACGGAGCGTTCGACCGACCTGAACGACGGCACCGGGCTTGGGTGGAAGTCGCTGGGCACCGACATGATCTCAACGCTACGGAACGACACCCTGCTGCTCTCCGGCTCTACTTCCACCACTCGCTCGCTTTCCTCCCTCGCCACGGGCGCCTTCTGCAGCAGCGCCATCCGTGCGTAGACGCCGTCGCCTTCGCCGGCCTCCGTGCCGAGGAGGAGCTCGTCGTGCGTGCCGCACTCCACCACGCGGCCCGCGTCGAGCACGGCGATCATGTCTGCCTTCCGGATCGTGGAGAGGCGGTGCGCCACGACGACGGTCGTCCGGCCCACGGACGCCCGGTCCAGCGCGTCCTGCACCGCGCGCTCCGACTCGGAGTCCAGCGCGCTGGTCGCCTCGTCGAGGAGCAGGATCTTGGGGTCCCGCATGAGCGCGCGGGCGATGGCGATGCGCTGCTTCTGCCCTCCCGATAGCTGCGTCCCGAACTGCCCGACCTGCAAGTGCAAGCAGATTCATTTACTGAAGTGTGATCAAACGGCTAGTTCATTTTGTTGCCAGAATTTGAAATGTCTGCATACATTGGTTTCGTATCCACGACGATTTGCTTCAGCGAGGCCGCCTCGTTGCCGAACAGAATGTTCTCCCTGATGGACGTGGCGAACAGCACAGGCTCCTGGCTCACTAGGCCGATCTGGCTCCTGAGCCACTCCACGTTGAGCGTGCCAATGTCACTGCCGTCCAGCAGTATCTCGCCCGAGTCCTGGATGTACAACCTCTGCAGCAAGGAGATGATGGTGGACTTCCCGGACCCGCTCCCCCCGACGAGGCCAACGGTGGCGCTCTCAGAGATGGTGAGGCTCACGCCGTCGAGCACCCGCGTGTCAGGCCTGGACGGGTACGAGAAATGCACGTCCCTGAACGTGATCTGGCCCCTGATGTCCTCCTTGGTGGCGCCCTTCTTGCCCTCCGTCTCGAGAGGCTGCAGCTTGTCGATCATCTCGCGCATCCGTGCCGCCGCCGTCGCGGCGTCGACGAAGTAACGCAAGTTTGGCAGAGCCATCATGATGGACCTGCAAACCTCAGAGCAGTGCCATGTATGTATCAGGCCAGCCGCATGCATGCAGTTATCTGATTTTTCTGAGAATGAACAAGGCACGGCGCGGGCGGCTTCGGCCAGCGGGCACTGGTAGCCATGCATGCACCTGCTCGCCGGTCTCTGGTGGCACGGCGGCGGCTGGAGGAGGGCTCTGGGAGCCATGCATGCACCTGCATGTGTCTGAGAAGGGGTTTTCTACAAATGTGCTTTGAATTTAAGGTTAAATAAATAGGTATGGACTGCAGTGAATCATTTTAAAAGTTTATGACCAAAAAGCCACTTTAAAAGTTGATGGACTCACTGAAACTTTCTCACAAGTTAATGGATCTCTGGTGCATTTAACTCTTCTAAAATTATTACTTCTTTCCATAAATATAGAGATTATCTCCTTCCCGGCGGTAGATTTATTGGCTTATTGCTACTCCATGTCCATGGAGATGGATCAAGGACGACAAGGAGAGCTTAACTCCATGACGGGCACGATGAGCTCCGCCTACGACGAAGATGAGGCTCCGCTGCCAGTACCGGTGCACGCATCGCGGAGCGGGGTGCTTGAACAGAACACGTACTGCGAGTACCCGGCGGTCGCCAACGGCGCGGACCACCACGGGTTCGCGGTGATGGTGCACCTCAAGGCGCCAGCGCTGGTGACCGCGGCGCTGCTGGATCTCGTCGCGGTGCTCGACGTCAGCGAGAGCATGGCGGGCGCCAAGCTTGCGCAGGTGAAGCGCGCCATGGCGTTCGTCATCGACCGCCTTAGCGTCGTCGCCTTCTCAGGCGATGCCCGGCAGGTCATCCCGCTGACGCGCATAACGGACGACACGAAGGCCGCCGCCAAGCTCGCCGTGGAGGCCCTCGAAGCGTGCACGCCGGCGTCGACCAACGTCCGCGCCGGCCTCGACGAGGCGGCCAAGGTGCTCGGCGGCAGACGGCAGTGGAACGACGTCGCCAGCGTGATCCTTGTCTCGGACGGTCACGACAGCTGCGTCGTGCCGGAGTTTTTTCTGCGCGACAGCGGCTTGTGCTCGTGGCGCGCGCCGGTGCACACGTTCAGGTTGGGCTCGGACCTGGATGCGGCGGCCATGTACAACATCTCGGAGGCTGTGGGCGGCACCTTCTCCTTCATCGAGGACCACGCCGTCATCCAGGACGCGTTGGCGCAGTGCATCGGCGGATTCCGATCGGTTACTGCGCAGGATGTCTTTCTCGAGATCAGTTGCGCGCAGGATGACGACGATCTCAACGTCACGGCGGTCATGGCCGGCCGCAGCGTGACAAGCAAATTTCCGGACGATGAAGGCTCGGTCGACGTCGGTGAGCTCTACGCAGACGAGGAGAGGCGCTTCCTGTGCTTCTTGGACATCCCGAGACTTGACGACGCCGGGTGCTGACAGCTACGACGAGATCCTGAGGCCCCTCGAGGCGACGGACGTGGCGCGGTGCGTGGAGGTCGAGCGGAGCTCCTCCGAGTGGCAGCGGCGGAGGACATGGCTCTGGCGCGGGAGGCGGCCGAGCGCGGCGCCTACGACGAGGTGGCGCGGATCCTCGACGCGCGCCGGCAGTCGCTGAGCCGGTCGGCGCCGGCGCTGTCCGGCGACGACGCGATGTGCAAGGCGGTGGCGGCCGAGCTGCACGAGCTGAGCCAGCGCTTGTCGGACGAGCGCGAGTACAGGAAGACGGGCCGCGCGTGCATTCTCGCCAGCATGAGCTCGCACTCGCTGCAGCGCGGCTCGTCGACGGTTCGGTTTGTCTGCGGCGTGTGGGTTCGTCGGTGTTCGCGACCCTGGCGATGCGGAAGATGGAGAAGCTGTCGGAGATGTTGCGTAAGCGGCAGGAGATGCCACCGCGGCCGCCATTGCCGGAGAATGGAAGCAAGACCGTTCCTTCTCGTTCGCGACTGGAGGCAAGGTTGGCATCGGCTGTCCCTCGTCTCAGCATGTTGAGCAGATACCGCCGTCTTCTACTTGAGCGATGATAAGCAAATGCTAGTATGAAGAGCTGCTCCTAGATCAGAAGGGCAGGGCTAGCAGCAATTATAAATTATAAATAAATTACTTACTATAATCCAGTGAAATGTTCAAGTATTCATTAGGTTGGGTGATTTATTGATATATAGGCTTTCTATATAGTTTTGTTTAAGATTGAAATCCAGAACTTGATTTATTGCTCCTTCTCAAGGAAACAGACCATTTGACCTCAACTTACATTGAAATCTGATTTGCCTCCCCCAATCAGAAAACCAGTTTTTGACCACCTAAAACTTTTGAAATCATCCGAATTTGCACACCGATCAGTTTTGGTATATGTGGCGCCGTGATAACCGTCCTATGTGTCACCACTTCAACTATGAGGGAAGTAAATCGAACCACACTGATAGCTAAGGGATCAATTTTCACAAAAAAAAAGGCCTAAGGGATCAATTAGAGTATAAAAATAGTTTTAAAAAATATATAAAAATGTTTTTCCTAAAAATATGCAATCAAAAGTCCAAAGTTTAATCTAGTCTTATATATTTGTTTTAGCTCTGGAAAATCTGAAGTTAGTTTCAGTTTTTCCCTTGAACTCATACTTGGTACATAGCATGGAATTGTTTGAATCTTATATGATCTTGTTTCCGTGTCTGTTTGCTAGCAGATGCTCTACTTATCTATCACTTACAGGATCCAGCGGCTAGATACCACAATACCGCAAAAAAAACTCCTTTATTTGCTACTTTTTACTTACAAACATAAAAATGAATTTTGTTCGATGAGATTTGAATTACTAGTATAAAATTGATACAAACACATAAGAGGATGACCTCTAAAATCTTGCATAAGTTTAGGGGCATGAGTATTGCCAAACAGTCTAAAAATCATACTTTTTTATATATAAGTTATATAAGTGTAATTAGTCTGTGATTGGGGAGGACCAACTACATAATAGATGAGTTATATAAAAAACACTTATATTGGGGGAAAATCAAAAGGGAGTCGCGCGTCTCTCCGTTTCCGGCGCCACCTTCGTTTTCCGCACCCGCGTTGCGCGGACGTGTCGCCCTGCCCGCGCCCTCCGCACACACAAGGGAACCGCCCACTTCAGCTCTGCTTTCGCGCACGCACATGGGGACTGCCTGTGCCTGTGCCAGATGCATCCCACGCCCGCTTCATACAGGAACCACATGCACGACGCCCTAGCAGCTGCAGCAGGCAGCAACGATAGGTCGGTCCTATTGCAACATATGCAACAACCGATCTACTTTTGGAACATCCAGATTAAACAGTTGCAATATACATCCGAAAAAACTGAAACACTTGCAACATACGTCTGCAACACTTGTGAAAATGCCTAAAAACACTTGAAAGCTGTTGTAAGCATATGCAACATCCATATAAAACATTTGCAACGTATGCAACATCTAGATAAAACGCTTGCAACATATGTCTGAGAAACAGATGAACAGACTCTTGCAACATGCGTGTATAGCCATTGCAATATATGCAACATTCCGATCAACTTTTGCAACATCCATATGAAACACATGCAACATACTGTGGGGGGTATAACCTCAGATACCCATGGCAATGGACATGGGCCGCACCACCAGGGGAGGTCCAACCCATAAGATCAAGGCCTACGGTGTCCAGTTCTGATCGGCGTGTACTACAAGACAATAAGAATACATCTTGGCGATGAAGGAAGATCTTTTCGGATATGATAGATATTGTATTCCTTGTAAATACTTACTATATAACTGAATAGATCTAGGACTAAATAGACTGGTAACCCTACCCCCAGACTATATAAGGCGGGTAGAGACCCCTATCGAATTCATCTCATATTCAATACAATCAACCAAAGACAAAGGACGTAAGGTATTACGTCGATCAGACGGCGTGAACCTATCTAAACCGTTGTCTCTGCGCCCGTGTCACCATCCGGTTCCTATTATGCGCACCTCCATCGATCATCTACTACCGTGGGTATACCCCTCGGTAGACTGCCGGCTAGATTTCATCGACACATACCCCTGAAACATATGCTTGCAACATGCGCTCTCGCACAACATCTCCTTGCTGCTTGCCACACGGAGGGAGCGCAACTACGTGCATGGCCCCGCTGCGCCAAGCCACCATGCCACTGCCGTCCATGATCATCCACGAGCGGCCGCCCATCAGCACGGGCGACATGAAAGGCATCTACACGAGGAAGGGGCGGAAGCGCCTCAAGGCAGCCGGCACAGCACGACGCCATAACAATCAGGAGGGCCGCGCGGCTGCGTACGCCTGTGGCAGAGGATTTTATCTACTACGCGCCGCTGGCGAAGGGTTGTGCCATGGGATGGTGTAGGAAGCGGCCGGAGAGGCAGCCACATCTGGCACTAAGCAAGGTGACGACAACGCAAGGGCTAGGAGGAAGACGGGCGGCCACGGTAGGTAGGGGGCGCGATGGAGAGGGAGGAAGGCGGGCAGCTGCACTCGGGCACAGTGGATATGCCGGTCAGCGAGCGCCCAGACATCGGAGGCGGTGTGACGGAGCACGGTCACGGCACTGCGATGATTTATGTGTGACTGGTTCTCGAGAAATGAGTCGACAAGCAGATAGGATAGGATGGAGAAATAAGTAGACGAGCAGATGAGATTAGAATAGGAGGGGGGTCGTTGGGCTCACGGCCCACCAACAGGAGCATCCGAATGAACGGACGCCCTCCAGGAAGTACTAGTGAAATCAAAATGACTTTTTTTCAAAAGGAATGGAACTGCCAGCCGGGCCGAACTGGCCCAGTTCCTCGTTCAGTCGTTTCGTAGCTGGATTCCCGATCCGTTGTTGCATTGTACTGTATATGAGTAACAGTGTTAGTTATTGATGAATAATTGATTGCTAAAAATATTATCAGCCTGTTCGTTTGGCTGTGGCTTGTCATAAACGATCGTAAATTTTCAGCCGGAACAATATTTTTCTCTCACACAAACCAACCAGCAGTACTTCTTCACGAACCAGCAACGATACGAACCAGCCAACCGAACAGGTTGTATCTTATTCCAGAAACAAACAAAGATTATCTCATCCTTCCTGGCGGTAGATTATTGCTACTCCCATCTCCATGGAGACGGATCAAGGAGAAGGAGAGGATGAGTCCATGACGGGCACGATGACAAGATCCATCTACGACGACGATGAGCCGGTGACGTGGCAGCCGGCGAACACGGCGGGGAACAGGGTGCTCGAGCTCAGCACGCACTGCAAGTACCCGGCGCTGCCCGACGACGTGGCACGCGACGGCTTCACGGTGATGGTACACGTCAGGGCACCGGCGCTGTCGGCAGCGGAGGCTAGGCACGCGCTGCTGGATGTTGTCACCGTCCTCGACGTCAGCGAGATTATGTCGGGCGCCAAGCTGGCACAGGTGAAAAGCATCGTAAGGTTCCTCATCGACAGCCTCGGCCCCCACGACCGACTCAGCGTCGTCGCCTTCTCGGGCGACACCCGCCGGGTCACGCGGCTGACGTGCATGACGGAGGACGGGAAGGCCACGGCCAAGTGCGCCGTGGAGGCACTCAAAGCGTCCGGCGGCTCGACCAACGTCCGCGCTGGCCTCGACGAGGCGGCGAAGGTGCTCGAAAGCAGCCAACACAGAAATGACATCGTCGGCGTGATCTTCATATCGGACGGCCGCGGCTACACGACGAGCGACTCGTGCGTCCTCCTGCCAGAGTTTCTCCTACGTGACAACGGCTGGCGGAGCACGCCGGTGCACACGTTCAGGTTGAGCTCCGACGTCGACGCGGCGGACATGCACAACATCACGGAGGTTACGGGCGGCACCTTCTCCTTCGTCGAGGACCACGCCGTCGTCCAGGACACGTTGGCGTAGTGCATCGGCGGACTCCGATCGGTTACTGCGTAGGGTGCCTGGATCGAGGTCGAGACCTGGTTCCTCGGCATGCGCGTCACGGCTGTCAAGTTCGGCCGCTACGAGAACAGCATCAAAGAGGTGGCACACAACTGCAGTTTCTATGTATGTTAGGTTGATCTCCATCGAGTTGGTCCAAAGGTCAATACGGGCCTTTGATCAACGTCCTGATTGGGGATACCCAACCCAATCATGGATGGTGGGCCACCATCACGCAGCGCTATAAAGAGGAAGGTGGGGGCCGAGGCACTGGGTACGAGGTTCACCGCAGCCTCCACAAACCCCATCTACATTCCTTCGCCGTCGCCACTGGACCACGCCGCCACCGGGATCGTTACTACCTCCTTGACTCCAACATACCGGCGTCCTCTTCAACTCCATCGTCATGGCCTCTTCTTCCGCCAAGCCCGCGGATGGTCAGCTACCACCGCACCTCACTCTATTTCTCTCTAGTTCCTCATCATAGTTCATGTTCTAGGACTTCTTATCCCGAATAGAAGAGGTTCCACCCATTGATCTACACCTAGTTGACCCACTAAATTTTACAATGGTATTAGTTGAGCCTATTCTAGGCGTAGATCTAGGCTTTGGGGTAGAAATTAGAAGGAGATGAGTTCAATTTCAAGATTCGAAACCCTAACCCTAACCCTAAGGAAGAAAATGAAGAAAAGGGCGGCTCACGGGGCTCCTCTACCTCTGCAACCACCGCCGTCGCACGGGAAGTAGACCGCACCACCGCTTCGCCGGCACGCAGGAAGGGAGCCGCTGGAGGGCGCGGCCTCGCCGGCGTGTGGATCCTCCTGAGACCAGGCTCAGGGCACCGCAACAAGACCACTCGACGGCGGCGCGCTCACCCTCGGGTGAACGCGCGTGCCAGCAAGGGGGCCTGCGGCAGCGCCACTATCCTTCTTCCTCCGATTGCTGCTGCAGTGGCCGTCATTGCTACTACCTTGGCGCCGAGAGGGAGAGGGAGAAATGAGCTAGGGTTAGAGGGAGGGCCGCCGCGATCGCTGTTTTGATTGGCCAAAAAAGCGTGGCCAGCCGTCGATCTTGATCGGATGGTCGGTAGCGGCCGGGCTCGATTCGGCCCAGGCAGGATTGGCAAATCCTAGCCCAGGCCCAGGTTGCGGCCTGGGCATGGGGAGTGCGGGCAGCGCCACGTGAGCCATTGGGCCACGCGGGAGTGGTCGTGGGTCACTGCGCGAGCTGGGCCTTCGGGCTAAAATGTACAATAACAGTCTTGTATTTTGTTTTATTTTTTTCATAAGCAATTTTAGATGAACTTTTGTCAAATTTGAAGTTTTAAATCTCTGTCATAATTTGAACCAACAGAATAATTTTTTCAGAGAGTAGATGAGTACAGTAAAATGCTTCTTGAAATTAGATAAATTTCTTTTTCATGTTTCTGCTGCTATGATTATGTTAATGCTCTAATTAAATGGGACCAACGGGGAAGTTATAATTGAAGAAGTAGGCATTTTTTGTTTAAGTTAAATTATGGTATTGTTATTTTCTAACCAACGTTGATGATAACAATATTATAAGTTTATTCATGAGTTGTTTTTCCATGCATTAGTTCCATTTCTGCCCAACGGTGTTATAGAATTAATGTAGAAGAATGTTATATTTATAATATTGCTATTTTCTTAGCAAAGTTGATGATAGCAATATTATAATTTTTTTATGAGTTTTATGCATTAGTTCTATTTTTGCCCAACGGTGATGCAGAATTAGTATAGAAGAATATTGCATGTTTTAATTTTGACCAACGTTAAATTACGACATGCAATTATTATGTTAAATGTTTCTCAATTTCTCTGATGTTGTTTTTAGGCTACAACCCAATGACGTTTATCTCGTCCATTCCACCTCTCAATGGGAGCAACTATAACACATGGCGAGAGAAGCTTGAGATAGCACTTGTGCTCTCTGACAATGATGTAGCACTTACCTCTCTGTGTCCCACTGAACCAGTGGACCCGGTGAGGGAAGCAAATGAGACTGATGCAGCTTTAGCTACTCGACAGCGTGACCATGCAGAAGTGAGAATGAAGTACGATCTTAATTGTGCGAAGTGGGATAGTTCAAACCATAAGTGTTTGATGGTGATTAAGAGCTCTATTTAGGATCCAATAAGGGGATCAATCCCAGAATGTACCACCGCCACTAAGTATCTGAAGAAGGTGAAGAGTCGGTTTACTGGCTCTTCAAAGGCTTATGCAAACACTCTTATTAAGAAGTTAGTTAATGAGAAATACTCTTGTGGAGGGATTAGAGAGCACATATTAAAGATGAGCAATACTGCATCTAAGCTTAAGCCAATGGACTTGGGACTCAAGGATGAGTTCCTAATTCATTTGATTTTTGCTTCTTTGCCCAAAGAATATGAGACTTTTGTTGTGAACTACAACTTACAGTCAGATAAGTGGGACATTGAGAAGCTCATTGCAATGTGTGTGCAAGAAGAGGGGAGGCTTAAGAGCTCACATGGTGACTTAGCCAACCATGTGAAAGAAAATAAAAGAAGAACTTTAACAACAAGAAAGACAAACCATAAGGAAAACCTCAGTGAGACAATAGCTCATCCTCTAAGTCACAAGGAAAGGCACCACAGAAAGATCACCATCAGAAATCTAACTATGTTCAAGTAGACAAGGACACCTGAAGACTGGATCCTATCAGAAGGATTGTCTAGATTTCCTGAAGCACCAAATGAGAAAAGGTGAGGACATTATTACATTCATAGATGAGTCCTTGTATTTAAGTTATGCAAAATCTACTTAGTGGATTGATTCAGGTGTAACTATTTATGTTGTAAATTCATTACAGGGATTCTATAGGTGGAGGACCCTGCAAAGAGAAGAAAGACACATTAAGGTGGCAAATGAAGTCAAAGCTAAAGTTGAAGCCATTAGAGAACTCCCATTAGAATTAAATGGTGCATTTGTACTTAAGCTTACATATATACTTTATGTACCATCTTTGTGTAGAAACTTAATAAGTGTTTCATGTTTAGATAATGATGGATTTGATTGCCAATTTGGTAATGGCAAATATAAGATAATGTTTAATCATAAGTGTGTTGGTCTTGCCTTCCGACAAGATGAGCTTTATTTGTTATCGCTTTCTGAGAATGTGAATGCTGTGAGCACTGAGAATGAGAATGCCTCCTCATTTATGAATGCAAGAAATAAGCGAAAGGGAGTTCATGATGTATTATTGAAATTATGGCACTATCGTTTAGACCATATTTTGAGGAGAAGAATAGAACGATTGATTAAGAAATCAATTCTTCCGCTATTAGAATTTTCAGATTTAGAACAATGTATTGATTGCATAAAAAGGAAAGTGTTAAGAAAATAAAGAAAGATACCAAATAAAGCGTAGAAATTTTAGAAATAATTCACACAGATATTTGTGGTCCTTTTCTTGGAGATCAGAAGTATTGGATAAATTTAAGATATTTAAGGCTGAGGTAGGAAATCAACATAATTTAAAGATTAAGATAGTAAGATCCGACCGTGGGAGGGAGTACTACGGTCGACATACCCCATATGGCCAAGTTCCTGGACCTTTTGCAAAGTTCTTACAGGAAAATGGCATAGTTGCCCAGTACTCTACACCGGGCAAGCCTCAGCAGAATGGAGTAGCTAAAAGATGCAACCATACCTTAATGGATATGATGAGAAGCACGATAAGTTACTCCACTTTATCGATAAGTTTATGGATGGAGACGTTAAAAACCATCATTCATATTCTCAATCGAGCACCAAGCAAGTCGGTGCCCAAAACATCATATGAGTTGTGGACAGGAAGGGAACCCTCACTTAACCACTTACATATGTGGGACTGTCGAGCTAAGGCTAAAGTATTTAACCCAAACATTAGAAAGCTAGACTTCAAGACAGTCAGTTGCCATTTCATTGGCTATCCAGATAAGTCAAAATGTTATTGTTTCTACTATCCTAATAGACATACGAAGTTTGTAGAAATAAGACACGCCATGTTCTTAGAGGATGATATGATCAGGGGGAGCATGGTAGCACGAGAAATTAACTTTGAGGAGAAGCGGGTATACGTGCCCACTCTGATGGTTCAGGAGCCATTTTTCTCGCTACCTGTTGCTGCTGCACCAACACTACAAGAGACTGTAGTGATAGCACCTATTGTTAGTTCTCCCATGGCAACAATAAATGAACATGAGAAACATGTCCTTCAGGATCCTATAGAACCCATTGTCGCACATGAGGAAGAGCAACAACAGCCCTATATGGAACAAGCGCCAACTAATGAGGCCCCTAGGAGGTCCCAAAGAGCTAGAAAACTAGTCATTCCTGATGACTACGAAGTCTATAAATGTGAAGAATTTCAAATGGAGGGTGATCCCACCTCATTTGAAGAAGACATGAGAAGCGCTCACTCATCAAAGTGGCTTGAAGCCATGCAAGATGAAATAAGATCAAAGAACACCAACAGTGTTTGGGACTTAGAAAGAATTCCTAAAGGAGTCAAGACAATAGGCTGTAAATGGGTCTACAAAACTAAATATGACTCCAAAGGGAATGTGGAAAGATTTAAAGCGCTACTTGTGACAAAAGGTTTTATGCAAAGAGAATGAATAGATTATAATAAGACATTTTTTTAGTCTCATGCAAGGATTCTTTTAGAATCTTAATGGTGTTAGTGGCGCATTACGATTTAGAATTACATCAGATGAATGTAAAGACAGATTTCCTTAATGGGGATTTAGATGAGAATGTCTACATGGCACAACCAAAAGGTTTGTCGTAAAAGGAAAAGAACGTATGGGATGTCGCCTAAAGAAATCCATTTATGGATTAAAACAAGCCTCTAATGGTATTTAAAGTTTTATGGAACGATAAGAAAGTTTGGGTTTAAAGAGAATGTAGAGGACAATTGTATTTATACAAAGTTCAAAAATGGGATTCATTTTCCTAATCATGTATGTGGATGATATCTTACTCGCTAGCAGTGATGTTAATCTACTACTAGAGACGAAGAAGTTCTTGTCCTCAAATTTTAATATGAAAGATCTCGGTGAAGCTTCATTTGTTTTAGGAATATAGATTCACCGAGATAGAAGAAAGGGGGTTTTAGGATTATCGCAAAAGACATACTTAGAAAAGGTTCTAAAGAAATACAGTATGCATGTGTGTAAGCCTTCACCTGCTCCTATAGTCAAGGGCGATAGTTTTGGGGATTTCCAATGTCCCAAGAACCAATATGAGATCAATCGAATGAAAGCGGTTCCATATGCTTCAGCTGTAGAAAGCTTGCAGTATGCTCAAGTATGTACACGCCCTGACTTAGCTTTTGTTACCGAGATACTTGGCAGATATCAGAGTAATCTAGGAATAGAACACTAAAGAATGGTAAAGAAAGCTTTGCGTTATTTGCAAGACACAAAATGTCTCATGCTAACGTATAGAAGATCTGATTCCCTACATATAGAAGGGTATTCAGATTAAGATTTTTGGGATGTGTAGATGATAGAAAATCCACATCAGGTAATGTATTTACTCTCACAGGGGGAGATATATCGTGGAAAAACTCCAAGCAAACTATCAATGCATCGTCCACGATGTATACCGAGTTTATAGCATGTTATGAGGCCACGGGGTAAGTGAACTAGCTAAAGAAATTTATGCTCAGGTTGAAAGTGGTCGATGACATTCATAAGTCACTCAAGTTGTACTACGAAAATGAGCCAGCAATAAGTCAAGGGATACTGCCAAACACATTGACATAAAGTTTTATGTTGTGAAAGACAAAATCCGGGATCATGCTATTAGTCTTGAGCATGTAAGCACAAAGAAGATGCTTGCGGATCCGCTTATAAAAGGCTTACCACCTAATATGTTCAGAGAACACTTAGCTGGCATGGGTTTACGGGAAAGCCTATGATTTCTGGACAATAAGGGCCTAGTTGAGAATCTGTTTCAAAATAGAGAGGTGTGTCGTAGCTATTAATCCAATGGTACTGACTGTTATGACGAGGCACGCTCTATGCGCTAATCTGTGATAAAATGGAAAAAAGAGATAAGTATTTTAAGTTTAAGTCATAAGATGAGATCAAGGGAGAGAATGTTAGATTGATCTCCACTAAGTTGACCCAACGGCCAATTTGGGTCTTCTGATCTGCGCCATGATCGGGGGCACCCAACCCAATCATGGTTGGTAGGCCCCCGTCGCGCAGCGCTATAAAGAGGAAGGTGGGGGCACTAGGTACAAGGTTTACCGTAGCCGCCACAAACCCCACCTACATTCCTAACCCTAATCCAATCTAAAGGGCGGCGCTAAAGCGACGGGAAGTCCACTGCCTTCGCCGTCGCCACTGGACCACACTGCCACCGAGATAGTGACTGCCTCCTCGACTTTGACATACCGGCGTCCTCTTCTACTCCATCGTCATGGCCTCTCCTCCGCCAAGCCCACGGATGGTCAGCTACCACCGCACCTCTCTCTCTTTCTTTCTAGTTCCTCGTCATAGTTCATGTGACTTTTTATCCTGAATAGAAGAGGTTCCACCCACTGATCTACACCTAGTCCCACTAAATTTAACACTATGAAGCCACGGTCAGCGTCGGTGAGCTCTACGCCGACGAGGAGAGGCGCTTCCTAGTTTTGCTTAACGTCCCAAGTCTTGACGACAATGGCGCCATCGTCACCCTTATCAAGGTTCGCTGCACTTACTTGGACATGGCGACCAGGCAGATTGTGGACGTGGACTTTACAGAAGCGTGCGTTGAGGTCCTAAGGAGTCCCGACAAGGCGACGGGCATGGCGCGGTGCGAGGAGGTCGAGCGGGAGCTCCTCCACGTGACGGCAGCAGAGGACATGGCTCTGGCATGGGAGGCGGCCGAGCGCATCGCCTTTGCCGAGGCCACACGGATCCTCGACGCGCGCAGGGAATCGCTAAGCCTGTCGGCGCAGGTTGAACTCCACCAAATTGACCCAATGGCCAATTTGGGTCTTCGATCCGCGCCATGATCAGGGGCACCCAACCCAATCATGGTTGGTAGGCCTCCGTCGCGCAGCGCTATAAAGAGGAAGGTGGGGGCACTAGGTACAAGGTTCACCGCAGCCGCCACAAACCCCACCTACATTCCTAACCCTAATCCGATCTAAAGGGCGGCGCTGAAGCGATAGGAAGTCCACTGCCTTCGTCGTCGCCACTGGACCACGCCGCCACCGAGATCGTGACTGCCTCCTCAACTCCGACATACCGGCGTCCTCTTCTACTCCATCGTCATGGCCTCTCCTCCACCAAGCCCACGGATGGTCAGCTACCATGGCACCTCTCTCTCTTTCGTTCTAGTTCCTCGTCATAGTTCATGTGACTTTTTATCCTGAATAGAAGAGGTCCACCCACTGATCTACACCTAGTCCCACTAAATTTAACACTATGTGTTGGTGTAAGCCTGCTGATGGACGATGTGGAGCAGCATGGAGGCAACCGTGATGCAGCAAGGTGTTTGAATTTGATTTCAGCCTGGAGCGGGAACGGTTGACATGGCAAGGTGGTGACCGCACCCACGAAGTCAGTTTCAGCAGGAGCGTGTGTTTGGGGTGAGTTTGTATCCCGTGTTTAAAAGTTTGTATGGGTGTTATCGTCATTATTAGCTTGTGGTATAAATAGCTGGTTGTAAGAGGAGCGGGTTAGCGCCTCTGTTGAGTTGTAACTCGTGTTGTACTCGAACTTGTGTTGAGTGAAAAGGGGCACTGTCATCCCTGTTGACAGTTGCCAGTTTAGGGTGCGTTCATGTGCGTTCTTGCTCGTTTGCGTGCGCGATCTTGATTTAGGCATAGCCACCGTGTAAATTTGTGTGTAATTGATTGATCCTGGCCATCATTTGGTATCAAAGCCAATCGATCGCATACAAACACGTTGAGTGATCAACCATGGGAGATCACGGGAGTGGCGGCGGAGGAGAAGGCGGCAGACAGATCTAGTACCCGCCCCTGACCTCTACCAACTACACTAGTTGGAGTATCAGGGTTCAGGCGATCATGGAAGATCAGGGCATGTGGGAGGTGGTTGAGCCGGTGGGGGAATCATCGGATCAAGGCGCGGCGGTGGTTGCGACGAGGAAGGTGAAGGACACCAAGGCACAGGCGCATCTACTCCAGTGCCTACCCGATGACTTGCTGATGCAGGTCGCCATGAAGAAGACCGGGAAGGAGGTCTGGGACTCGCTCAAGGCGAGATTTGTGGGGGAGGAGCGTGTCAAGGAGGCGAGATTGCAGATGCTGAAGAGCGAGTTTGATGGATTGAGGATGAAGGATGATGAATCGATTGACAGTTATGCAGGAAAACTGACGAGTATGTCAGTGTGCTAACTTGTGTGGATCGCTGGATGATGCAGCGTTGGTGAAGAAGATGTTCGACATCGCGCCGAAGAAGTACATCCATGTGATCGTCGGGATCAAGCAGTTCTTTGACCTCAAGAAGATCGCATTCGACAAAGCTGTCGGTCGGCTCAAGGCATTTGAGGAGAGGACCAAGCGGGGAGCAGGAGGTTCTCGGTCAGAGCCCAGCCAGGTGCTGCTGACACAAGCTGAGTGGGAGGCTCGACAGAAGAAGTCCACTGGAGAGGGATCTGGTGGTGGAAGGAGTCATGGCGGTGGCCGTGGATGGGGTTGTGGCCGTGGCGGTGGAAGCAGTGGGCGTGGCAGTCATGGCGATGGTGGCAGAGATGGCGCGGGGAAGCATGACAAAAGCCACATCAAGTGTTTTAAGTGCCACACCTATGGACACTAGGCCAATAGGTGTCCAGGAGGTGGTGAGAAGAAGAAAGAAGAGGAGGCACATCATGTCAAGAAGGTGGAGTATGAGCCTACAGTTTTACTTGCTGAAATGGAGGAACCAGGACAGCTCAAACATCTATTGTCGGAAAACAGTCAGGCTCAGGGAGTGTGTTGTCTGAATGACGGTGAACAGTGTATGCAGGAGGAACTGTGTCTGAATGAGATTCATCTCGATTCAGAGTTGCTGTTTGCAGGTGCTGACAAGTCATGTGGTGATCTCTGGTACCTTGATAATGGTGCTAGCAACCATATGATAGGGGATTGTTAGAAATTCAGGAACATTGACACCACCATCGGTGGCAAGGTACATTTTGGTGATGGCTCAGCCATTGAGATACATGGTAGAGGTTCCATTTTATTTCAAGGCAATGCTGGTGATCAATGGTTACTTAGTGATGTTTACTTCATTCCTAAACTCAAAAGTAATCTCATTAGTTTGGGTCAGTTAACTGAAATTGGCTATAGAATAGAGATGGATGAGAATTTGATAGAAGTAACAGGGAAGAGTACCATGAGAACCATAATGAGAGTGCAGAGGTCTGGGAATAGGCTGTACAAAGTTGAACTAAAGACTATGGAACCAGTGTCCTTTCTAGCTAAAGTAGATGACCAATCTTGGCATTGGCATGGTAGATTGGGCCATGTAAACTTTGAGTCCATTAAGATGTTGGTTGAAAAAGAGATGGCAGGGGGTTTACCTTTGATCAAGCATCCAGATCAAGTTTGCCATTCTTGTTTAGCTACAAAACAGACTAGAACATCATTTCCAAAATGCTCAAGATGGAGATCAGATGAATCATTAGAACTGATTCATGTTGATTTGTGTGGTCCTACTACTCCTGAAACTGTTGGTGGTAATAAGTATTTCATGCTGTTAGTAGATGATTGTACTAGATGGATGTCAGTCTCAATTCTGAAATCTAAGGATCAAGCCTGTTCTGCATTTGTCAAGTTTAAGGCAGAAGCAGAAAACTCTTTGGGTTACAAAATTAAAATGGTGAGATCTGATAGAGGTGGTGAGTTTTTAGCAACAGCTTTTAGGGATGTTTGTGAAGCTGTTGGAATCAAAACGCAATTCACAGCACCCTACTCACCACAGCAGAATGGTGTGGTTGAGAGAAGAAACAGGACTGTCATGGAGATGGCTAGGTCTATACTGAAGGGCATGAGTGTACCAGGGTGTTTTTGGGGAGAAGCTGTAAGGCACTCTGTGCATTTACTTAACAGGTTGCCAACAAATGTTATGGGGGTATAGAACACCATTTGAGGGATGGTGTGGGAGGAAACCACAACTTGGGCATATGAGAGTGTTTGGGTGCAGAGCTAATGTGAGGCCAGCAGTGCCTCATCTGAAGAAATTAGATGACAAGAGTGTTGGCATGGTTTATTTTGGTGTGGAGGGCAGTAAAGCACATAGACTGTATAATCCTCAAACCAAGAAAATAGTAGTCAGTAGGGATGTCATCTTTGAAGAAGCAGTAGCTTGGAATTGGAATTCAGAGTTTGGTGAAAACTCAGAATTTATTGTTGAAGAAAATGATGAAAACATATTTCAACCATGGACTAGGGGACAGTTTGGTGGTGGTCATGTTGATGGAGATAATCACAGTGATCATCATTCAGGGGGAGCTGATGATGGTCACCTGTTTGATGCAACTAGTGGAAACAACTTTGATGGTGCAACTAAAAATTCAAGTGGAGTGGGAGAGAACTCACATTCAGGTTCTATTCACAGTCAGGCAACAGGAGCAACAGCATCAGAAAGTGCAGAGACAGGAGATGTACCTGCTGAGATGGATGTTGATGGCACTGTGGATATTGATGATGGACCTGTGAGATTCAGAAACTTGAATGAAGTATATCAGGATTCAGTGGAAGTAGAACTGAACTATGACAGTGAAGTAGAAGCACTGATGGCAGTCATGGAGGAACCAACTTGCTACCAGGAGGCAGCTGGTGATGGGAACTAGATAGAGGCCATGGAGAGTGAGATTCAGTCCATCAATAAGAACAAAACATGGGAGTTGGTGAAATTACCAGCTGGTCACAAACCTATAGGCTTGAAATGGGTGTTTAAATTGAAAAGAAATGCAGAAGGAGAGGTGGTGAAGTACAAAGCCAAACTTGTTGCAACGGGCTATGTTCAGAAGAAGGGAATAGACTATGAAGAAGTCTTTGCACCTGTTGCAAGGCTAGAAACAGTCAGACTGATATTGGCTATGGTAACAAACAAAGGGTGGGAAGTACATCACCTTGATGTGAAAACTGCATTCTTGAATGGTGAGCTTATAGAAGATGTGTATGTAACACAACCTGAAGGTTTTGTGAAGGAGGGGCAAGAGCAGATGGTGTTTAAGCTGAGAAAAGCTTTATATGGTTTGAAACAAGCTCCTAGAGCTTGGAATGTAAAGTTGGATAGCAGCTTGAAGAAGCTTGGGTTCTAGAAGTGTGTGACAGAGCCAGTAGTGTATACTAGAGGCAAGGGACTATCCAAAGTAATTCTTGGTGTGTATGTAGATGACCTTATTGTAACTGATGGTGATCCAAGAGAGATTGGAGTCTTTAAACAGCAGATGACTTCTGAGTTTGAGATGAGTGACTTGGGGATGTTGTCATTCTATCTTGGAATAGAGGTTGAGCAGAGAAAAGACTACATCACCATAAAACAGACAGGTTATGCCAAGAAGGTGCTTGATCAGTTTGGAATGGCTGATTGTAATGCAGCAAAGTTCCCTATGGATCATGGTGCAAAGCTAGATGCAGATAAGCAAGGGGAGAGGACAGATGCAACTAGATATAGGAGAATCATTGGATGCCTGAGATATCTGTTGCACTCTAGGCCTGACCTATCTTTCTCTATTGGTGTGGCAAGTAGGTTTATGGAAAAACCTACTGTCAAAGCATTTCAATGCAGTGAAGCAAATCTGAGGTACTTGAAGGGGACACTGAACTTTGGTTTGGTGTACACTCAGGAGATGAAGCAGAGGTGTTGGTGGGTTACACTCGACAAAGGTGACAGTGGAGGAGATGTTGTGGGGAGGAGAAGTACAGTGGCATGGCTTTCTATCTCAATGATGCATTGATCACCGGAATTCCCACAAGGAGAAGACAGTAGCACTTGTCATCCTATGAAATCTGAATTCATGGCAAAGCAACTGCAGTTGCCAAGCAAGCTTTGTGGCTTAGAAATCTGTTGGGAGAAATCACAGTAATGCAGAACCAAGGGCAGTGACTTTGTTTGTGGATAACAACTCAGCCATTGCATTGATGAAGAACCCTGTGTTTCATGGCCGCAGCAAACACATAGATGTTAAGTTTCACTTCATCAGAGAATGTGTAGAGCGTGGTCAAATCAATGTGAAGAAGGTGAACACTCTTGATCAGAAAGCAGATGCACTGACAA
Source organism: Miscanthus lutarioriparius (assembly GCA_904845875.1). NCBI lineage: Eukaryota > Viridiplantae > Streptophyta > Magnoliopsida > Poales > Poaceae > Miscanthus > Miscanthus lutarioriparius. Next base: position 72,736,659 of record CAJGYO010000013.1, read on the forward strand.
AGCCTATGTCTGCAATCAAGCTATCTATGATGAGACACTTGCTCGGTGTCAGAGAAATTGAGGATCAACAGACTTAAGGGGGAGATTGTTGGTGTAAGCCTGCTGATGGACGATGTGGAACGGCGTGGAGGCAACCGTGATGCAGCAAGGTGTTTGAATTTGATTTCAGCCTGGAGCGGGAACGGTTGACACGGCAAGGTGGTGACCGTGCCCACGGAGTCACTTTCAGCAGGAGTGTGTGTTTGGGGTGAGTTTGTATCCCGTGTTTAAAAGTTTGTAAGGGTGTTATCGTCATTATTAGCTTGTGGTATAAATAGCTGGTTGTAAGAGGAGCGGGTTAGCGCCTCTGTTGAGTTGTAACTCGTGTTGTACTCGAACTTGTGTTGAGTGAAAAGGGGCACTGTCATCCCTGTTGATAGTTGCCAGTTCAGGGTGCGTTCATGTGCGTTCTTGCTCGTTTGCGTGCGCGATCTTGATTTAGGCATAGCCACCGTGTAAATTTGTGTGTAATTGATTGATCCTGGCCATCACTATGAAGCCACGGTCAGCGTCGGTAAGCTCTACGCCGACGAGGAGAGGCGCTTGTTAGAGATAATTCATGATAGAGTTGTAATCTAATATGTAGATGGTTGTTACCAGAACTCCTATAGATAGAATAGAGTTAAATTAGGATTGATGTATTGTCCGCACAGGAGTTCTAGTTCAAACCATCTATATCTGTAACATTTGCTTTTCTATATAAACATGCAACCTATGGTGAGCCAAGTTAGGTAACCATAGTTACTCTCATTATCTTTTATGGTAATCAGAGCTGCCTCTTCCTAAAATAGATCTACAATCCAATCTCGTCGGCAAAAAGGGCAATGACGCAAGGCGATCGTGACGTCTCCTTCCCCGACGTGAAGATCCATGACAAGAGGGCCGCAATGCAGAAGTCTTTGTGATGCTCCTCTCGCGACAACAGATGGTGTCATCTTCTTCTCACGACGCAAGATCGCTCCTCGGACACCTGGTGTCGGAGAAACTCACGTGGAACAATTTTGTTCTATGGAAAACCCAATTCCTCCTGGCTGTTCGTGGTGCCAAATTGCTAGGCATCCTAGAAGGAACTATTCCTGAGCCGTCGCAAGTAATAGAAGCTGAAGTCGACGGCAAGAAGAAGGAGATTCCCAACCCAGAGCATGACTTATGGGTGGAAAAAGATCAACAGCTACTTGGCTATCTGGTAAATTCGGTCTCCAAGGAAGTCCTAGCCGGGATCACGACTGCAACGACCTCTGCCCAAGCTTGGAAGGCGCTGGGGGTCATGTTTGCAGCACAATCAAGAGCGCGGGTTACTAATCTACGCATGCAATTGTCCACCGTCAAGAAGGGAAGCCTCACGACGGCGGAATACTTCAACAAGATGCAAAATATTAAAGATGAACTTGCTTCAGCCGGTGTCAGCATCAACGATGATGAGGTGGTTGCTCATATACTTAATGGATTAGATTTTGATTATCATCCTTTTGTCTCTTCTATGATGGGTCGATCAGGAGAGATCTCTCTTTCTGAGCTTTATTCAGTTCTCATGGAATATGATCTTCGACTTGAGATGTATCAAGGGTCTGCACAGTATCAATCCTTGGCCAATGTGGCATCTCGAGGATGTGGCAATCGTGGGCGCACCGGTGGCCGTCGTGGTGGCGGCAGATTCAATCAAGGGCGCCCAGCTCAAAACAATCAGAACTTCAGCAACCAAGGCAAAAATCAGTAGAGCAACAAAAGGATGCCATGTCAAATATGCAAGAAGGATAATCATGAAGCCAAACAATGCTACTTCCGCTATGAAGAAGATGATCAATATCGTGGGCGACCCACTGAAGCTTATGGTGTTGACACAAATTGGTATGCTGATAGTGGGGCTACAAACCATGTCACTAGCAAGCTAGAGAAGATGATAGTCCATGACAAATACAGTGGCAAGGAAAAGATCCATACTGTAAGCGGCACAGGTATGAGTATTAGTAATATTGGACATGCAATTTTTTATACCCCGTCACGTAAACTTCATCTTAATAATATTCTTCATGTACCTGCCTCTACAAAAAAGTCTAGCCTCCGTTCATAAACTTGCAAAAGACAACCATGCTTTCTTTGAATTTCATCCCGATTTCTTTCTTATCAAGGATCAGGACACGAGGAAGATTTTACACCACGGTAGATGCAAGGGTGGTTTGTACCCTCTCATCCCAAAAGAGGGGCTAGAGTCGAAATATGGAGCTTTTGGAGTTCATCTCCCATCTACATCCCTATGGCATAGTCATCTAGGTCATCCTTCTATTCCTATAGTTCAGAAGATTCTTAGTCAGAATAAATTACCTTGTGATAGCTCTAAGAGTTTGGAGTCAGTTTGTGATTCATGTCAAAGGGCCAAGAGCCATCAACTTCCTTATTATATATCAAATAAAATTTCGAGTGCTCCTCTTCAATTAATCTATTCTGATGTATGGGGGCCGGCTCCAATCTCTGTTGGGCGCTACAATTATTACGTGAGTTTTATTGATGACTATAGCAAATATACATGGATCTATCTCTTGAAGCACAAGTCTGATGTGTTTCATGTTTTTCAAGATTTCCAAAAACTTGTTGAAAAAATTTCTCTAAGAAAATCCTTTGCGTTCAGTCCGATTGGGGAGGCGAGTATGAGAAACTAAATTCTTTTTTTAAGCAAGTTGGGATCACGCATCGTGTATCTTGTCCTCATGCTCATCGACAGAATGGGGCTGCCGAACGTAAACATAGGCATATTGTTGAAGTCGGCCTAGCTCTTCTTGCTCACGCTTCCATGCCTCTAAAATTTTGGGATCAAGCTTTCCTTGCTGCCACATATCTCATCAACCTGCTTCCCAGCAAAGTCATCAATTTTGAAGTTCCCAGTACTCGCCTCCTACAAGAACAACCTGACTATAGCAATCTACGCACTTTTGGTTGTGCGTGTTGGCCCAATTTGCGACCATATAACTCCAAGAAATTATCTTTTCGATCAACCCAGTGTGTTTTCCTTGGCTATAGTTCCATGCACAAAGGTTTTAAATGCCTTGATATTTCTACTGGCCGTATATATATTTCTTGGGATGTTGTGTTTGATGAAGCCGTTTTCCCGTTTTCAAAACTACATCCTAATGCTGGCGTGTTACTCAGAAAAGAAATCGTTCTCCTTCCTTCATCACTACTCAATCCCGGGGATGATTATTGCACTGCCTCTGATATTACTAATGCTAATGTGCCGGCTAATGCTAGTGGAGCTCAAGAAAATATTGCAGGCGATCTTGATTCACAGGTTCCTGGTGAACCAGTCTTTATGCCTGGAGCAGTGCAACATGGTGCAGCAGATCCTAGCAGCTAGTCCGATGGTGATTCAGGCACAGCTATCGGTGGTGATCCATCTGATCCGATCGTACCTGCCACTACAGACGCAGACGTCCTCAGCGAAGCTTCGTCGGATCACGTGGGCGAATCTCCTTCGGATCACGCGGGCGACGCGGTTTTGGATGATGCAAATGCACCTTCCTCACCAGCATCCAACCACACGCCAACACCTACATCACCCAGTGCATCTTCGCATGCGCCAGCTCAACCACGGCATCAAACACGTCTACAAAGCGGTATTACTAAACCGAAAAAATGTATGATGGCATGATCAGATATGGCCTTTTCAGTGCTATTGGCGAGCCCAACTCTGTTGAAGAAGCACTCGCTGATCCTAGATGGCGATGAGCAATGGAAGCTGAGGTTCAAGCTCTTGATAGAAATCACACATGGCATCTGGTCCCAAATAAATCAAGACACAACGTAATAGATTGCAAATGGGTATTCAAAATAAAGCGCAAAGCTGATGGAAGTATTGATAGATACAAAGCTCGTTTGGTAGCGAAGGGCTTCAAACAGAGATATGGCATTGACTATGAGGATACTTTTAGTCCAGTTGTTAAGATGGCCACAATTAGATTGGTACTATCTGTTGTAGTTTCAAGTGGATGGTGCCTTCGACAACTTGATGTACAGAATGCGTTCTTGCATGGTGTTCTGGAAGAGGAAGTTTACATGAAACAACCACCAGGGTTTGAGAACTCTGAAATGCCTGGGTACATATGTAAATTGGACAAGGCTATCTATGGACTGAAGCAGGCGCCCAGGGCATGGTATTCTAGGTTAAGTTCCAGACTCATCACTTTAGGCTTTGTACCTTCAAAATCAGATATGTCTCTATTTATATATCATAAGCGTGGAATAACCATCTATATGCTCATCTATGTCGATGATATCATTGTTACAAGCTCATCTTCTGAAGCAGTAACATCTCTTCTTGCTCATTTGAAAGAGGATTTTGCTCTAAAGGATCTTGGCAAACTACATTACTTCTTGGGTATAGAAGTCACAGAAGAAGCAAACGGCATAACTCTCTCTCAAGCTAAATATGCGCAGGATGTTCTAAAACGTGTAGGGATGCTCGGGTGTAAATCTTGCACCACTCCTTTATCCGCATCTGACAAATTGTCAAATTATGCTGGTGACCCACTCAGTCCTGAAGATGCTACTCGCTACAGAAGTATTGTTGGTGCTCTTCAATATTTGACTATCTCACGGCCGGATCTGTCCTTTGCTGTGAACAGAGTTTGTCAATTCCTTCATGCACCAACATCTGTTCATTGGACTACAGTGAAAAGAATACTAAGATATGTGCAACATACTGTTGGTTTTGGGATGCGTATTCAGAAAAATTGGTCATCAGTTATTAGTGCTTTCTCCAATGCAGATTGGGCAGGTGATCCAGATGATAGGCGCTCCACAGGGGGCTTTGCTGTATTTTTTGGCAGCAATCTAATATCATGGAGTGCGAGGAAACAACCAACTGTCTCGAGATCTAGTACAGAGGCAGAATATAAGGCTATGGCGAATGCTACTGCAGAGATAATTTGGCTTGAGCAACTTGTTGCTGAACTGGGTATTAAATTGCAGCGCACATCAATTCTTTGGTGTGATAATCTTGGTGCAACATATTTATCAGCTAATCCAGTGTTCCATTCTAGAGCAAAACATATTGAAATTGATTTTCACTTTGTACGAGAGAGAGTTATGAGAAGGCAACTACAAGTTCGATTCATTGCTTCTGGAGATCAGCTTGCGGACGGTTTTACAAAAGCTTTACCAGTTACAAAGATGGATGTGTTTGTTCGCAATCTTAAACTTCAAGGTGGCTAGAAGAGTTTAGATTGAGTGGGGGTGTTAGAGATAATTCATGATAGAGTTGTAATTTAATATATAGATGGTTGTTACCAGAACTCCTATAAATAGAATAAAGTTAAATTAAGATTGATGTATTGTCCGCACAGGAGTTCTAATTCAAACTATCTATATATGTAACATTTGCTTTTCTATATAAGCATACAACCTATGATGAGCCAAGTTAGGTAACCATAGTTACTCTAATTATCTTTTAGCGCTTCCTGCTTTTGCTTGACGTCCCAAGTCTTGACGACGGCGGCGCCATCGTCACCCTTATCAAGGTTCGCTGCACTTACTTGGACATGGCGACCAGGCAGATTGTGGACGTGGACTTTACAGAAGCGTGCGCTGAGGTCCTGAGGAGTCCCGACAAGGCAACGGGCGTGGCGCGGTGCGTGGAGGTCGAGCGGGAGCTCCTCCGCGTGACGGCGGCGGAGGACATGGCTCTGGCGCGGGAGGCGGCCGAGCGCGTCGCCTTCGCCGAGGCCGCGCGGATCCTCGACGCGCGCAGGGAGTCGCTGAGCCTGTCGGCGCCGGCGCTGTCCGGCGACGCGACGTGCGAGGCGGTGGCGGCCGAGCTGCACGAGCTGAGCCAGCGCGTGTCGGACGAGCGGGAGTACAGGAAGACGGGCCCGCGCGTGCCTTCTCGACGCCATGAGCTCGCACGCGCAGCAGCGGGGCTCCTCGGTTCGGCTCTCTCGCCCCCTGGAAGCAGGGGCTGAGTTTGGGCGCGTGGGCTCGTCGGTGTTCGCGACGCCGGCAATGCGGAAGATGGAGAAGTTGTCGGAGATGTTGAGAAGGCAGCAGGAAACGCGACCGCCGCCGTTGCCAGAGAATGGAAGCAAGTCCGTTCTTCCTCGTTCGCGACTGGAGACAAGGTTGGCATCGGCTGCCCCTCGTCTCAGCAAGTTGAGCAGATACCGGCGTCTTCTACTCAAGCGCTAAGCAAAAATGCCGATACGAAGAGCTAGATAACAGCAATGATAATCAGGTGAAATGCTTAAGTTTCGTTAGGTTGGGTGATTTTATTGATATATATGTTTTTTATTAACAGTTTTGTTTTTAAGTTTGAAATGTAGAAACTATTTGGATTCATTTTAGTTGCTCGGGGTGAGCGTGCATGTACACGCATTAAGATTTAAGAGCATCTCCATAAGTTTTATAAAAACAACAACTCACTATTTTGAATTCATCTTTTATAAAACAACTCGCTAAGCAAAATGCATTGACATACAACTTGCATGCGGCGTAACAGCATATTTTACCAGACAAGGCACCTAAAGTTACGGCCAAACATTACCATAAAGTCATAATGCAACTTTTATGCATCTAATGGTAGCAATGTGAAAATATTCTTGGATCCGGTAAGAGCAAGCCCAATAAGGCCTTGTTCTGTTGGCTCGGTAACGATCATAGCCTGGGCCCAACGCCGTGGATCAAATTGACGTGGGAAGAATCCGGCCTACAAGAAAAATGTTTGGGACTGCTCCGCTCCATGTTTTTTAGCTCTGCTCTACGTTTTTTAGCCAAACGGTTTCAGCTCCACGCACTCTGCTCCAGAAAAAAGAGTGGAGTTGTGAGAGCACCTAAAGAGGTACTCCACGAACTCCAGTTTTTTGTGGAGCTGCTCCACGGTGAAGTTTGTGGAGCAGAGTTTGTGAAGCACTCCCAAACACCCCCTTAAGCACCATGCCGATGTGCTTTTATCTCGGTCCGGTCCTATCACAAACCTTGCCTTGCTCCTTGACAATTGAAACCAACAATAGACCGTGCTTTCGTACCGATTCTGAACGTATCACACACCTGTGTCAAAAGCAACGAATCGGCCCAACACCGGTATTTTGGGCTGCTATCGTAAGCAATTTTCGTGGCCACCAGAAGACGGGCTGCAATCAGACCGGAGCATTGAGCTGAACTGCTTAAGCAGCATCTCTTTTTAGATACTGCAACTACAAATAATGCTAGCCTCAAACAACAACTAATGATGATCGATGTACCAGACCACGCTATTGTATTGTTAAGAAGCATATGACTTAGTCTAACCATCTCATGATTAGCCTAGAGCAGTATTATATTGGCATCTTCATATTTAATCATCTTGATCTGCATGCATCCTCATAAGAAGAGAAAGTCAAAGGGCGAAGAACTTCCCACAGTGCGCACTCGTGACTTGTTGCATCATCATCAGTGTGACCTGAAGCTCGATCGAATTGCTATTGGTTAAGAAATATACTAGTAATTGGGAGTAGCCTAACATAAACACCCGTACGAATATGCATATAATAACACTACGTACAAAAGTGTTATTTCATTATTAGTACGTACGTAAGCAACCTTGCAAAGGCCGGAGAAAAAACGCCAGGAAACATTATATATGTACTTTTTTTAATAATGCTATATATACGTACGTCACGAAATAATAAGTAATAAAGGAGGTCAAATAGCAACACCTATTTCTCCACAGTCCTCTCGCTCGTGACTTGTTACGCAGGCGTGACATCTAGCTCCGTGCCAGACAATCAGCCTGTTCGCTTGCAAACGATCGTAAATTTCCAGTCGAGAATAGTGTTTTTCTCTCATACCAAACCAGCCAGCAGTAAATAATCTACGATACGATACAGCCTCGCAAACAGACTGAATATCTCTGTAATCGTCGCTAACGATTTGTTAGCCGATGAGTAATGAATCGCTACGCTACGCTAGAGCCCCGCTGCTGCGCGTCTATACGTCGCTACACTAGAGCCCGAGAAGCCGATTGGTCAAAGTTGTCTACATTATTTTTATGTGGACCTCCAACTTTTAAATGAAATAACCATCGTTAGAAAGAGCATGCTAGAAGAGTAATGTTGGATGATCAAAGTTTTATATGCTTACCTCTGCCTTAACTAAAAGGGTCGTGAAAAAACACATCCATGACGCCCCTGATTGACAGACAGCGGCCCTGTTCGCTTTGCTGAAAAGCCATGACGAAAAGTACTGTTTGTTAATTTGTTGTGTGAGAAAAATTACTGAAGTAGTACGGCTCATAAGACAAGGACAGCAACGTGGAAAACAAAGTCGAAGCTTCCATTTCACAAAGAAGAAAGAAAGAAGGAAGGAAAGAAAGAAAGTCGAAGCTGCTTTGAGAAAGGTGCAGGAGCAGCCGAGCAGGAATCCTGTGATGTCGTCGTTCGTTCCTGCGATGCGCCTAGAACAAGCTGACCAGTGACGAGACCGAGGACCATTTGGCTCCGGCTTTCGTTCTTTACAAGCCTGTGCCTGTGTCCAGTACTTCCTGCTAGTTCCATTGGCACGCTCGCCAATTTCCAGATGCCCGTGCACAAGTTTGACAGGCCTTGTTTAGATTGAGGTTAGAAATTAGTATTTGGCACTGTAGTATTTTCATTTGTATTTGGTAATTATTGTTCAATCATGGTCTAACTAGGCTCAAAAGATTCGTCTCGTAATTTACAATAAAACTATGTAATTAGTTATTTTTTTATCTACATTTAATACTCTATGCATGTGTCCAGAGATTTGATGTGATAGAGAAAGAGTGAAAAAACTTGCAATCTAAACCAGGCCATGGCAAGGAGAGGAGAGCGCACACGGAGCCGCCGGCGGCCGGCGGCGACCATGAATTGAAAAGCAGCCATCGGCGCTGGCTCTGGCAGGATTTGACTGGAAATCCGCAGCCGCGGAAGTCGGGCGTCCCCTGCAGCTGACGAACCACGACGACGCAGACGTTTTACGAAACTCGGGGACTCGCCGTGGGCCCTCGGCCGGGCCGTGCGCGACGACCACTCAGCGGCAGCCGGTCTTGCCAGTCGGGGGGCATATTCGCCGTGGCGTGCAAGAGTGTGTGGCGCATATTCCCACCAGCCACAGCTGGCGTCGTTTTCCGAGTGGACTGTCACGGTCACATGCCCAAGGCAGCCTGAAGAAGAAGATGCCCTTGGGCGTCGGACAACCACCACCAAACAGGGACCTCGCCGTCGCCGGTCGCCGTCAGCCGGCCAACACTTGCCGCGCGCCGCTGGAACGCCAACCCAGGACCCCGGCCGCCACCTTCGGCCCGTCCGCAGCAAGGGTGGATCCAGGATTTGGGAAGGTTCTTTTGCCAATACGATTAACCAAATCAACATTTGTTTTACGATTATTATTAATTAAAAAAAATAAAAATTCGAGTCTCTAATCTTCATCGAACTAATTATTTGATTTATAGACAAGAAAATCACTCTATAATCGATAGAAATAAAAAGGAGAGGGGGAGACCCAAAGATTTTAAAAAAAGATAATCTTAAAGCACATAGATTCCATTAGAGATTAGTAGGGTGAGAGAAATAACAACACAAGCAACAATTAGCATCATAATAACTAATTGGGCGTGTATTATGTAGAGCAACTATAATATTATTATGCAGAAAGAAATCACAACCATAATAACAAGAACAAAATGGTGAGGAGACTTTTGCTTGTTGTCTTGCCCGATGAGAAGGTGGAATGGGGCTCGTCGTTTGGTTGTCAGCTACCTTCTGTCTTTACTATTCTTTCTTTACTTTTCTTTCGGTTCCGAATTATAGTACGTTTTATCTTTTCAAGATAAATTATTTTTTTTATGTATTTATATAGTGTATATCAAAGTGCATAACAAATATCATTTATGTAGAAAAGTTAAAAGTCTTATAATTTGTAATGGTGGGATTACTAGCAAACATGCAGATATATATCTAATAACGGGCCGCTTTGAAGAAGAGAATTTTCACTCTTATAAATACTCGTATTATTTATATAGATATGATATGTATACGTAGATATAATCTAATAAGATATATAAAGATTGAGATATGATATGATATGATATACTAATATATAGTTATAAATATAGATATGATACGGGATAATTTTTTTTTTCTCAGTTGGATTTCTTTATCGGCATTACTCTTTGTTTGCGAAAAGACCCCCTCTTCTCTTGGGCTTTATAAGGGACAGCCGCTAAACCCCGCCCCCCATCTCATCCCATATCCGCTTCACTTATCTCGAGCATCTCCCGTCCCCGTCGTCTCCTCGTCCTCGCTCCTCCTCAGACTCGCCATGGGTAATTCCTCGCGCCCGCGTCGGATTTGTCCTTCTGATTGCTGCTCCGCACGAAGATCTGACCAATTGGTTTTGCTGATTTTTTTTTGTATTTTTTCTGGCTGGATCTCTGGATGCAGGCAAGATTAAGATCGGAATCAACGGTGAGTTTGGACCCCCCCAAGCTATGCTATTTTTCTTGCTCGTTTGGTCTTGTTTGGTGGGGTTTGGCCTGATCTGAGTGCGTTCTCTCTGCATCTGTGTTTGCCCAGGTTTCGGAAGGATCGGCAGGCTCGTGGCCAGGGTCGCCCTCCAGAGCGAGGATGTCGAGCTCGTCGCCGTCAACGACCCCTTCATCACCACGGATTACATGGTATGCGCCTCGATCTGTTGCTTTTGTTCCGTACATCTGGTAGGTCAGCGTGCTCGATTTGGTTAATCATGGCTTCCAGAGTTCAGTTCTGTACTGGCTTTATCAGTATCAGTTGGTATGAGCAGCTCGAGGTGTTGTAGATTTGTTGCTTAGTACTTCAGTTTCTGAATTTTGAAATCTGTGTGCTGTGCTCATGGCTTATGTGTTCCCCCCATCTTGCGTAGACCTACATGTTCAAGTATGACACCGTGCACGGCCACTGGAAGCACAGTGACATCACCCTCAAGGACTCCAAGACCCTTCTCTTCGGTGAGAAGCCAGTCACCGTCTTTGGCATCAGGTACTCCCCTCTCCTGCTTCTTTTCAGACATGGGTTGCGTTTATGTGTTCAAGCTTTGAGCTTGTGAGCTGATGCTTGAACTGCTTCAATTCTACAGGAACCCCGAGGAGATCCCATGGGGTGAGGCTGGTGCCGACTATGTCGTGGAGTCCACTGGTGTCTTCACTGACAAGGACAAGGCTGCTGCGCATCTGAAGGTATAATTTCTACTTCGCGGTCCTTTGTTTGTTTCAGACTGTATATGCTGTTTCACTTGTTTGGGTATCATGTTCTCCCAGATCCCAAATATATCATTTGGGAGGGGGCTGTACATGTGCGGTGCATAAATTTAGTGATGCCACCAAGTAGTTAGGCTTAATGTGTACAAGTTTGCACCAGTAAATTCTTATTAGTACTGCTGCATGGAAGCTCAAGAGCTGCAATTAGGCAGTGCTATTTTTAGTATAGCTTCTTACTTCCAGTTGAGTTGGTCGATTGCTTCTGACATGCTGTGATAACCTGAGGTTTTGGAATGTACATCAGTTTAATTGCTATACAAGTACTGTTGCTGGACTTTGTATAGATATTGACATTATCAGACTCGTAGTGCAGTGTCTTGACTAGGATCTAGTACACCCGTGTACCCTCTTTACTCTTACCACTTTACTTTCACTTGCTGTGTCAAACTACTCTGAGCTTGTATTTTCCTCTGTTAAAATGGATGTTTCTGATAGCGTTATTTTCCATTTGAACAACAGGGTGGTGCCAAGAAGGTTGTTATCTCTGCCCCAAGCAAAGATGCACCCATGTTTGTTGTTGGTGTCAATGAGAACAAGTACACCTCGGACATTAACATTGTTTCCAATGCTAGCTGCACCACAAACTGCCTTGCTCCCCTTGCTAAGGTGTGTTGTCCTTCTCTTAAGCATTTTTAGTTGTTTCTGCTCTTCCAATGTAGAATCATTTATTAATGATGTCTGATGTCATAAATCAGGTCATTCATGACAACTTTGGCATTATTGAGGGCTTGATGACAACTGTTCATGCCATCACTGGTGAGTTCTCTTTGGCTGTTGAGCAAGCTTAATTACTCCTAGGATTGTTGAGAAGGTACTTGCAGTTGGCTGTAAAATGACAGCATGATGCTTGTCTTTCAGCCACCCAGAAGACTGTTGATGGACCCTCAGCCAAGGACTGGAGAGGTGGCAGGGCTGCCAGCTTTAACATTATTCCCAGCAGCACCGGTGCTGCCAAGGTATATGATAGAAGTCACAATGTTGTATGCAGTGAATTCTGTGTTGGTTGTTTGCACAAACTAGTAATAATCAGTCATTGGTGCTCTGTTTTGTGTTCGCTTAGCTTTGTTAATAACACTGCTGTCCCATCTAAATGAGCATGCACATATCTCTTGGGATCAAGCATTAAGAGACTTTTTTTTATCGCTATGCAAGTTTTTACTGAGATGCCATCTATATCACTTCATCCTTTGTTTGGTGGTGGCCTGGTGGGACATTATTATTGTTTTGCCGTCCTGAGATGTGGGTATCCTCTTGATATGAAATATCATGCTTCAATGTTTCAAAAGGTCATCACAAAAATCATGTATGTAGTACACCTAAAGTTATGTGTAGCCGCAATCATTAAGTTTAAAATTCATCTTTGATGTTGAGATTAAAAAAATACGAGTGTCACTGTCAGCACATGATGAACTGTTGCAACTATTCTCAAACATGACAACATAATATTTTAGCTAATGAGGATGCCTGCACCTGGAGATGCCAAATCTACAATGTTTCACCTCATTTTGCTGCTTATTGTAGTTGTTACAAATACAAATTTGGTAGCTGTTCCGTTCTGATGATGAATATAGTTGCAATGCTTACTTTCAATATTGATGAATTGCAGGCTGTTGGTAAGGTTCTTCCTGATTTGAATGGCAAGCTCACTGGTATGTCCTTCCGGGTTCCCACCGTGGATGTATCAGTTGTTGACCTCACTGTCAGAATCGAGAAGGGTGCCTCCTACGAGGATATCAAGAAAGCTATTAAGTAAGTGATTAGTCCATTTATTTTTAATATTCAGTCAATGTGCGTGTAATTTCCTTTTCTTTTTAAACCAATGCCTATGAATGTAATTACACTCCTTGTTGGATTTATCGCTACTATCACATTTGATGTTAAATGTTTATGTTTCCTGCATCTATCTCGATCTTATTTGTCCATCTATTTTGGTAAGGATTGACAGCAACATTTACTACTTAATTGCTATTGCTTTACAGGGCTGCTTCTGAGGGCCCACTCAAGGGTATCATGGGCTACGTGGAGGAGGATTTGGTTTCCACCGACTTCGTTGGTGACAGCAGGTATGAGCCTTTGCTTTGTATCATTTAGGAGCCAACATAACTGATTATTATGGCACACTGCTATGTCGAATTCTGATGGGTGTACACTGATTCATTAGTCGTTTGTTGGATTTCTTTGAATGTTCTCCGTGATTCACTTGTCATCTTGCTGTTTCCACAGGTCGAGCATCTTCGATGCCAAGGCCGGGATTGCTCTGAACGACAACTTCATCAAGCTCGTCTCGTGGTACGACAACGAGTGGGGCTACAGCAACCGTGTGGTTGACCTGATCCGCCACATGTTCAAGACCCAGTAGAGATTTTTCCGCCTCCCATCAAGGGTCGTCCCAACGGCCTTGGTCGCTGTCCATCCCGCTGCTTGTCAATGCTGAGAATAAATGTGAATGGTGTGCCTCTGGACGCCGGATTCATGCCTGAGTTTGGACATGTTTTGTCTTTTGTTTCCATTTCTGCTACCATCCTGTAATGAATTCGCTAATATGGGACCTGAGTTTAGTTTTTGCTTGTGAAGAATATAAACAGCGGGGTTGCAGTTTTGCTGTGTTAGCTGGTTTGGCTGCATAGATGAGCTGGTCTTTGGGAATAATAGTTTTCTTGATTCATGTTTCTGTGTTTTTAATCCTTGGTGTGTTTAATGTTATTTCTGTGTATTCTCATTTTTGTTATCAACTGGTCTCATGTTTACTTTTTTTTTGTACTTTTGGTGGTTCCTGAAGGGCGGGCCTGGTGCAAGCGGTAAGGTCCCGGGTTCGAGTCGCGATCTTCTCGTATTGCACAGGCGAGGGTAAGGCTTGCCACTAACATCTTTTTTTAGACTCCGCACAGAGCGGGAGCTCTCTATACTGGGTAGGTGGTTCCTTTTCTGTGCTAAGTGAGATATGAAATGGTGGCCAACGAAGCCGGGCACACTATGGTCTTCTGAACTGGTGGTAGTTGGAAGAATGATTGATGTGTCTGCATTGTGGTTCTGAATTCTGATCCCATGCCAAGCCTGTGACCGGCTGATTGCGGTGGGCCAGTGGTGTCATTTTTGTTGGGGCAGCGATCGCCGAGTCCCACGAGAGGGTGGCTAAAAGGAGAGGAGCAAATGAAGCTATGGTGGATGAATTCGTGTGGTTGATGGTGAGGCAAGGGTTGGCCGATCAGGTTGACCACTTGATCCGCCGACCGCCGGTGTGTCACTGTCAGTTTCGGGGACCTGATGAAGTGGTGAACAAACAAAGGAGGCCTGCCAAAGCTGGCTAAGACAGGAGAGCGACATGGTGGTGGATGCAGCAGCGGGACTGCCGTGCCACGCGCTGCCGGCGTGCCGCCTCAACGCGACACGCCGGTAGAAATATGAGGGCCAGCAGAGGCGCAGAACTATGAGGGCCAGTAGATGAACAGGAGGAACCGGTGGCCAGTGGTGAATCTAGAATAAATTATCGCTGGGGTCAGTATAGACTTATGACCTAAAGTTTAATTAGCACGGGGCATGCATGAGAATAACATAGACAAAAATATCAATAACGCTGCATGGGGCTCGTGTCGGTGGCGGTGGCAACTACTGTGTGGGGGTCGCAACATCAACTGCTGCACGGGTGGGAATTTTTTGAAACTAGTATCACTACCGGCTGGGAGATCGGCATTGGAAATTTTAGGATCGCTTGTCCATTGCCGGCTCCAAACCCGGTAGTGATGCTAGTTTGCAAAAGTAGTTGTTTGCTTCTCAATTCTAACTGAAAAGAATCAAAGACCTAGTCACAAGACATTAGGGGCATGATGCCAGATTTGTAAATGGAAGTACGAAAGACCGAACAAATTAATCAAACAATTACAAAGCTTGTAGGCTGGCCCGCCATCAGTCTGTGGCCATGAGGTGCGAGCGGATAATGCCACGATGCTGCAGGCGGAGATCGATGAACCAAGGGCGTGTTTAGTTCCGAAAATTTTTGGCTTTCGGCTACTGTAGTATTTTCGTTTGTATTTGACAAAAATTGTTCAATTATGGACTATTTAGACTTAAAAGATTCGTCTCACGATTTCTCGGCCAACTATGTAATTAGTTTTTTTTTTTATCTACATTTAGTACTCCGTGCATGTGCCGCAAGATTCGATGTGACGGGTACTGCGCAAAAATTTTTGGTGGAGCTTAAGAGGATTTGAGGAGAGGCCAACAGTATTCAAGTTATCTATATTGTGCAAATCTTTCTTACTTTCTAATGACTAAACATAGACACCTCGATGGAGTTGAATTTTGCCCAGCTCCCGAGGCTCTGTGGCAGTTCCCCTACGAGGTTGTTAAAGGCCAGGCCGAGGTTCACGAGCTCCTTGAATTCGCCAAACTCTGGCGGCACCTCCCCAGAGAAGTTATTGGAGGACAGGTGCAAAGACATGAGCTGCGTAAGGGAGCGGAGCTCGGAGAGGCTACCAGTTAGGTTGTTCTCGGACGCGGCAAAGTACTGCAGCTTCGTGAGCTTGCCGAACCCTGTGGGAAGATGGCCACAGAGGGAATTGTCATGCATATCGAGGTGTTGTAGCTTAGTGAGCCTAGTGATCTCTGGTGGTATCTTGCCGGTGAGGTAGTCGATGGAGAGGTCAAGGTATACGAGGTTCTCCAGGTCGCCAATCCCAGGCGGAATCACGCCGCTGATACCGGCCACGGGGAGGTACAACACGGTGAGGTTTGAGAGTCTAGTGATCTCATTAGGGAATGGGTCTGTCCGCTCAAAGTACGGGTTGTCGCCGAGCACGAGCGCTTCCAGGCCTGGCATGGCGGTGAGCGACGCCCATGGGAACACGCTGGAGAAGCTGTTCCAAGATATGTCGAGAGTACGGAGCCTCGTCAACAGCGAGAGGTCTGGCACGCCGCCGTAGAAACTATTGTTTCTGAGGATCAAATGCTGGAGCCTGGTGCACGTGACCACCCACTGATGTCGCCCGCGAGCCAGAAATTGTCCGGCAGGGACAACGTCAATAGGGTAGGCAGACGGCCACAGACGTCATCAAACGGGACCGGGTCGGCGGCGATGCCCAGGTGCCGCATGGAGATGCCTGTGACGACACCGCGACCAACGGGGTCGCATGTGATGCCACAGAAGTTACATGGGGAGATGGCAGCAGCATCCCAAGTGGCCAAGAATGCAGCAGCCGTGGATGGGATAGTGAGGGCACGCTTGAAGGCGAGGAGCGCGCCCACCTCGGAGGCATCGGCGCCTGCCGCGAAGGAGAGAATGACGGAGAGGAGAAGGGGGGTGACGGGCGGCATGGCTGCAAACTGTGGACGGTCAGGGAGATGACGGGCTGGCACTGACGTGGCTAGTTCATCGTTGGATCAAGGAGCGTGGCCGAACTATATCTCAGCGTGGAGTGATCAGGTTCGTTTGTGCAAACAGTTTCGTTTGGAGCTTATATTTATACAAAAAAATGTTTACCGAAAGGGCCAGTTGTTTTTGGGAGCCACAATCGTAGGAAGAAGACGAGGTTTGTTGTAAGTCAAAGTGAGTGCGGCAGTGAGTAAAACATCGAGGCACATTTGGCAGTAGCACAGTGTGCATCCGATATATTGTATTGCACTTGCACCGCCGGCATACCATTATTTCTCCCCTGTTACGACAAGCTGCCCTGCTCTCGCGACAAATGGAGAATAAGGCCTTCGCTTCTCTTATAATCCGTACTTTTCAATTTGTTTTTTCAGCCGGAACAGTATTTTTCTCTCACAACAAATCAGCTGGAACAGTGTTTCGGCTTATTTTTTCAGCGAAGCGAGTGGGTCCTAAGTGTGTAGTAGTTAGTGATAGATTAACAATGCAGTTAGTAATCGGTTATCGTCGATAGCAACCGTCACATGCACGGCCGGCAAAGATCCATCCATTCGACTGCCGGACTGTGCACCTAGGACGTCTCTGTTCGAGTTTAGGGAATGTTCCTACACGGACGTTCAGCCTCTTTACTTCGTATCGGATGTTACCTATACAGCCTACTAACATCGCTGCTCGTATTCCTAACGCGGCTGCTCTTATCCGCTCATCCAGAAGGCTTCAGTCATTGCAGCGACCTTATCCACCACCCATCCGATTCTACCATGCCGCTCACCTTCTCCAGCGCGGGGTCGTTCGCCACAGGCAGCGCTGCCGCCTCTACTACGGGGCCGCCTCGCCATAGGGGACCGCACACATGGAGCCGCTCTCTTGGGCACAGTAGCCGTTAAGCCACTGGCATCCCCCCTACTCCCACAAAGATTGGGCTCCGCATAGACAAGCCTCTATTTCGTCCAAACAAACAAGTAGATGTTGCGCTTCATTGCGTATGTTGCAAGAATCTTTTTCAAATATTTTAGATGTTTTATAGGTATGTTACAAGTGTTTTATATGGATGTTGCAAAAGTGAATTTCGGAATGTTGCATACGTTATAATGGTTATACAAGTATGTTGCAAGCTCTGTTGTTTCATCTGTTTTTTAGACGTACGTTGCAAGTGTGCTTATCCGAATGTTGCATATGTTCCGCACATATGTTGCAAATATTTTATCTGGATGTTGCGTATGTTTGCAATGGTTTTAAGTGTTTTTAGGTATTTTTGCAAGTGTTTCAAACACATGTTTCAAGTGTTTCATTTGCCTTCAGACCTATGTTGCAAGTGTTGCATTTGAATGTTTCAAAAGTAGATCGGATGTTGCATCAACCCCTTGTCTTCTCCTGTCTTGCCTCGGTGTCTTCTCCTACTCCCGACGCCGGGGCACACCGCGGATCCTTCCGAGCCAGAGGCGTAGGCAGGCAGGCGGGCGTCGCCCCCTCCCCCTCTTCTCGATGCCAGTGATGTTCGGATGGCGCGGGCCCCACGTGAGGCGCGCGAAATAGGTGAGGACGTCCGGACATCTAGGCACTAGCACCTCCGTTCAAGTTTCAATTTTTTTGTTTGTTGGTCGAACACCTGCATGTGTCTGGTTTCTTTGGAAAAGGAGATGCTTGTTTTTGTTGCTTTTAATTTTTTTCATGGAGATGGAGTCATGGATGCGGCGTTGTGGTATTTATATGCGCGAGGATGCGCCGCCGAAGCTACCACAACACAAGCCGAGTGGATGCCGTGGCGCAGCTGGGCACGTGCGACGGCCGACGAACGACGAGCGAGCTGGGCCGTTGCTCGTCCGATCCTATCCGGTGGCCGCTGAAATGTGGCGGCCCAGATTTTGCGGCTTCTCGTGGGCTGCCCAGCGGGCTGCCGGCTTAACCCAATCCGCTTGCACCGCCTACCTTTTTGACACTGAAAAGGAAGAAAAAAAAAGAAAATTCAATTTGCCTCCATCAAGGTCCGATTTTATTCTCTGACCTTAAAACAAGTTTTTTAAGCCTCCCCTCAACTTTAAAAACCGCATACTTTTGCACCTTGTAAGGTTTTGATGGAGACTGACTCCATAAAACAGACTAAGTTAAAATTTTAGGGAGCGAACTAAAATGCTTTTTAAAGAAATCCAAAATTCATAAAAATAGACTTTTAAAAATTATCAAAATATTTTTTATATGAAAAAATAATGCAATTAGAAATCCTAAAATCCAGTTTAATTCTTAGAGACTTCATAGAAAATTTGTTTTACCTTGCAAAATTATGAAATTAGTTTGCAATAATATAGATCAGAATTTTAAGAAAAAAAATCTAAAACTAGTTACATAATCGGCTCACCTTGTACAGTAAGTTTGATGCCCTTCTACTCTCTACAGTCTTAGAGATAGACACTGAATTATGCATGCATCGCTGGCAGATGCTACTTGCTAGGCTTTGGAAGAGCACCATACACACCTGGTGTCTGACGCATCGAAATTGGATATACCCGAACCATGAGAGGTAACTTTATTTTTGCCCTTACGGGTATGCCCCCAAGTACATCTATCACAGCTACATGCATATAGGGATGCGTATGTATTCTTGCTGCACAGATAGACCGATGTGCACGCAATGATAGTTTCATATGAGGGCATGTGTCCTTAAGCGGTTTTGGGCACATGATGACATAGTTGAACCCTCAGCGCATGGCGCGGTGCTCCTCTAAGAGCCTCTACGTGTCGCCGATTACAGCATTGCATGTGCCTACAGTTGGCTGGGTCAGCTGCTTGTGTGTTCCTATCGATTTGGCTTCGTAATGGGTTCTCATGGGCCCCATCAGTCTCTCGTGCTCGATTTGCTGCATTCTGGTTTGGCAGACATGCTGCAAGCCATATGGCCCATCCTCGGTCGACTCGCCTCGCGTGTGATGGTTCTCGTTTTTACGCGGTTGACGCACGCTGTGGGATATAGATGTCCAAACCGGTCAGGCCCAATGGGCCGGCACAGGCACAGCTCGAAAAAAGCACGACCCTAGCCCGGCATGGCACGATACAATGTCTATAGTGCCAATGCTGGCATGGGCATGAGCATAAGCATAAATTCATGCCTAGAATGCGACTCTGGCCCACAGTGCTAGCACAGCTAATGGGCTGGCATGACGCAGCCTGATCTTTTGTAGCCGTTGGATGGGCTTGGGAAACTTAGAACCATTGGGTATAGAGAAGAGAGAATATAAATATCCCAAACCCTAGCTCCCAAATACCAGTTCCTTATCTCGCCGCCATATCCTACCAAAAACTTGTACACATACTCCGCCCGATGCGTTCCCTCTCGCGAGAGTCGCGACGGCCACGACTCCCTCACGTGTGACGCGTGCTTCCTCGCATGATGCCCGATGGCGCGACAACCATGGCCATGGAGCTAGGTTTCCTCTTGCGTGGTGGTGCGATGGAGCTAGGGAGGTGCGGTGTTGCGTGCCCGGCGCAGGAGATGGGGCGCTCCCTCTTGGTAGCGCGTCAATGGCGAGACGAGCTCGGCATGAGGTCGCGGTGGCTACAATCATGACGACACGGGCCAGCACGGGCCCGACGGCACACCTGGCCGAGGTTTTTTTTGCGACGAAAGAAGAATTGTATTAGATAATAGCTGGGTACATCAACACATTATAAGCACTCTGGATTACACAAAAATCCAAAAACAGATTTTTATCTAAATTATACCCATACTGTGAATAGCTCTAGATCTTAAAATCAAACCTGTACGACGCTTTGCAGTATGGATGACCGCATAGGCAAACACTGGGCAAAAGGCCCCGAAAACAGATGCCCAACGAATGACGACCAACATTCATGTAGGCGGAGTTGAGAAACTTCTTCTTTCTGGTGTCTTCCTTCTCCTTCTTTCTGCCACCGAAGAATGAGGAAGACTGATCTGAAACTTATTCTCCCTAGTCCTTTATCATGGCCAGATCTAACCACAATAAAACGGAGAAGAGACCGAAGAAAATTATTCCATGGCGGCAACAACATCTCCGCCTTGATATCATCGTCCGAAAATAAAAGTCTTCATGTCGTCCAACCGGTGAGGATGCTGACGCCATAGTTATCGTCCTCATCTTGAACAGAGCTAGCATGGAGAAAACAATTTCACCGTGCCCTCTCGCCATCGCGGAGAGGAGTAGGAGGCAATAAATCTCTAAAATCAGGAAACTTGGCATGGAGAGACCCTAACTGCTCGGATTGTTTTGCTCTGGCAATATCCAAAGAACGTGATCGTGTAGACGGAATCGATGGTAGCACATGAGACATAGGGATTTATACTGGTTTGGGAGTGCGGTGCGTGCTAATCCCTACTCTAGTGGTACGGTTGCTCTTGTATTCGTATGCTCAAATTACGGGGTTGTTGCTCCTAGCTATGTGTAGATGGAATAGGTCGAAGGTGGATCCCGAGCCCGAGGTCCCTACCCTCCTTTATATAAGCTGGAGGGGTTGGGTTACGGAGAGGACAATCAGGCTAACAGATTATTTCTTAGTTTGTTACACAATATGCACAACAGATTGATCCTAGCTATCGTCCAGATACATCCGCCTTGGTTTGCCTTGATCTCCACGTTGGTCGATGGCGTCACCCTCGTGGGCCTCTCCTTGATCGCCTCTGGGCCGATAGCTTGGCAATGGTCACATATACTGGGCGGTGCGGTGAAAGGTCCTAATGGCTAGAGGGGGTGAATAGCCTAATAAAATTTCTACAACAACACTTAACCAAATGGTTAGACAATTATGAGGCGAAGCTAGTGTTGCGCTAGCCTACTCAAAAATGCAAGCCACCTATCACAATTCTAGTTTAGATAGTGTCAATTCACACAAGAGCAATGACACTACCCTATGTTAGTGTGCTCTCAAAGGCTAACTAAAGAGCCACACCAACCAAGCATGCAAGCTCTCACAACTAGCTACACTAAAGAGCTTGTCAACTAGTTTGCGGTAAAGTAAAGAGAGTGATCAAGAGGGTTATACCGCCGTGTAGATGAATGAACCAATCAATCACGAAGATGAATAACAATGATGACCAATCACCTCGGAATCAATGATGAACACAATGATTTTTACCGAGGTTCACTTGCTTGCCGGCAAGCTAGTCCTCGTTGTGGCGATTCACTCACTTGGAGGTTCACGCTACCGATTGGCATCACTCGCCAAACCCTCAATAGGGTGCCGCACAACCAACACAAGATGAGGATCACACAAGCCACAAGCAATTTACTAGAGTACCTTTTGGCGCTCCGCCGGGGAAAGGTCAAGAACCCCTCACAATCACCACGATCGGAGTCGGAGACAATCACCTCCTCCACTCAACGATCCTTGCTGCTCCAAGCCGTCTAGGTGGCGGCAACCACCAAGAGTAACAAGCGAAATCCGCAGCGAAACACAATCACCAAGTGCCTCTAGATGCAATCACTCAAGCAATGCACTTGGATTCACTCCCAATCTCACTATGATGATGAATCAATGATGTAGATGAGTGGGAGTCCTTTGGCTAGGCTCACAAGCTTGCTATGTCAATGAAAAATGTGCAAGAGTTATCCCTTGAGCCGGCCATGGGGCTATAAATAGAGCCCCCATCAAATAGAGCCGTTATACCCCTTCACTTTGGGCAAAAGCGCGTTACGGCCGGACGCTCCGGTCGGGTCGACCGACCGGACCGGCTCTCGGCGTCCGGTCGTTCGATGTCGACCACGTGTCCAGACTCAACGGTCATCACCTCGACCGGACGCCGCTGCTCCTTCGACCGACCGGACTCAAGGCCCCAGCCGGCGTCCGCTTCGTTCGATAAGCTCCCGAGGCGTATTTCTTCGACCGACGCGTCCGTCCACCTTGACCGACGCAGACCAGCCGTCCGGTGCTCAACCCTAGCCATCAGTCATTGAAGTCAAGCCGACCGACGACGCAGCAACGAAGGTGTCCGGTGCTGATTCAAATCCGGTCCACAGGACCGACGCCAGCATCATTTCGATCAACTCCATTTCAACTCTTACTTCTTCACCCTTGCTCAAGTGTGCCAACCACCAAGAATTTTGCATCCGGCGCAATAGAAAATAGACATTTCATTTTCCCGAAAGCGCTGAACCCTGCAAACGCCTTGTGCACATGTGTTAGCATATTTTCACAAATATTATCAAGGGTGTTAGCACTCCACTAGATCCTAAATGCATATGCAATGAGTTAGAGCATCTAGTGGCACTTTGATAACCGTATTCCGATACGAGTTTCACCCCTCTTAATAGTACGGCTATCAAACCTAAATGTGATCACACTCTCTAAGTGTCTTGATCACCAAAACAAAATAGCTCCTATGGTTTATACCTTTGCCTTGAGCTTTTTGTTTTTCTCTTTCTTCTCTTCAAGTGTAAGCCCTTTATCATCTCCATGCTATCACCATTGTCATGTTACGATCTTCATTTGCTTCTCTACTTGAAGTGTGCTACCTATCTCATGATCACTTGATGAACTAGGTTAGCACTTAGGGTTTCATCAATTCACCAAAACCAAACTAGAGCTTTCAATCTCCCCCTTTTTGGTAATTGATGACAACCCTTATACAAAGATATGAATTGAAATTCAATTGAATCCATGTTGCTTGCCCAAGCATAATTACCATGTGTAAAAGGATATGGACAAGTTTCATGAACCCTAAGTGGTAGCAATTGCTCCCCTACATATGTGCTAAGAGTTTGGATTGAAGCTTGCACATATGCTTAGATAGGAAATGTAGGAGTCAATGTCTACCATATGATGCTAAGGTATAAAAGATGGACCTTTGAAGCGTGATACCAATCGGAGTGCACCAATATACCATCCTTAACATCATGGTTAGCTCAATACTACTTAGAAATATTTGGAAGTGAAATCACTAGATATCCTATGCATGCTAGTTTTCATTTCATCATTCAAACCGACAACTAGCATACACCACACAAGCATAGATATTGAATTTTAAAACTTGTGCCATGCAAGCAAACATATGAAATGCACATTCAAATGCACCATACAAGTTCATGAGCTTGCTCCCCCTACTTGTGTGCTCAATATTTTAGTTGATCCCTTTAGTTGATCCCTTTCCTTTGTTTCTCTCCCCTTATCCCCTTTATCTTTGTTTCTCTCCCCCTTTGTCATCAATGACCACAAAGGTTCTAAATAGACTTACTTGTAGGGTCGAGATTATCAATGTCAATCAATGGGGTGAGGGTCATTTTCCCAAATTTGGTTCAATTCTAGATTATTTCCCAAAGATATTTAACTCGGTTTGATCCAAGGACAAGCTTCTTCACACCTTCAAATAAGGGTTATCTTATACCATGTTGAGTTAAACACTTATAGTTCATTTTCTAGATTAAACACTAGGTTTACAAGCCCACAAACATGTCATATGCCATCACTAGATCAAGTCAAGCATAGAAGCAATAGTGATACCATATTGACATCAAAATTCATTTGATTTTCATGAATGAGCCTAATAAGATAGAACCACTTGCAAGGTCCTAATGAGATTGAAAATATGACTAGATGCACTAATCATGTCCTTAGCAAGAATGTATGTCATGCCAATCAACTTTTACCTTAGATTGCTCGAAGGAGAGGCATGTCATATGAGTGGGGGTTGCATCAACACATATTTGAGAAATCCAATATGTTCAACTCATTTCTTAGCTTGCAAAACCTTTTCTCATCCAATGGCTTGGTGAATATATCGGCAAGTTGATCTTCGGTGCCTACACTCTCAATGCAAATGTCCCCTTTTTGTTGGTGATCTCTTATGAAATGGTGGCGGACATCAATGTGCTTTGTTCTTGCATGTTGCACCTGATTGTTGGTTAGCTTGATTGCACTCTCATTGTCACATAGCAATGGCACTTTCTTGAACTTGATTCCAAAATCACTCAAAGTGGCCTTCATTCAAAGTATTTGTGCACAACAACTACCGGCGGATATGTATTCGGCTTCAAGGTTGATAATGCAACACTATTTTGCTTCTTTGATGACCATGAAACAAGTGATCTTCCCAACAATTGACATGTGCCCGATGTGCTCTTCCTTTCAACCTTGCATCCCGCATAATCCGAGTCGGAGTAACCAACTAGCTCAAACTTTGCTCCTTTGTGATACCACAAACCAACATTTTGTGTATGCTTCAAGTACCTCAAAATCCTCTTTGTAGCCTTCAAATGACTTTCTCTTGGTGAGGCTTGAAATCTTGCACACATGCATACACTAAACATGACATCCGCCTTGATGCGGTCCACATAGAGTAGGCTTCCAATCATAGACCGATACAACTTTTGATCCACCATGTTTCCACTTGCATCACTATCCAAGTTGCCATTGGTTCCCATTGGTGTGCTAATGACTTTGCTATCAATCATTCCAAACTTCTTGATCATGTCCTTGATGTACTTGCCTTGACTCACAAATGTACCATTCTTCAATTGCTTGATTTGAAGACCAAGGAAGTAACTCAACTCTCCAATCATGGACATCTCAAACTCATTAGCCATCATCTTTCCAAACTCATCACAAAATTCTTGATTGGTTGATCCAAATATGATGTCATCTACATAGATTTGTAATACAAATAGATCTTTTCCAATCTTCTTGATGAAAAGAGTGGTGTCAACCTTGCCCATTGTGAACCCTTTAGAGAGGAGGAAGTCCCTCAATCTTTCATACCATGCTCTAGGTGCTTGCTTCAAGCCATACAATGCTTTCTTCAACTTGTACACATGGTTGGGCTTCTTATCATCTTCAAAACCGGGAGGTTGCTCAACATATACTTCTTCATTGATATAACCATTGAGAAATGCACTCTTAACATCCATTTGATAGAGCTTGATGTTGTGGGCACAAGCATAGGCTAGCAAGATTCTAATTGCTTCCAATCTTGCAACCGGGGCATAAGTTTCTCCAAAGTCAAGACCTTCAACTTGTGTATAGCCTTGTGCTACCAATCTTGCTTTGTTCCTTACAACTATCCCATCTTGATCTTGCTTGTTTCTAAAGACCCATTTGGTTCCAATCACATTGTGTCCCTTTGGTCTTTCTACCAATTCCCATACTTGATTTCTTGTGAAGTTATTCAATTCTTCATGCATAGCATTCACCCAATCAACATCCTTCAAAGCTTCATCTATCTTCTTTGGTTCAATGGATGACACAAAAGAGAAGTGTTCACAAAATGATGCCAATCTTGATCTTGTTTGTACACCTCTTGAAATATCTCCAATGATTGTATCCAAAGGATGATCTCTTGCAATACTTGTTGCTTGAAGGATTGGAACTTGATTGCTTGCACTTGCTTGATCATTTGGTTGAGATGATGTACTAGCCATTTGATCTTGATCAATATCATGAGAGTCACTTGCACTAGCTTGATTTGTATCATCTTGCACATTAGAGTTGGAGAGCACTTGCACTTGATCATCTTCATCATCAATCACTTGCCTAGGCCTCAATTCACCAATATCCATGTTCTTCATGGCATTTGAAAGTTGAATGCCTCTAACATCTTCCAAGTTCTCATTCTCTACTTATGAACCCTTGGTTTCATCAAATTCAACATCATGAACTTCCTCAAGAGTACCACTATCCAAATTCCAAACTCTATATGCTTTGCTTGTGGTGGAATAACCAAGTAGGAATCCTTCATCACATTTCTTATCAAACTTGCCTAATCTTGTGCCTTTCTTCAAGATATAGCATTTGCAACCAAAGACCCAAAAATATGCAATGTTGGGCTTTCTACCATTCAAGAGCTCATATGGTGTCTTCTCTTTCAATCGGTGACAATAGAGGCGGTTGCTACAATAATAGCAAGCCGTGTTGATAGCTTCACCCCAAAAGGATTGACTCATATTGTACTCACTAAGCATAGACCTTGCCATATCAATAAGTGTTCTATTCTTTCTCTCAACAAGGCCATTTGATTGTGGAGTGTACTTGGCCGAGAATTGATGTCTAATTCCAAATTCATCACATAACTCATCAATTCTAGTGTTCTTGAACTCACTACCATTGTCACTTCTAACTCTCTTGATGGTTGTTTCAAACTCATTTTGAATGCCTTTGACAAATGATTTGAATGTTGCAAATACATCACTTTTGTCCACTAGAAAGAATACCCATGTATATCTAGTGTAGTCATCCACTATCACAAAACCATACTTATTACCACCAATGCTAATGTATTGTGTTGGCCCAAACAAATCCATGTGCAATAACTCAAATGCTTTACTAGTGCTCATCATGCTTTTCTTAGGATGGGTGTTTCCAACTTGTTTGCCGGCTTGACAAGAGCTACATAGCTTATCCTTTTCAAACACTACATCTTTCAAGCCTCTAACCAAATCATGCTTAACCAATCTATTTAATTGTTTCATTCCAACATGACCAAGCCTTCTATGCCATAACCATCCCATACTTGACTTAGTGAATAAGCATGTGGATAATTGAGCTTCACTAGTATTGAAATCAACCAAGTATAGATTCTCATATCTAAAGCCTTTGAAGATCAAGTTAGAGCCATCTACACTTATGATCTCTACATCATCTACTCCAAATATGCACTTAAATCCAAGATCACATAATTGAGCTACGGATAGCAAGTTGAAGTTTAAGCTCTCTACTAGCAATACATTGGATATGCTCAAGTCATTGGATATTGCAATCTTACCAACCCCTTTGACCTTGCCTTTGCCATTGTCACCAAATGTGATACTATCATAGCCATCATTGCCATTGGTGTTGATTGAGTTGAACATTCTTGCATCACCGGTCATGTGTTGAGTGCACCCACTATCAAGAACCCAATGCCTTCCTCCGGCTTTGTAATTGACCTACAAAAGAAGATCAATTCTTTTTAGGTACCCAAACTTGCTTGGGTCCTTGAAGGTTAGTAACCAAGCTCTTTGGCACCCAAATGGCTTTCTTCTTTGAGCCCATCCATGGTTTGCCAATGAACTTAGCCTTCACACCATTTGTACCCTTAACAAGCATATAGGAAGAATTAAGCTTAATGGAGGATACATTAGCATTTTTGCTTTTGTTGGTGCATTCATGCTCTTTGTGACCAACTTGCTTGCAACTAGTGCAAAACCGACCATTGTTCTTCACAAAACTAGTCTTGTGAGGAGCAAAGGCCGCCTTGCCTTTCTTGGGGGTATAGCCCAATCCCTCTTTGTAGAGAGAAGCTCTTTGGCTACCCAAGGCCATAAGCAAGCGGTCCTCACCACCATAAGCCTTAGCCAAGGTGTGAGTGAGCTTAGTTACTTCCTTCTTGAGGTTCTCATTCTCAACCACTAGTGAGGTATCACAAGTGTGACCATCACTACTAGATGAGGTAGGAGTGAAAGTGCTACAAGAAGGGTTAGTTGGAGGAACAATGATAGGCATAGATAGTGATGTATCAATTAAATCACAAGTTAAACCTACATTGCAAGTTTCAACATGCTTCTTTTAGTTTGCTCATCAAGCAAAGAAGAATGAGCTTTTTCAAGCTTTTTGTGAGCCTTGCAAAGCTTCTCATGGGCATCCTCTTGCCTCTCATGAGATGCATTGAGCTCATCAAAGGCTTGCTTAAGGGCTTTTGCTTCCTTACGCAAGCTTTTGCATTCCTTTCTTGAGAGGTTAAAGTGTTCTCTAGCATCTTCTAGCATGTCAATTAATTCATCTTTAGTAGGTTCATCATCATCATTATCACTATCACTATCATGTTCACTCTCACTTTCATCATCATAAGTTTGTACCTTGGTGGCCTTAGCCACGAAGCATGATGGAGAGTCGAAGAGAGAAGGCTTCTCATTGATTGCTATGCTTGCAAGTGCCTTCTTCTTGGTGGTCTTGTTGTCATCACTATCATCATCATCACTTGTGGAAGCATCACTATCCCAAGTGACTACATATGAACCACCCTTCTTCTTTTTGAAGGACATCTTGTCCTTCTTATCTTTCTTTTCTTTCCACTCCTTCTTGTTCTTGTTGTCATCATCTTTCTCACTATTGTATGAACATTTGCTAATAAGATGATCTTTGCTTCCACAGTTGAAGCATCTCCTTGCCTCTTCCTTGCTCTTGGATGAATACTTCTTTCTTCTAGCTCGATAGCCCTTCTTTACCATGAACTTGCCAAACCTCTTGACAAAAAGAGCCATTCTCTTATCATCATCATCATCATCCCATGAATCATCATCCTCACTTGATGTTTCTTGCTTGGCTTTGCCCTTGGATGATGTGGCCTTGAAAGCCACGCTCTTCTTCTTGTCATCCTTCTTCTCATCTTTCTTTTCTTTCTTTTCTTCCTTCTCATCATCATCTCTATAGGCATCATCGGTCATGATATCTCCCAAGACTTGGTTTGGTGTCATTGTGTTCAAACCACTCCTTACTAGCAAGGTGACCAATATCTTGAATCTTGCGGGCAAACATCTCAAGAACTTATTTGAGAATTCCTTGTCCTCTATGTTCTCACCGAGTGCCTTGAGATCATTGACAATCACTTCCATCCGGTGGAACATGTCCGGCACACTCTCATCTTCCTTCATTCTGAAGCTCGCAAACTTCTCTTTGAGAATATAAGCTTTTGCACCCTTCACGGCTTGAGTACCCTCAAAAGATTCTTCCAACTTCTTCCAAGCCTCATGTGTCATCTCAATATTCTTGATTTGGTCTTGCATCAATTGCATCATGAATGGCACTTAGAGCAATATCATTGTTTTGGAGAAGTACTTCTTCGGCGGCGGTGGGATTCTCTGGATCATCAATCTCAATTTTAGTTTCTACCACCTTCCACACTTTTCTATTGATTGACTTGATGTGTGTAGTCATCTTTGACTTCCAATATGAATAATTTGAGCCATCAAATTGGGGTGGCTTTTTGGTGTTATTGATTTGAGCCATTTTAACACCGAAGGTTGTTAAGCCTCAAATAACGGTGACCTCGGCTCTGATACCACTTGAAAGGTCCTAATGGCTAGAGGGGGGGTGAATAGCCTAATAAAAATTTCTACAACAACACTTAACCAAATGGTTAGACAATTATGAGGCGAAGCTAGTGTTGCGCTAGCCTACTCAAAAATGCAAGCCACCTACCACAATTCTAGTTTAGATAGTGTCAATTCACACAAGAGCAATGACACTACCCTATGTTAGTGTGCTCTCAAAGGCTAACTAAAGAGCCACACCAACCAAGCATGCAAGCTCTCACAACTAGCTACACTAAAGAGCTTGTCAACTAGTTTGCGGTAAAGTAAAGAGAGTGATCAAGAGGGTTATACCGCCGTGTAGATGAATGAACCAATCAATCACGAAGATGAATAACAATGATGACCAATCACCTCGGAATCAATGATGAACACAATGATTTTTACCGAGGTTCACTTGCTTGCCGACAAGCTAGTCCTCGTTGTGGCGATTCACTCACTTGGAGGTTCACGCGCTGATTGGCATCACTCGCCAAACCCTCAATAGGGTGCCGCACAACCAACACAAGATGAGGATCACACAAGCCACAAGCAATTTACTAGAGTACCTTTTGGCTCTCACGGCCGAAAGGTCAAGGACCCTCACAATCACCACGATCGGAGTCGGAGACAATCACCTCCTCCACTCAACGATCCTTGCTGCTCCAAGCCGTCTAGGTGGCGGCAACCACCAAGAGTAACAAGCGAAATCCGCAGTGAAACACAATCACCAAGTGCCTCTAGATGCAATCACTCAAGCAATGCACTTGGATTCACTCCCAATCTCACTATGATGATGAATCAATGATGTAGATGAGTGGGAGTCCTTTGGCTAGGCTCACAAGCTTGCTATGTCAATGAAAAATGTGCAAGAGTTATCCCTTGAGCCGGCCATGGGGCTATAAATAGAGCCCCCATCAAATAGAGCCGTTATACCCCTTCACCGGGCAAAAGCGCGTTACGACCGGGACGCCCGGTCGGATCGACGGACGACTGCCGGCTCTCGGCGTCCGGCCCGTCGTTCGATATTAGCCACGTGTCCAGACTCAACGGTCATCAGCCTCGACCGGACTGCTGCTCCTTCGAATCGACCGGACGCCGAAGCCCCAGCGTCCGGTCGCTTTCAATAAGCTCCCGAGGCGTATTTCTTGACCGGACGCGTCCGTCCACCTTGACCGGACGGAACCAGCGTCCGGTGCTCAACCCTAGCCATCATATCACTGAGTCAGCGTGGACCGGACGCAGCGACGATCGGCGTCCGGTGCTTACAGATTCAGCGTCCGGTCCACAGGACCGACGCCAAACATCATTTCGATCAACTCTATTTCAACTCTTACTTCTTCACCCTTGCTCAAGTGTGCCAACCACCAAGAATTTTGCATCCGGCGCAATAGAAAATAGACATTTCATTTTCCCGAAAGCGCTGAACCCTGCAAACGCC
The DNA here is from genome assembly GCA_904845875.1 of Miscanthus lutarioriparius. Lineage (NCBI taxonomy): Eukaryota > Viridiplantae > Streptophyta > Magnoliopsida > Poales > Poaceae > Miscanthus > Miscanthus lutarioriparius. The sequence continues at coordinate 72,767,783 of CAJGYO010000013.1, forward strand.
TTGTGCACATGTGTTAGCATATTTTCACAAATATTATCAAGGGTGTTAGCACTCCACTAGATCCTAAATGCATATGCAATGAGTTAGAGCATCTAGTGGCACTTTGATAATCGTATTCCGATACGAGTTTCACCCCTCTTAATAGTACGGCTATCAAACCTAAATGTGATCACACTCTCTAAGTGTCTTGATCACCAAAACAAAATAGCTCCTATGGTTTATACCTTTGCCTTGAGCTTTTTGTTTTTCTCTTTCTTCTCTTCAAGTGTAAGCCCTTTATCATCTCCATGCTATCACCATTGTCATGTTACGATCTTCATTTGCTTCTCTACTTGAAGTGTGCTACCTATCTCATGATCACTTGATGAACTAGGTTAGCACTTAGGGTTTCATCAATTCACCAAAACCAAACTAGAGCTTTCAGCAGGTACCCCTGGCCCATATCTCCGGCAAAGTGGTCCCGTGGGACTTAATGATAAGCCAACATATAGCTCTAGCCCTGGACGCCGCAATTTCCCCGCAAGTTCTATGTACTGCAAGTATCAGTGAGCATCTTCAGGTGTCGAAGTTCTAAGCAGCGCGCTTAGATATTCCCAAGTATTGGGGAGCCAGTATGTTGCCATTATAGTACCAAGAGTATTTCTCGGGTAGCGAGAATCTTCTTCAAGTATCGAATGGGGCGGTGGTACACCGTATATCATGGAACGTAGTTCCCTAGTAGTCATAAGCCCCGGCTTAGGTGGTACACCCTATATCGAGAAACGTAGTTTTCTAGGCGTAGCTCTCGGGGCGTTGTCGATGTCTCGTTCGGGTGGTGACATACCGTGTGTCCGACGCGCCGAAATTGGATACCGGACCTGAGAAGTAACTTTATTTTTGCCCTTAGGGGCATATGCCCCTAAGTGCATCTCATCACAACCGCATATGCATATAGGGATGCGTATGTATTCTTCTTTCGCACCAATAGACACATGTGCACGCAATGATAGTTTCACATGAGGGCATGTCTCCTGCTGCGGTTTTGGGCACATGATGACAGTTGAACCCTCGCGAGTGCATGACGCGGTGCTCCTCTAAGAGCCTCTACGTGTCCTCTCCGGCGATCACAGGCGTTGCATGTGCCTACCGTTGGTTGGGTCACCGCTTGTGTGTTCCATCGATTTGGCTTCGTAATGGGTTCTCGTGGGCCCCATCAATGGCAGTGCTCGATTTGGTCGCATTCGGTTTGAAAGACATGTCAGCAACCCATATAGCCCATCCTCGGTCCGACTACCCTCGCGTGTGATGGTCCTCGTAAAATGGTTGGCGCGTAATAAGTGGGATATAGATGTCTAAACGAGCCAGGCCCGATGGGCCGGCAAGGCACGGCTCAGAAAAAAAAGCACGACCCTAGCCCGGCATGGCACGACACAATATCCATAGTGCCAGTGCCAACACGGGCATAAATTTGTGCCTAGAATGCAACAACTGAAAAAAGAACTCTTGATCGTTATTCTTGCTATTGATAAGTTTAGATTTTACTTAGCAGGAGCTAAGGTGATTGTTTATACTGATCATGCTGCTTTAAAATACATGCTCACTAAGAAAGATGCAAAGCCTCGATTGATAAGATGGATTTTGTTACTCCAAGAATTTAACTTAGAAATAAAAGATAAAAAGGAGTAGAAAATTATGTTGCCGATCACTTGTCTAGAATGCAGCTTTGAGAATTGCAGAACGCCCATCAATGATTTGATGCGGATGACATGCTCTTCAAGGTCACAAAATCGACCCACACGCAAATCGCTAACTTTATGGTTGCAGGTTATGTGCCACCAGGGAAAAACAAAAGGAAGCTCATTTATGAAAGTCATCTCCACATATGGGATGAACCATACCTCTTCAGAGTCTGCTCTGATGGCCTGCTCAGAAGGTGTGTACCGATGGAAGAAGGCATCAAGATCATCGAGCGATGCCACTCATCACCGTATGGAGGACATTATGGTGTATTCTGCACTCATTCGAAGATCTGGCAAAGTGGATTCTTTTGGCCAACCATGTATGAAGCACGAAGGACTTCATCAGGAGGTGTGGAGCATGTCAGAGGCACAGGAATATCAATTCAAGAGATGCCATGCCACTCACCAACAACATCCAGATCAAGCTTTTCGATGTCTAGGGTATTGATTACATGGGACTGTTTCCAAAATCAAAGAACTGTGAATACATCTTAGTGACAGTTGATTATGTCTCCAAATGGGTTAAAGCCATGCCATGTAGAGCAGCTGATGCTAAAAACTCCAAGAAGATGTTTGAAGAAACAATATTTCCAAGATTTAGAGTTCCAAGGATGGTGATTAGTGATGAAGGAACTCACTTCACTGACAATAATTTTCATAATTACTTGTCAAGCATGGAATTTGTCACTATGTCACTACTCCATACCACCCTCAGACAAGTGGCTAAGCAGAAACATAAAATAAACAAATCAAGAACATTCTGCAAAAGACGGTCAATGAGATGGGAACTACATGGAAAGATAGACTACCCGATGCACTATGGGCTTATAGAACAGCCTATAAAACACCACTTGGAATGTCACCATATCAACTGGTCTATGGGAAGACCTGCCATCTACCTATTGAGATAGAATTCAAAGCTTACTGGGCCATCAAGAGATGGACCATGGACTTTGAAGCCGTAGGAATTAAAAGGAAGATGCAACTCTCTGAACTAGATGAATGGCGTGAAAAAGCATATCACCACCCCAAGATTTATAATGAGAGAACAAAAAGATAGCATGACAAGAGGATCAAGAAGAAGGAGTTCGCCCCATGAGATAAGGTATTACTTTTTAATTCCAGGGTTAAATTATTTGGACACAGAAAACTTCGGAGCAAATAGGAAGGACCATTCAAGGTGATAAGCACCTCGTCGCATGGAGCGGTAACACATCAAAATGACGAAGGTACGTAAAATGACCATTGTCTTAAGATCTTTCTAGAACCTAAAAAACACCTGAGGATTTGGATGAGGTAATTTACACCACTGCCATCCTCCTTATGTTTTGTAACGTGAAAATATACTTTTTGGGATTAGATAAGCGACGGAAGCCATAGTGCAGAAGATGACCCCGAGACCCCAACATGTGGGGCCGGCAGGCGCCACCTACAGGCCAGCTGGCCCACTTGTCAGCCGCCTCACGCCTAGTCTTCTAGATCCTTCCTTGTTAAAATCCCACAATTTTTCGTCGTATTCGGTTTTTCCTCGTTACGAGACCTTATATGGATAGATCTTGACCCCTGCTGCAAGTTATTCCCCTTATATAAGCGAGCCTCTGCCTGCCTCCAGAGCCATCCTAGCAAAGCCTTCTCTCTCCAATAGTAGCAAAGCTCTCCTCCTCTCTAGTTCTAATGGCCAACAAAGAGATAGTCTCCTATGGTTTTGATCCTAGCAAGAAGCCCGACGTGCTTGCGCTGACTGTCGTTCCTCTAGAAGTTACCCCCATTCACTCAAGCTAGTTTTACTTCACCCATGCCATCCATCGTTCGGTCCTTGTTCCGCCACCACCACGTCCACTTCTTGAAGACAAGCCACGCCAACAAGAGCCTCGTCTAGATGTCTAGAAGTTGATCAAGGTAACGAAGGAGATCAACCTCCTTCCTCCGAAGGGACACGAGGTGCTGACCGGAGTGAAGACCAACAAATTTGGAGATGTTACATGTGCAAAATACAAATTGGTCACCCCTCGTACCACCATTGATTGAGTCCGAGCTATGCCAGATCAGATCAAGGTTGTTCCTCTGAAGGAGAAGAAGAGGAAGATGCCATCACCACCTATCCCAAAGGCTAAGAAGCGTCCAAGGATGACTATTGCTCTCTTAGGCCCCGTTCAGCTTACCCAAAAGCTGGCTTGTTCGGCTTTTTTTTAGCCGGAACAATGTTTTTCTCTCACAACAATTCAGCCAGAACAGTGTTTTCAGCCAGTTTCAGCCAAAATTCAGCAAGCTGAACAAGGCCTTAGAGAAGAAGATTGAAGACCTCTCTGATGTTATCTATACCCTAGAGCAAAGGATCAACGAAGAACACATCTATCGCAAGAGTCTACAACATGATCTAAATGATTTGAATCATTTTGTTGCTAAGATGAAAAGGTGAGAATTAGGTAGTTAAAAATAAGGCACGAGTGGTTAGGTCAAGTGTTTAAAGATAGTATGTTTAGGTTACTCGCTTAGCTCAGATCGTTAGAATATTGAACTTTGTGCTAGGTAGTCAAAAGTTTATGTTTAGTTTGTGCTTGTGTAATAAAGTGCCTTATATATTAATGGAGTCTTATTATTATTATCTGCTTTCTATTTCTTTCAGGTATGTGTTTTATCTCCATATGTTGTGCATAAAGGTATACATGAAAACAAGTGTGGAGGGAGACACACTGTGACAACAAGACGGAATGCGATCGCGAAAATTACAAATTTCGAAAAGTAACGAGCAAAGGACCACGTCCTATGAAGTGGGACTCGAGCAGCCCCTGGAGTAGGCCACCTAGCCTACTCTATGGGCCGTCTGTCCCACCACAGTGCCGCCTCGCTTCGCGCTTCGTCCATGGTCAGGTTTGCACCCCATTCACTTTATTTTCACCTATTATGCTTTCCGTTTCGAACCGAATTGAGAATCCTTTGATAAACAACTTTAAAACCTGAGGAAAGATTATTTCATTCATGGTTTAAGGGTAGACTCACATAATACTTTTCCTGAAAGTCATGCTACAGTTGGAAGCTTATTATTAGGGACCCCATGTTACTTAAGTTGTTGTGTAATGAGATATAGTAGAATAATGAGAACTTGATTCTTGATGTCTCATTATTGGAGAATTTTATTTTAAAAAAGTAAAAAGAATAGCTATACCTCTCCTTTGTGGTAAGCAATGTTCTACCATAGCCAAATATAGACTAGAGAACCTTCTACATATATGTAACACCCCTAGTGTTACGAACTTGTTTAGCACCACGATTTAGGCCTAAGAAAATTTTCCGAATCGAGTTTTATTGGGTTTTTAATTTAAACGTACTTGAGGCGATAAGTGAATCCCATGTGACTTAGTTTCGTGGACTCAAATAAACGCTCAAGATAAATTACGCAGTGCGTAGAAATATTCAAGAATGTCCGACGACGATTCTAGAGAACGGTTTGTCCTGTTAGATTATGCATGAAAATCAACTTTTATAAATAAAATAAAATCCATTAATAAATAGAACGATACATATATATATATATATATATATATAAACTCACGGGTTTATTTTGTTAAGCACGAACTGACGAGAAAGAGAGCGCATCAGCTTCGTTTATTTTTCCGACATGCAACGTACTCGCCTGGCATTACTTTTGATTACTGTCTTGTTTTCATCGTGGCCCTGCAATTCGCTGCATTGCAAAGTCTCCTCATCCATCCGCATCCATGCTCCCTGGCTTTTGCTTTGTTTCTCTTTGACTTGATTACTTCTGTCTATATTTGTCGAGCTGCTCCTTGTTTTCCCTCCCTCTTTGTTTGTCTCTGCGGCCGCGGTCTTGTTCGTGCCAACCGGCAGACCTACCGCCGCCACACGTTGGGCCCGGCCGCCTGCTGTCGTCGTGTTTAAGAAGTAACCGAGCCCGCACGCATCTCCTTGCTTGTTCATCTTGAGCTAGTCTGCGAATGATCTTCTCCTTCTCCTTCTTAATTTAATTAGCACGTACACTCTTTATTGTTGATCAGCCCCGTTGTCACGACAAAAGACACACCGGAGTTCAAGTCCATCATGAATCAACTATAGGATGTGGCCCGTGGCTCGGTATGTCTAAGTGAAGTGCAACAATGGAGCTAATAATACGACTCAAAGACAAGACTTCCAAAGTCATGGACGGATGCAAAAGGAGTTTTGAACAACTTCAATTATTTGCTTGTTGTCCGTCATGCGAATGATGATCGATTGCAATCGATGAAAATGACATGTTGGTCAAGTGGCGAGATTTAAGTGTAGTGTTAAATCGAGCACCCACAAACACATGGGCAATTCCAGACTCCTCGATCAAGTAGCCCAGTTGACACGTTGAAAGACCAAAGACCACTCAAGTCCATCACCGAAATCAAACACGGGTCATCTGCGGGTGGCACGTCTTGCACGTCGGGCACTATAGCACCGCAGAGGACTGGAGCACCGTGGAAGACATCTGTAGCACCGTGGAAACCATCAGAGCACCATGGGGCACGCTGTTCATCCGAAAATCATAATTGCTATATACCTCTATTGTTTGTTGCTTGACATATGTCTCCATAATTCTCATTAGGCGTTATAATTGAAACTTTTGTATTTTGAGTATCGAGATACTTTCAGTTCATTAGTCATTAGTCGATTCTTTGTGGCAACAAGATAAGTTCGTTAATGTGAACCTTGCTATTCACCCTTATTTGCTTTGAGCATGATCCTCAAGTGGCTCAACTTCCACCCACTCCATCTTCGCCCCCTCGAGAGCCAAATAAGTCAATGATCTCGTGCTCACTTTGCACCTAACAAACGATACCGATGATCATGTTGCCTTCAGACGAAGAATCAAGGAATCCTTCTTGGGGCCACTCAGGAATCGCACCTCCAAGGTCCCACTATACTCTTTGCTGTGACAATGCGAGGAAAAGCTTGAGCTGCTACCAGAGTTTTCGAACTTGAGAGCGCTATAGCAGGCTCCAACGAGTTATTAGATTTCTCATCATATACGGCTGTGGAAGAACATGACCATTTCTTTACAAAAGCCATGCAGGAGGGCCGTGAGGTGCATAAGATGAAATTATCAGCTTCTTATGCACAAATTAAGGTGAGTTCTGTAAGATAATCTGCTGCTCTCTTTTGATCTTTTGCTAGTAAGCATCACGTCGTGCACAAGCAGCGCTTTATTACCTTTAAGCAAGCTAGTTAGCCGCTAACATTACGACGCGTCGCTGTCGCGCCTTCGCGTCTCCTGCCTTTAAAAAGGATACGTCGAGTAGCCGAGTCTCTGCTCTCCATAGCTCCAGCTCTCTTCTCACTCTCTCAACTTCCTTGCTCTGTCTGCAAGCTGCATGCGGGTCGGAGTTGATCTTTACTCGCCAGGCGAGGTGAGCAGCTCATGAGCATCCCCTCGCTCTCCTCTTTTTTTTTCCCGTGACCTTCTCCTTGCACCTCTCCTTCCAACCCGCGTTGCCCACAAGCCCCACGAGCTCGGCCATGGCGTTCACGCATGAGGCAAGAAGAACGCTCTTAGCTTTCTCTCTCTCCCATCCCATGCATGTGTATATGACGCGTGGGCCCTGAGCAACAGCACATGCAAAAGAACCATGCCAAACAACCACGTGAAGAGCAATGAATATTCCCTAATCACGCATTAGTTGCACAATTAATATCTCTACTATGCTAACTCCGATTCCATCACTTCTTCTTCCTAAATTCATCTAAAATCGAACCCTACCTATCCATAAAGTTTCATAATTTTTGGAACGCAGTTGAATTTATGTGAATATTTATTTGTGTCTGTTTGCCGAGTACCGCGAGTTCGACGCCGACGGAGGGACGTCGATGGATCGTGGAGTCATCGAGAGTGGCTGGAGAAATGGTACTTTTGGAAGCGTGGTTGGATTTCTAAGAATTTTGGCTGTCGTTGATTATTTACATCTATGCATTTGCATCAATACATATCATAATAGGAACGACGGTGGATCGATGGTATCAACTGGAGTAGCTGAAAAGATGGTGCCAGGAATCATATCACGAAGATGGAATGCTAACTTTTGGTTATATTTTACCCAGGCAAGCCCCGGTGCATAACCTCTACTTTTCTGCAGTTTAAATTATATTTGTGCATTAAGTTTCAAGGAGTTGAATGAAGCCCACTTGCATATATATCTTTATCCTATGAGTCTTACTAGTATGACAGGATCGTGTAGATTGCTATGCTATAGGACTCCGGTAGAAGTCGAGTGATTGTCTGTCACTCGCGAGATACATGAAATATGTTACTATATGATTATCACTTGGAAAATATCAAAATGGTGGAAAGAAAAATGATGACCGGGCAGGGATATGGTTTGGGTATTGGTGAGTGTAAGGAGTTGTGTCGCCGTGGACACGGGGCATAGCTTGGTTACACTATTTTTCCCTGTCTGGTCGGTTAAGGACCGATCGTTGCATATGACTCTAGGCAGGTCACAGACTTATTATCCCGAGCACATACTTGTGTATGGGCGCTTGGAAGAATTGTTGCTCTCTTGTCGCGGATCCGGCTCTTTCCGGACCGACTGTTAGGGTTTGTTTTGGTGGAGGAGGTCCTTGCACCGCACTGAGTCTGGGACTCAGGGGCGGGGGCTTGGAGTCCCAGTTTGGACGGGGACCTGGACACCCGGGACAGGAGAGTGATGGGTTGGTCCTGCTTGTGCCTGGGGTACAAGCGGGGCGTGTGTTTTCGGGGTACCCAGCTGGGGGCATTGATTCGCGAATCGCCGGGCTATCCGGTACGGCTTGTCTGCGGTTTAGCATCGTAGTAAGAACTGAAGATGAAAGATGAAAGATGGAAAAGGAAATCTGATTGCTTACCACCTGCTTGAAAATAGCACAGGTGCTTACATAGAATGGTTAGTTAATGAACCAATGCGGCTATTTAATAAAAATCAAATATAAGGACGCACGCTTAGTAATGCTTCCTGCAAATGCAACCCACAAGCCAGATAGCCTTGCATATCCTTGGAGTCTTTTCTTTCCTCCTGTCGGGTAAGTCTTGCTGAGTATAATTGAGTACTCAGGGTTTTATTCCCCCTGTTGCAGGTGACAGGTTGATGCTAGAGCTGACCCTTGTGTGTGGATTCCTCCTGGTGGGCTCAGCGAGGATTCCTTTACGTTGCGATCGTAGTTTTTATTTATAACTCTCACCAAATGTTTTTATGAAAGTTTCATAATCTATTGTAGTAGTTTATATATCAAATACTTCATCATATCATTAATAGATGTTTATTTCTACTATAATTCTGATCACATGTTTAAATTCCGCTGTACATTAAATTATTTATAACTCTGATAATATGATTACATTCCGCTGTTATACAATAACTATTATACTCTAATGTTGTACTAAAAGGGATGTATGTATGAAACGGTTAAGAATGATGTAAGCTTTATTCTCTCATTTGTGATCCTGATGGCAAAAATGTGGATTTTCGGGTTCTCCTCTGGGGTGTGCCCGACGGAATCGAGTAATTTAGTGTTCTCCCTCGAGTGCTTAGTGTCTAATGGAAGACAAGCACTCCTGTGAGGCATTAAATTAGGCGGTTCTGCCACAGGTGGTATCAGAGCATAAATGAGGAAATAAAGCTTCGAAAACCTTTTCTAAACTAAAATTTGACAACCCATTGTTGCAAAAAGTTAGGACGTTTATATGCGAAGTTATATAAGTAGCCCTATTACTATGGTTATGTATCCAGGATAGATGGCACTCTGCTAACTTAGATAGACTTGATCAAGTTTTCTACAGGTACACTGACTCGAGCATAGTTCGATAGTATCGACTAGTTACAGGGAGAGAACGAGGTGCCAAAAATCTGAGAACGGTTGCCCTATATGTTGGCAACAGTGGAAGGACGTATAGGACGTGCATTCATGCATATTCCATTGGTGCATTGTAGCACTCGTATTACTGGTAGATACACCATCCATAGGTGTCACGCGTGTCGTATTGTGCACGATTCACTCGTTCCTGTTCTAGAGTTAGGTCTGCACTGTGGCTTCGTTCTCCGCGTTTGCCCGTGGTTCACGCCGGTCGTGACCCACGTCTCCCCATACCCTTTTCTGCGCTCTTGTCGGACCTTTGCCCTACAGTCGTACTAGTCAGTAATGGCATCGCACGTCGCTCGCCTCCAACGCGCGGAATTTGGTCAATCCGCCGTAGTGATCTCGCGCGGGAACCCTGGTGAACCGCGCCAGGACCCCTGAATGCTTCGCCTTTATAAGTAGAGCCTGGCTTAGCCATTGGTACCACCACTCAGCGCACTATAGCTCGCTTAGCTTCTCCTTTGAGCCAGCTTTTCGCTCAGCCTTCCTTGCAACCACCGCCAGAGATGGCAGGAGCCTGGGTTAGCACCTACTGCCTGAATGTTGAGGGGTTTCCCAAAATCCTGCATGCCACCCTACAAAAGCTCGGAGTCAATGATCACCCCGAGTATGAGGGCCGTGAGTATGAGGAGCATGGCACCGAGCGATGTGAGGTTACAGTCTACATCGAGAAGAGTGAAGAGTTCCCTAACCTCACCGAAGCCTGGAGTGTGATCGCAACCGGGTTTAGCTTCACCGACACCTACCAGGTTGTGGCCCGCAAAGCCTTACGGTACCTCTGCCAGATCTATGAGGAGCCCATTGCCCGTACCCCCATGCGGTTCTTTCCACCTTTGGATAGGAACCGGCGGGCATGGAGGGCTCGCATGGAGGCCTTGCAAGGGCGGGATGCGCAAGAGGACAGTCCTACCGTGGTGCACTTGACCACATACCTGCTCGCTCTGGATGAGCAGTACGACCGGCAAGCCTTGGAACTGAGGATCTACCTTAGTCGAGCCGAGGAGGCCGAGATCTTCACCCGGATGCTCGAGGTGCAGCTCGCTGAAGCGCATGCCAGTGCTGCAGCTGCTGAGAGCTGGGAGACTGCCATGTCGGAAGCTCTGAAGGAGGCTGAAGACCGGCATGTCCATCAGCTACGTGAGGCCTATCTTGTCACTAGGGCCAAGCGAAGGACGCTGGCTACTGAAAGGCAGGATGCCCCGATCTTGGAAGGGATCCCAATCCACCCACCAGAAAGAAGAAGAACTGGTGTTGCAGCACCGCTAGCCCCTCCACCCTCGGAAGTGTCAGAAATTGAGCCCTTGATTCCTCTCACTCAGCTATTGCCACGAGAAGATGTAGATTAGTTGCCTCGGGATGCCGTACCCGTAGTAGTAGTGTTTTTTGTTGCTATCCTCCAGTATTGTGTTCGTGCCATTGTTGTTCGTCCGTAGTTGTTGAGATCGTCCGCCAGTAGGGAAGGCGAATGCTGTATCATGCATGGGAGCCTGAATGCCTATACGTTGTACCGTATAAGACCGTTGGAATGTGCAATTTGTTTATTTCACTGTGTTTATTATGTCCGTGTACCTTAAGTTTCATAGATGCACTTAAAGTTTTTAAGGTGATATTAAGCGGGATACAAGAGAAGTTGCCATTCGGATGTCAGCAGATCAGCCATGATTGGATAATATAGGACACTGTATCAACTAATTGTGGATGTCCCAACAGAATACTTGAATCTCTTTAAATCAAATCCGTCGTTGGATTTGAATTCCTTGTCCCTTGTTGTGAAGGGAACCTTTGTTGTTTGAATTTTCCCTTGCATACTTCTCTTATTCTGTGGTCTATGACCCCACTGCCTTCATGGCGTGTAAGTTGGTAATAGTGCCTGGTTAATAGCTTATGGTGCCGCGATGAAACCGAGGGCTCTCTGTGGAACAGCTGCCACATGGTGACGCTGCTCGGCACGCGCTGGTATCGAGGTTCTTGACCAAGCACCTTTACCAAGTTACACCGCCGAACTGCTTTTGCTACAAAAATATTCTTCTTGGAAATATTCGGGTGTTCAAACAAGAAATCCACAACGGGTTGATGACATAGTGTTCTCTCAAGGTAAACAAGAGGAGATGGTTTTGGAGGAAGAAAGTATAACATGGTCTTCGTCTACATGAAAGACGGGTGTGGTCAAGTAAAGGAAAGTTAGCCTCGGGTAGTCGTGAGTGATTGTAAAAGCATATGTGGACGTCATGTCCCAAGCCCTGTGTTTAGTTGACCACGCTACGCCTGTTGGGTTATTTCACTGCGTGCCCTACGAACGCCGTTTGTGTTGGGTCCATTATCGCACCGTTTTTGCGTAGCCGCGGCATCGTGTCGCACTCACCGTTCTTGTGCACTGTGCACTTTTCCTTTTCCAGACATCCGGTCGGCTCTTGAACTCTCACGCCTTGTCCCCGTACCGGACCCCCCCTTCCCTCTCCTTTCTTTCTTCTTTTGTGAACATGGTCGCCTGCACGCCTACCTTGTCGAGCGAACCCCCTCTCCTCTCCTTTATTTCCCCTCTGTTGCTCGCGCCGGAAGCACACCATGTCCGAGCTTATCTTCACAGCATGAACCGTCTGTGTATCCCATCCACTCCGCCTCCACTGCCAGTGATTTGCGCTCCACCTCCGTTCGCCACTATAAGATACCCTTGGTCCTTGCTCTTCTTCTTCATCCCCATTCTCCTCGCTTACGGAGCAGAGCTACGAAATCCAGTTGACCTTGTGAAGCTAGGTTCATCAGTCTGAGGTGATGGTGTAACCTGAAGAGAAGAAGGGATCTGGTTTTCGGAGAAGTTCAAGTCTACCTTTGGATAGCTCGATCTTAGACTTCGCGATGTTTAACTTCTCAGTCGACTGTTTTTGGATCTGTTGGTGCTACGCCATGTTTTGGATAATCATTATCTTGTTGTTTCTCCATTGCCCTCGTCTATCTCGACTTCTGGATTAAGTCTTGGTTGTACCAGGTTGCTCTTAACCATGTATCCCTAGATCCTCGTGTGGTTTAGTATTCGAAGTCGTGTAATCTTTCGTGTAATCCCCGATCTACTTAAATGTGAACGCGCTTTTCCCTCTTACGGTTCTTGCTTGAATCTCGACGAGATTCTTTTATAAGGGTTGGTTGTAACACCCCTAGTGTTACTTAACTTGTTTAGCACCACGATTTAGGCCTAAGAAAATTTTCCGAATCGAGTTTTATTGGGTTTTAATTTAAACGTATTGAGAGGCGATAAGTGAATCCCATGTGACTTAGTTTCGTGGACTCAAATAAACGCTCAAGATAAATTACGCAGTCATGTAGAAATATTCGTGAATGTCCGACGACCCGATTCTAGAGAACGGTTTGTCCTGTTAGATTATGCATGAAAATCAACTTTTATAAATAAAATAAAATCCATTAATAAATAGAACGATACATATATATATATATATATATATATATATATAAACTCACGGGTTTATTTTGTTAAGCACGAACTGACGAGAAAGAGAGCGCATCAGCTTCGTTTATTTTTCCGACATGCAACGTACTCGCCTGGCATTACTTTTGATTACTGTCTTGTTTTCATCGTGGCCCTGCAATTCGCTGCATTGCAAAGTCTCCTCATCCATCCGCATCCATGCTCCCTGGCTTTTGCTTTGTTTCTCTTTGACTTGATTACTTCTGTCTATATTTGTCGAGCTGCTCCTTGTTTTCCCTCCCTCTTTGTTTGTCTCTGCGGCCGCGGTCTTGTTCGTGCCAACCGGCACGCCCTGCCGGCCACGTTGGGCCTGGCCGTCCTGTCGTCGTGTTTAAGAAGTAACCGAGCCCGCACGCATCTCCTTGCTTGTTCATCTTGAGCTAGTCTGCGAATGATCTTCTCCTTCTCCTTCTTAATTTAATTAGCACGCATACACTCTTTATTGCTGATCAGCCCGTTGTCACGACAAAAGACACACTGGAGTTCAAGTCCATCATGAATCAACTATAGGATGTGGCCTGTGGCTCGGTATGTCTAAGTGAAGTGCAACAATGGAGCTAATAATACGACTCAGCACAAGACTTCCAAAGTCATGGACGGATGCAAAAGGAGTTTTGAACAACTTCAATTATTTGCTTGTTGTGCATGCGAATGATGATCGAGCAATCGATGAAAATGACATGCTGGTCAAGTGGCAGTATTTAAGTGTAGTGTTCGTCGAGCACCCACAAACACATGGGCAATTCCAGACTCCTCTGATCAAGTAGCCCAGTTGACACGTTGAAAGACCAAAGACCACTCAAGTCCATCACTGAAATCAAACACGGGTCATCATGGGCTGGCACGTCTTGCACGCCGGGCACTGTAGCACCGTGGAAGACACTGTAGCACCGTGGAAACCACTGTAGCACCATGGGAACGCTGTTCATCCGAAAATCATAATTGCTATATACCTCTATTGTTTGTTGCTGACATATGTCTCCATAATTCTCATTAGGCGTTATAATTGAAACTTTTGTATTTTGAGTATCAGATACTTTCAGTTCATTAGTCATTAGTCGATTCTTTGTGGCAACAAGATAAGTTCGTTAATGTGAACCTTGCTATTCACCCTTATTTGCTGAGCATGATCCTCAAGTGGCTCAACTTCCAGCCACTCCATCTTCAGTTCCCCTCAGAGCCAAATAAGTCAATGATCTCGTGCTCACTGCACCTAACAAACGATACCGATGACTGTGTTGCCTTCCAGACGAAGAATCTGAAGGAATCCTTCTTGGGGCCACTCTGTGGAATCGTACCTCCAAGGTCCCACTATACTCTTGCTGTGACAATGCGAGGAAAAGCTTGAGCTGCTACCAGAGTTTTCGAACTTGAGAGCGCTATAGCAGGCTCCAACGAGTTATTAGATTTCTCATCATATACGGCTGTGGAAGAACATGACCATTTCTTTACAAAAGCCATGCAGGAGGGCCGTGAGGTGCATAAGATGAAATTATCAGCTTCTTATGCACAAATTAAGGTGAGTTCTGTAAGATAATCTGCTGCTCTCTTTTGATCTTTTGCTAGTAAGCATCACGTCGTGCACAAGCAGCGATTTATTACCTTTAAGCAAGCTAGTTAGCCGCTAACATTACGACGCGTCGCTGTCGCGCCATCGCGTCTCCTGCCTTTAAAAAGGATACGTCGAGTAGCCGAGTCTCTGCTCTCCATAGCTCCAGCTCTCTTCTCACTCTCTCAACTTCCTTGCTCTGTCTGCAAGCTGCATGCGGGTCGGAGTTGATCTTTACTCGCCAGGCGAGGTGAGCAGCTTCATGAGCATCCCCTCGCTCTCCTCTTTTTTTTTCCCGTGACCTTCTCCTTGCACCTCTCCTTCCAACCCGCGTTGCCCACAAGCCCCACGAGCTCGGCCATGGCGTTCACGCATGAGGCAAGAAGAACGCTCTTAGCTTTCTCTCTCTCCCATCCCATGCATGTGTATATGACGCGTGGGCCCTGAGCAACAGCACATGCAAAAGAACCATGCCAAACAACCACGTGAAGAGCAATGAATATTCCCTAATCACGCATTAGTTGCACAATTAATATCTCTACTATGCTAACTCCGATTCCATCACTTCTTCTTCCTAAATTCATCTAAAATCGAACCCTACCTATCCATAAAGTTTCATAATTTTTGGAACGCAGTTGAATTTATGTGAATATTTATTTGTGTCTGCTTTTGCGAGTACCATGAGTTCGACGCCGACGGAGGGACGTCGATGGATCGTGGAGTCATCGAGAGTGGCTGGAGAAATGGTACTTTTGGAAGCGTGGTTGGATTTCTAAGAATTTTGGCTGTCGTTGATTATTTACATCTATGCATTTGCATCAATACATATCATAATAGGAACGACGGTGGATCGATGGTATCAACTGGAGTAGCTGAAAAGATGGTGCCGTGAATCATATCACGAAGATGGAATGCTAACTTTTGGTTATATTTTACCTGTGCAAGCCCGGTGCATAACCTCTACTTTTCTGCAGTTTAAATTATATTTGTGCATTAAGTTTCAAGGAGTTGAATGAAGCCCACTTGCATATATATCTTTATCCTATGAGTCTTACTAGTATGACAGGATCGTGTAGATTGCTATGCTATAGGACTCCGTAGAGAAGTCGAGTGATTGTCTCATCACTCATCATGAGATACATGAAATATGTTACTATATGATTATCACTTGGAAAATATCAAAATGGTGGAAAGAAAAATGATGACCGGGCAGGGATATGGTTTGGGTATTGGTGAGTGTAAGGAGTTGTGTCGCCGTGGACACGGGGCATAGCTTGGTTACACTATTTTTCCTGTCTGTCAGTCGGTTAAGGACCGATCGTTGCATATGACTCTAGGCAGGTCACAGACTTATTATCCCGAGCACATACTTGTGTATGGGCGCTTGGAAGAATTGTTGTTCTCTTGTCGCGGATCCGGCTCTTTCCGGACCGATCGTTAGGGTTTGTTTTGGTGGAGGAGGTCCTTGCACCGCACCGAGTCTGGGACTCGGGGGGGGGCTTGAGTCCCGGTTTGACGGGACCGGACACCCGGGACAGAGAGTGATGGGTTGGTCCTGCTTGTGCAGGGGTACAAGCGGGCGTGTGTTTTCGGGTACCCAAATGGGGGCATTGATTCGCTAATCGCGGGCTATCCGTGCGACGCTTGTCTCATGGGTTTAGCATCGTAGTAAGAACTGAAGATGAAAGATGAAAGATGGAAAAGGAAATCTGATTGCTTACCACCTGCTTGAAAATAGCACAGGTGCTTACATAGAATGGTTAGTTAATGAACCAATGCGGCTATTTAATAAAAATCAAATATAAGGACGCACGCTTAGTAATGCTTCCTGCAAATGCAACCCACAAGCCAGATAGCCTTGCATATCCTTGGAGTCTTTTCTTTCCTCCTGTCGGGTAAGTCTTGCTGAGTATAATTGAGTACTCAGGGTTTTATTCCCCATTGCGGTGACAGTTGATGCTAGAGCTGACCCTTGTGTGTGGATTCCTCCTGGTGGGCTCAGCGAGGATTCCTTTACGTTGCGATCGTAGTTTTTATTTATAACTCTCACCAAATGTTTTTATGAAAGTTTCATAATCTATTGTAGTAGTTTATATATCAAATACTTCATCATATCATTAATAGATGTTTATTTCTACTATAATTCTGATCACATGTTTAAATTCCGCTGTACATTAAATTATTTATAACTCTGATAATATGATTACATTCCGCTGTTATACAATAACTATTATACTCTAATGTTGTACTAAAAGGGATGTATGTATGAAACGGTTAAGAATGATGTAAGCTTTATTCTCTCATTTGTGATCCTGATGGCAAAAATGTGGATTTTCGGGTTCTCCTCTGGGGTGTGCCCGACGGAATCGAGTAATTTAGTGTTCTCCCTCGAGTGCTTAGTGTCTAATGGAAGACAAGCACTCCTGTGAGGCATTAAATTAGGCGGTTCTGCCACAATATACTACTTGTTATTGTATTGAGTTTGGTCAAACCTTGTGACCCTTGTTGAGAAACGTATCATGCTCTCAAGATCAAGATCACGTACACTCCACATATATCTGTTGCTCCTACACTAGGAGTATGCAACAACATGTTTTCTATCCACCTAAAAATGTTCTACTCCTACACTGGGAATAGACACAAAAATATGCTTGATAGGATAAATGCTCCAAGTTCTTGTAAATGTCTCTCTTGAAAGGTTTCAATTGTAGAAAAAGAGAGACATGGGCTATGCAAAAGTTATTCAGAACAAAAGAAGAGAGAGTATTGAAAAAAATGGATAAGTGTCTGGGATATTGAAAACAATGGGTACTCAGATGCTCGCCTGAAAAAAGAGAGAGATGAATAAGATAGCCCATGTTTTCTTGCAAAAGTTTTTCAAGTTTCAAATAAGAGATATGTTTCAAGTAGCATAGTAGAATTAGGTTAGCCACCATATACATATCCACACACATGCATATCTTGATCTAAGAGTATGACATTTTTCTCCTCGGATCCTCGTTTTGACTTTACAATATATGCAATGCAAGTATGTTCTCATATTCATCCCTACGTGAGCTCCACATAAGTTTTTAGAAGTAGGCAAAAAGAAGG
This sequence comes from Miscanthus lutarioriparius, assembly GCA_904845875.1. Lineage (NCBI taxonomy): Eukaryota > Viridiplantae > Streptophyta > Magnoliopsida > Poales > Poaceae > Miscanthus > Miscanthus lutarioriparius. The sequence continues at coordinate 72,785,493 of CAJGYO010000013.1, forward strand.
CAAAAGTCATTAATGCCTTGGTAAGGATCTAAAATACCATATATACAGAGTGATTTGAGAGTACTACAAAAGAAGAAGGTAAGCTATGTTTTGTTTTTTAAAAATTCTTAAAATATTTCTCCAACTGACTTGACTGAAGAAAGATGGTGATCTGTTTTAGCTGTTCCATTTTTCAACCGCCCAAAGTTTCATGGTAGACACTTTGAATCCTATAGTACATGCATGACTGGGAATAGTTTTATGTTGATGCCTTGTCCTAAGGTTATGTCTTAAGTAATCCATCCTTTTATCGAGGACGAGTAAAAGTCTAAGTGTGGGGGAGTTTGTTGACGGTAGTTAACATTCATTATAAACTATCAATATAACTTGTATAAATGGATAAAATGGATCACCAATGTAGACTTAGGGGTTTAAACTAACAAATTCCACGAGTTTTGTTGAATCTATATTTCCAGCAGGATTTAATCAGAAAACCGCCAAGGAGGACCTATTCGTCGCGTAATCAACGTGGGAAGACTCTAGAAGACTTCAGAAGACGAATCATCGAAACGGAACCCATGCCCCTGACATGTGGGCCCCCCACGTCAGCCTCTCGTTGCTATGTTGGTTCTCCACCGCTTTAAGGATTGCATCTCCGCCGTTTATTCAAGTCAGTTTGATCCGAGAGCTCAGGATTGATGCTCCGACTTATATATACCTGCCTGCACTCCCCCTCCAGGGTAGATGCCTCATTTGATCCTAAGAGCTGAGAAGCCAGAAACTCTAATTTATATGTCTACCAGGATCAGATCTAGCAATCAAAAGAAGATTAGTTCTCAATAGAATCTAGTCTTGTATTAGAGATAGTGAGATAGAGTGAGAGAGAAGAGTTTGGAGGAGTCCCGACCTGTCGATGCTCTCTCTATGGCTTATACCCTAGTGGAATCAAGTTCTTCTTGAGCTTGCTTCTAAGATTTCTCTGGTAATCGACTTCTAATTCAAGTAAGCATCTTGTTCATATTGTTCTTCAGGTTTACGACTCTCTTTTGAGTACTTTAATCCTTGTAGCTCCTGGGTTAAAGTAGTATTCATAGTGTAAGCGTGGTGCTTAGACTTGGTTACTCGTGGATGTACCCTATTTTTTAGATCAGTGGTAGCTCGCGAGGGTGACTCTTATAGCCTCGTTGAATCCTCTGTAGTCCACCTCTCGTTAGTAGACTTAGCAGGACATTGTTGCTATAGGAAACATACTCTGCCTGTGTTTTCTCTAGTAATATCCCCAGAATTGAACAATAGAAGACAAAGCTTATCAAAGTTAGAACTAGAAGACCTTAGCAGCCTCCTCTCGCGCCCTATTATCTAGCCTTGATTGTGAAGTTGGGATAAGTTAGATTTGGTTATTTTCACAAACATTTCCTCGAGTTCGATATAAAACTAGGTACTCCACTGTGAAGTGCTACATCGGTATAATATCCGTGCACTTATGCAATTATTCTGTATGCATTAATTTATACCAACAATGGCTATACAGATGAGTGAGTTATGAAACAACACAAGCAATGATTAACTACATGGTTGAAGGACCAAAACATACCGACTGGAAAAACCATAGATGATATTACTATCAGTAGGTTGGCGGTGGGACCATCGAGACAAGTGACATCTTGGGAAGCTTACGTGGTCAATGGGTACACATACTATACCCATGCAAAGGATAGTACATGTGTGAACCAAAACAGCGGCGTTCGAATAGAAGCTCTCGACGAAGTGGGGCGAAAGATCCAATTCTTTGGCATCATTGAAGATATATGGGAACTTGACTATGGAATGAATATAACGGTGGCCTTATTTCCATGCCGCTAGATCAAACAACACCAAGTGAACGAGATTGGGTTGACAGCACAAGTTTTCTATTTTACCTGACCCACAAAGTAACCTCCCCCCAAGAAGAAGACAAAGCACGTGGTTGCCTCCGGAAAACAGCACATTATTGGAGTTGATGGCATGGACGATGTCGATGAGTACAATAACTACACTAAAATGTAGCTACTCACAAACTTTCATAAGAAGATCAGTGCTATGGAAAAGAACCTGTCCAAAGACATATTGCCATGCGAACGAAAATGTGTCAAGGGGAAAGTTGTTATGGGCTAGCTAGTTGTTCAACATTGAGTGTTTGTGTAAGTGTGTGTATCTGTGAGACTACATTTATGTATGTGTGTGAGACTATATTTATGTATGTTTGTGAGACTATTTATGTATGTGTGTGACTACCACTTTGTCAAATGAAGAATTGACCAAAATAAAAGTTATAGATCTCGATGAGTTCTACAACTTTTATATTCATCACTTTTTTAGCTGAAACTATTTAGGGTTTGAAAATATGGTTTCAAGTTGCAGTTTTTTTTAAATTCAAAATTGGAATTTTCCAAACTTTGTCTTTTCATGTGACAAATTTTGAACATTTTAAATTATGAATTTCAAATAACTACAACTTCAAACCATATTTTGAATCACTAAATTATCACAGCTGAAAAAGTCATCAATATAAAAGTTATATAATTCATCAAGGTCTACAACTTTTATTTTGGTTATTTCTTCATTTGACAAAGTGTTAGCAAACATTGGTCACAAATTCATGAATCTCACACATAGTTTATGAAACTAGATTAGAGATATATCAATTTGTGAACAATATTTGCAAATAATTTATCAAATGAAGAAATGACCAAAATAAAAGTTGTAGATCTTGATGAGTTCAAAAACTTTTATATTCATGAATTTTACCTTTGAAATCATATACTCTTCTGAAATATTATTTCAAGTTGTTATTTTTGAAATTCAAATTTTGAATCATTCAAAAAAAGTCACATGACAAGGTGACCAAAATAAAAGTTATACATCTTGATGAGTTATACAACTTTGATGTTTACAACATTTTTATTTGAAGTCATTTAGTGTCCTAAAATTGTATTCAAAATTTTAAATTTCAAATTTCAAATTTTAAAATATGTTTTTAATTTTTTGTAAACAAGAAAATATGAAATTATATATATATCAATAAATTATTAATACATATATTTATACATATATAGAATAATTATAAATTTATATATAGAATACAGAATTACAAATTAAAAAAATTGAAAAATATTTGTAGGGGCGGCTTGATCAGGAACCGCCCCTAAAAATCCTTTTGTAGGGGCAGCTAGTGTTTTAAGCCACCCCTATAAATTCTCTTCGATATATAGCGGGGAGGCGCGGGGGCCTTGATTCGGCTAAGTCTTGGGCGCTCACTCTCTTTTGATGCCTGCAGATTGCCAAAATTCCACGTCACGCCCGCCACCCTACCTCCACCGCCTCCGTGCCCTACCTCCACCGTGCCCCTACCTTCCCAGTCCGCCTCCAACCCCAGTCCACCTTCGTGCCTGCGCATGCGCCCACAAGACTGTTCCCCATGCACACACAGTAGCTAGGGTTTTGGCCGGTGACCTCGATGACCACCGCCATGTCCTACCTCCGCCAGTGCCCTACTTCCCCAGTGCGCCTTTGTGCCTGCAGCTGGCTGTCATTCCTCGTGCACACGACATAGGGTTTTCGCCCGACGACCTCGACGACCACCGCCGCCCCATCTCGATCCAACCTTGACCTCCCCTTCACTTCTGTCACACCCCAACCGCGAGATCCGAGCCTCGTGTGTTCAGCGTCCGTGCGCGCTCCTCCGCCGTTGGCTCGTCTCCGACTTTGAGATTCACTATGACCTCATGCGCACTCTCCCTTGCCCCATGTGTTCGGTGTCCACGCGCGCTCCCCCGGCAGCCCTAGTGTTCGCGCATGCTCCCTCGGTGAGGTTGCACCGGTTGCCATGTCCTCCGACGTCCGTGCTCCCTCCCCCAGCGTCCTTCTACAGGTATGCCCCAACCCCTTTCCCTCGACCCCTTTTCCTCCATTCCTACTGCACTAAGTTCATGTCTTGCTCAATGTCGTTGAGACTTGGCGATGTTGCACTGAGTTTGTGGTGTGGGCTAGATTTAGCTTCAGCCCCCGATTAGGGGTCCATGCAGTTCTGCTTATGTCCTACTTAGAAGCTGCAGCTTCTTCTTGTGCCCACTATTTATATATGCTCACTGTTTTGATATATGCTCACTGTCTTTATATATGCTCACTATTTTTTTAGATGGTCACTGTTTTTATATATGCTCACTATGTTTATAGATGCTCACTGATTTTATATATGCTCCATATGCTCAATGTTTTTATAGATGCTCACTGCTTTTATATATGCTCACTATGTTTATAGATGCTCACTATTTTTATACATGCTCACTGTTTTTACAAATGCTCACTATTTTTACATATGCCCAATGTTTTTATAGATGCTCACTATGTTCATACATGCTCACTATTTTTACATGTGCTCACTGTTTTTATATATGCTGAATGTTTTTATAGATGCTCACTGTTTTCACATATGCTCACCGTTTTTACATATGCTAATTGTTTTTATATATGCTCTCTGTTTTTATATATGCCCCACTGTGTTTATATATACTCCTTTTGATAGGAAGCAACTGCTTTATAGAGCCTCCTCTCCTACTTCTACTACTTCTACTACTCCTCTCCTCTCCTCTCCTACTACTCCTACTCCTACTTCTCCTTCTCCTACTCCTACTAATACTATTGCTGCCACTACTACTACTAATTCTACTACTCTCCTCTCTACCTTACTGCTACTACTGCTGTACTACTATTAATACTACTCCTGCTACTACTATATATGCTCACTGTTTTTGTTTGGCCTTCTCTCCTCTCCTCTACTACTACTTCTACTTCTACTCTATGTTTAGCAGCAGCTGCTAATTTTTTTAGCAACCAGCAGCTGCTTTTTTGGACAAACTCTCACCCTCACACGTCTTTGGCTTATGATGAAATTGTCCAAATCTAGAAATTATCTAGAATATGAGCTGATGATCATGAACTTGTGAGGAACTTGGCATCATTACCAGGCGCCTCCTCTGTGTTTTTTCTATACACTCACTGTGATTATATATACTCACTGTGTTTATGATGCTTTTATGCTCCAAGTTCTTTATCAAATGATGTTTGACATGTTTCTGAGGCCTCTACCACTACTACTACTCTTACTACTCGTTTTGTGATATATGGTAGCAGCTCTGCCTGCATATATAAAAACAGTGAGCATATATAAACACAATGAGCATATATATGCTTTTCTTAGCCATCTTTCCTATCCTCTATGTTTGGGAAGCAGTAGCTGCTTTTTTGCCACCTTTTCCTCTCCTCTATGTTTGAGAAGCAGCAGCTATTATTTTTTGCCAACTCTCCTCTCCTCTCTCTTTTGCTAATGATGAAATTGTCCAACTCCGTAAATTATCTAGAATATGAGTGATGATCATGAACTTGTGAGGAACTTAGCATCATTACCAGCCACCCCTCACTGTCTTTTTTCTATATGCTCACTTGTGTTTATGATGCCTTTATGCTCCAAGTTTTTGATCAAATGATGATTGACATGTTTCTAAGGCCTCTACCTCTACTACTACTATTACTACTCGTTTTGTGAGTTAGTTTGAACCCCGATTGAAGGCTATTTTCTTCACTTCAACTAGGAAATGGGCCCTTGCTATGTTGTTTCCAATGGGAAGAAACCTAAGATTTACATGTCTTGGCATAAGGCTAGTGAACATGTGCTTGGGTTCAAAAATGCTATACACAAAAGTACAACAACTATGACCATGCACTTAGAGATTTCAATGCCTATGTTGGAGCAGCAACTACCTCCCCTAAACTTCTCCCAGTTGATTGTGGTGAAAGCATCTCCCTCAGGGTGGTAAGAGTGGTTCTTGGAAGAATGTGGTGATTATCAGTCTATTGGTGATGGTGTTTGGACTTTGGATGAGGCCTTCCATGAACTGCTAATGCAACTACAATACTTAGGTCTGTGATGACACAATTAGATGGTCGATGTAGTTGGATAACTCAATTGTACGATGATTTAATTATGGTGTCTGAGGCCTATTAGTTTGGATAACACTAATTGTATGTTGGCAGCTATATTTTGGTTGTAATGCAACATTATCTATTAATAATACTGCTGCTGCTTTGTAGACTCTCCTCTCTTAGTCCTACTCCTACTCTTCTCCTCTCATATCCTCTGCTCCTACTTCTCCTACTCCTCTCCTCTCTTCTCCTGTTCTCCTCTACTATAACTGTTTTCCTTGACATAAATTTAGAAGAAGAGATGGCCGAACTCTCTTCGCCGGATATGCCAAATAATTGTGCATTTGATCTTGGCTTCCAACCAATATTGGGGAGAGAAAACCACCCATATCAAAGTATAGTAAGTATCATATTTTAAAGACATCTCTATAGATATTTTGTTCTGATATATATAATTTTTAAATATAGACAATTTATCCTATACCATGGTTAAGAGAGACACTCTTAAATTTGGGGGTTGATTTCATCAATGTTGGTACATTCCCTATAGATGGTGAACTCAAGCAATATCGAATAGGCTTTTCTATTCTCGCTAGAGAGGATAACCAACGAGGCATGGTTTTATACAACGATAGGATGAGCAGCGGTCAACCTCATAACATTAGTGCGCAAAAATATGTTGTGCAAGCATGTTTAAGGGCACTTCAAAATATTGGGTATAATATTCCTACATACTCCTTCTTGAGGATTGTTGCTTTGAATGTGGGCCTCCATCATGATATTAGACTGTTTTGTGCACAGCTTGCTGAGGACAACATGAATGATGTGGTCAGTCTCATAACTTATATCCAGATTAATTATTATGTCTATATATATGCATGGTTCTGAAAAGCACATTTTTTCCAACACTTGCAGATTCAGGAGAATGACGTAACATACGCAAGTTGTAGCTTTGAAGCTATTTTAAACCAGGCCATGTATCACTTGGATCGTTATAAATGGGAATATTGTGGCCCTGTTCTCACTTCAGAGGGAATCCAGAAAAAAATTATTGTGCCTAGGAGAAAAGGTTCTCGACCAATATTGATCGTCGTCAATAGACCTTGTGAACGATCTTGTGAAGCAAGAGAGAGTGCACTAGTAAATACATTACGTTACATCAGTGATATTTTGGCATATGAAATGAATGATCTGTACTTCTCCGAGTAAGTGGTACGACGTTGGAAAGTTCTAGAAAATTAAATTACTGTTGGTTGTAATAATGAACTATCTAAATTATTATGGTTTGTAATGAACAAATTTAAATTATTATGTGTTTGTAATGAAGTAATCTAAATTATTATGGGTTTGCAATGTATATATCTTCTTGTCAATTAGCTGTTGATATAATGTCCTTGTTAATTATATATATATATATGTGTGTGTATATGTTCTGGTCAGATTTGAATTTTTAAATTTCAATTTTTTGTGCGAAAATATACTGTAGGGACGGTTCTAGAGTGAACCGCCCTACAAATAGAAATTTTAGGGGTGGCTGGTGTTACAACTGCCCCTACAAATTATTTTTGTAGAGACAGCTGGTGTTACTAACCGCCCCTACAAATACAGTTGTAGGGACGGCTGGTGACACAAGCCACCTCTACAAATCGATTTGTAGGAGCGGCTTGGGAACCATCCCTATAAACCCTTGATTTATAGAGACGGTGTGGTAAGGATGGCTAGCAACCATTGCCAGCCGTCCATACAAATGCTGACTGTAGTAGTGTAAGCACCTGCCTCGGTTAGTTAACGGAGACGGACGGCTTAGATTGACGGCCTCGGTTAATAAGCATTAAGATGGTTGCCTTACACCTCCGTTAAGGCCGAATTAATCGTAACTTTTGGACGGAGGCAGACGGTTTACCCGCCTCGATTAATCTCTGTCTCCGCTAAGATTACTGCAGTAGTGAGTCTATCAGAGGCATGCCCAACTTTACTGGGAATGAAGAAAGGAAGGAAAGAAGGAACTGATGGTTGCCTTCTAGCTTGCAGGTTATTGCAGCCCCTGCTGGTGAGGTTGCACACACGCGTGAGTGTGACCATAATGAAGGAAAGTAGATCTCGAGAAGGAAGTCGGCATGTGGTAGTACTCCGTACGTCTGAACACCCATTACACACCACACTGATTACAACCGATGAATGACAGCACGACTACCTCCACCATGAAAATTAAAGGGCACAATTTTATATCTATCTAAATCTTTAGCTAAATTATGTAAAATTTTAATTAAATGTATAAAATAAAATATTAGCAGTTATCATACAAATTAAATATATTATGAAAATACGTTTCATGACGAACCTAATAATATTTAATACTAGCAAATATGCATGTGCGACACGCATGCGTTTCTAAAAACTATTTCAAATGCAATGAAAATGTTAATTGAATTGTCTATATATAATAAAGGTAAATGGCAAGTGCTTGATTGATTTTAATTGAAAAAATCGAATCCAGGGAAGGTCAATCCGTTATTCCTAGATCTGGAGCACCATTGGGAGAGGCTCGGTAGTCGGAATCTTCCTCACGTGTTAATTTTTTCTTCCTTTTTTGTCATGTAACAAACAAAATTAAGTGTGTTCAGTTTTTTATTATTTTCCTTTTAATTGCACGGGGCTAGACTTAAAGCTTACATGTTTAGTTTTTTGTTTTTCCCTTTTTTTGTCATGCATTATTTGGATTTAGGGGATTGTTTGTTCCTCACGTGTGAATTTTATTGTTGTGCGTGCCTAGGTTTTATTTCTACCTCCACGTTGCAGGTGCTGTTCATTCACAATGTGGTACTATAAATAATGCAAGGCGTAGAAGGATCGGTGCTCTATTGGGCTACCTAATGTGACTGGCCCATTAACCAAGGAATTCAATTTGTAATTTCTAATTATTTGAAAAAACCAAATCCAAGGAAGGTCAATCCGTTATCCGTGGACCTAGAGCACCATTGGGAGAGGCAGATTTTACGTGAAAAAAAACGAATCTAGGGAAGGTCAATCCGTTATTCCCGGAGCTGGAGCACAATTGGGAGTCTTCACGTGTTAGTTTTTTCTTTCTTTTTTGTCATATAACAAACAAAATAACATGTGTTCAGATTTTTATTATTTTCCTTTTAATTGCACGGGGCTAGACTTATAGCGTATGCAGTGCACGTAATTTAGCCGATCCAGAGAGTGGAGTACGTAGCTGGAGACTGGAGTATCTCTCCTGGCGCGGCGACGTATAATAGGCATGGGAGAATACGCTTGCTTGCTTTCGTGTGCTTCTGCCTACCCCTTCTTTTTTTCGTTTTGGCAATGTTTGTATTGTACCGTGATGTGGACTAAGAATTTTGGATATTGCGTTGTAGTGCGTTGTAGTATTGTCATGCTCTTTAATTTCTATCTATATATGGGATAGGATTTTCTTACGTTTGTGGTTGACGATCTCTACAGACGTGCCTTCAGGACTCATGAGTCCAAGAAAAAAAAAAGATGGTGTAGGTCAAGGATATATAGAAGTCATACTTGACTCATATACCTAAAATAAACATGGCTTTATAATGGGTGGGATTATAGACGTACCGTGAAACGCATTTGAGATTTAATAAAAGTCTTACATCTTACATGTAAGATCACGGATGACGGAGAACTCATATAGCACGACGCGTAGATCGAGCGGTTGTTATAGAGGAAGAGTAAGATCACTCATAATGGAGGGCTCATATAGCACGGCGTATAGATCGAACGGTTATTAGAGGGAGAGCTCCCTTAAAAAACTTGCTTTTTTATAGTGTGATGATGAGATGATTTATTAGTATCATAAATATTAATATCTTTTCACATAAATTTATGGAAAGTTAAATACTCCATCCATGTAGTTTTTGTTATGTATTTAGAAAACACTATATTTAGATACCCAGTAAAAACTACCAGAAAAGCCAAAATGTTTTGTATAATAATCTGGAAACGGAGGGAGCAAGTTTGTCTGCGGCAGCAAGAGTCACGTGGTGGGCCTTTCGCTAATAGATCGCATCTGCTGCTAGCTGTACACTAAACATATGAAACAGCAAGTAAAATGTAGAACTATAAGTTTTATGTGTTTTTAACTTTATAAAAGCTTATATAGATTGAATTAAGTCAAATTTAGATTTGAATTATAAAACTAAAGTAAAATAAGTCATATTTTATTTATAAAATCCAGTTGCATAATTATTATTTAAATTAGAGTTTAAACCATGAAATTTCAGAAATAATGACATGATAAACATTGTTACTAACGCGTAGATCTCGTTGTAATGAATCTAGCGCAACTTGAACAGGTCAAATCGGAGCTAATACGTAGAAGATATGAATTAAATAAGATTTCCTTTAATAAAATAATAGATTAAATATAACCTCAAATTTTAAAAGTTGAAAACATATCTAACAGTAATATGAACATGTATATTATGAAATTACGAACCTAACGTAAGTTGAATGGGTCAAATCGGAGTTAAAACGGAGAAGATATGGTCTACAAAAGGTAGTGGCAATTTTGTAAATAGATGAAACTTGATTTTTGAATTAAAATAAATAAAATCTGATTTTTAAATCTGGCAGAGGACTGCGGGCACTATTTAAAGGAAAGACAGGGGTCTTTTTGAAAGAAACTAGGGACGGCGGGTTCGATTAAGTTAAACGGTAGGGTTACTTTTGCAAAATCAATAGGCGAAACATATCTTCTTTTGCAAAATCAATAGCCGACCACTGTGCCGGTATTTAAGAACCGGGCACTGCTTAGGGCGCACACCATCGAGGGGGAGCTCGTAGCGGAGCCGGACATGGCAAAGGAGTCCGGATCGGTTACGAAGCTAGGAGATGAACCTGACATGTGGGCCAGGGCTGTCGGCGTAAGAGAGAGGGAGACCATGCTGTCAGTGAGAAAGAAGGGGCGCAGCGCGGACGCTGGCTGAGCGGCGATGCTGCCTTCGGGCTGGGCTGGCTAGGGAAAGGAGCGAGGGAGTGGGAGAGAGAGCTAACTGGGCCGGCGCCAACGGCCCACGCGCGGAGTGCTGAGGGAGAGGCAGGCCGAGGGAGATGGGCTGAGAGAGAGGGAGGCTGGCCTGAGAGATAGAGAGGACAGTTTTTATTTCTTTCCTTTTATTTTAAAGTCATTTTCAAATTCAGAAGCATTTTGAATTTATTTTGAATTTTAGATTCAACCACTCACTGCAATAAATCAAATACACCGGCATGTATGCTCAACCATGTTGCTACTCTTATGATGAATTTTAATTTAATAAAAAATTATTATTTCCCTATGTTTTCATGAGCACAAAAATTCATAAATACATCATTTTAATTTTATTTTCAAAAGTATAAATTTTAGGGTATTACAAACTACCAGAAAAGCCAAAATGTTTTGTATAATAATCTGGAAACGGAGGGAGCACGTTTGTCTGCGGCAGCAAGTCACGTGGTGTGCGGACGACCGGCTGCTTATGCATGGACTTGGTGGGCCTTTCGCTAATAGATCCGCATCTGCTGCTAGCTGTACGGCTACAGCTCTATAATCACGTACCTATATATACGTACTCCTCCGCGGCAGTATGATAGTACCGTATTGTTTTCATAGCGGTATGGAAGCAGGCTCAAATAAGTCGTCAGAGCTAGGAGAAGGGGTGAGTGGGCTTGAGCCAGCATTCACAACTGTCGGAACGCTTCGGGTTGGGGGAGTTAAAAGGAACTGGTGTCTGCCCGTTCCAATCCCAAAACGAGCAATGCCGTCGCTCGCCCCACCTCTTCTTCCAACTCTTTTTTTTTTGTTTGTTTTTTCATCAGTTAACCCAACCAGGAGAGCATGCCCAATAGACCATAGAGGCTGTCCTTAAATCAAAAGTGTCTATGGATCAACCCAATCATCACGAAACCTTTTTATTCTCCTCAAAAAAATCATTGTTAACGACCAGAAATAGCTAAAGGGTGAGAAGAGCTTTACGAAGATGTTCCAGATCATGAAATAATCATGATTAACATGTTGGAGCAAGCACTGCATACGACGCCCAGAGGCAAAAGAGAAAAGAGGATGGCTCAGGCAAACCGATCAGACCGGTTCCCTATGCGCCCTGCTGTCAGAGGCGCACGAATTGAAGCGACAAAGGACGACACGCTTCGGTAGCAGTTGCCTCTCCTCCGAACGTGCTTTCCGCGAGCTTCCAGCTCCCAAGCTTCTGCCCCCTCCTCTCCTCCGACAAGCTTGCGGCGGTGATGGGGCGTGGGTCGGCCCTTAGTTGTATAGCTAGCTCTAGTCCCTTTAGTTTTTCCTCTAGTTTGTTGAATAAGAGTTGTAAATGACAGCCATAGTGGTGGGAACTCTTGAGCTTCCTCTGCTCGTACGTGGTCTGGTTTTTCCCCGGAGTTTGTTGAATAAGAGTTTTTCTTGAGCATGGTAAAGCTCATTCAACATCTAAGACTCAAGACACCAAATCCTCGAAGACACAGGCCGGTTAAGCACTCGAGGGGAGCGCCGACTGTACTATAGGAGTGCGAGAACAAGGATCCTCGATGCCTTTATCGTGGCCACTTCGCCCCAAGGCCCAGCGCCCTAGGCGGAGACATCATCTGTTTCGTGTCAGCAAAAGTGCAGTTTTCTCAAGCAATACTAGTATGTGCTGTTGTAAGTGAGCTCATTTCGTGAGTCTCTGTATTGGTTCTCTTATCGAAAACTTATCGTAGCTTTGGAGCTGTTGGATTGATCTCCCACGCCATTAGGCCTAACGGCCTTTGGGCCTTGTTCTCGCATGCGATCGGGGCGCCCAACCCTCATGGTTGGTGGCCCCCGTCGCAAGCAAATAATCTATAAAGGAAAGGTGGGGGCCGGGCTCATGATCGAGGTTCACCTTGTGCCGGACTCCCCACCGACATCCTAACCCTAACCCAATCTTGAGAAGGCGCTGCCAAATGACGGAAGCTTACCACAGACGCCAAAGAACGCCACCCGACCTGCGCATTACGCCGCCGCCAAGGACGCCATTGCACCGACTCCTCTCTCCACCGAACGTCGGCTGCCGGCTGCAGATGGCATCCATGACGAGGCCGCGGCCGGCGCTTCCACCACTCCGATCGCTTTCGACCACTACGGCCTTCGATGGTCTGCGACTTCCTACCCACCTACCCATTTTCTTCCTTTTATATCTCTCAGAGTTCATGCATTAGGTTTTGTGTATATCAGTAAATCTTGAACATGTATTCCTATTCGTGTACCCGATCGGGTGAACTTGACTCGATTGAGTCCTAAGAAATCTAACAATGGTACCGGAGCTAGGTTAGAGAAGAAACCAGATCGGGGTAAGAAATGAATGAAACCGACCCGATCCGATGCGGATCGGGAAAAGGAAATAGAAAGAAGAACAGAGACATTCATTTTCGAATCGGGCGAAAGAAAGAAATCAAATCGAACCGACTTCAAATCGGTCAACCTAACCCTAACCCTAACATGAATCAAGAATGGGGTCCTACACGGCCCTCATCCCTGGCCAACATCGCCACCGCAGCAGCAGACAAAGAACGAGCCGTCGGCCCTCGCCGAGAGGAAGAGATCGCCGCCGTCTTGGTACTTTGGTGGTGGCAAGTGTAAGATCTTGGTTGATAATAAATGTGTTGGTCTTGCCTTCCGACAAGACAAGCTTTTTATTATCTCTTGCTGAGAATGCGAACAATATATGTGATGAGAATGTGAATGATTCCCCATCTGTGAATGTAACTAAGAGGAAGAGAATTGATTATGTCTCTTCGAAATTATGGCATTGTCGCTTGGCCCATATTTCGAGGGGAGAATAGAACGATTGGTTAAGGAATCAATTCTCCGCACTTAGAATTTTCAGATTTAGAACAATGTGTTGATTGTATCAAAGGAAAGTATGTCAAGAAAATTAAGAAAGATGTCAAACGAAGCACGAAATTTTAGAAATAATCCACACAGACATATATGTGGTCCTTTTCCCGTGAAAAGTGTGGATGGTTATGACTTAGTTTATAACATTCACAGACGACTACTCTCGTTATGGCAATATTTATCCAATTAAAGAAAGATCGAAAGCATTGGATAAATTCAAAATATTTAAAGCTGAAGTTGAAAATCAGCACAATAAGAAAATCAAGATAGTACGATCAGACCGAGGTGGAGAGTACTATGGGCTTACATATACCCATATGGTCAAATTCTCGGACCATTTGCAAAGTTTCTACAGAAAATAGCATAGTCGCTCAAGACTTCCACACAGGGGAGCCTCAATGAATGGAGTGGTGAAAGACGTAACTGTACCTTAATGGATATGGTAAGAAGCATGATAAGTTACTCCACATTACCGATTAATTTATGGATGGAGGCACTAAAACCGCCATTCACATACTTAATCGAGTACCAAGTAAATCGATGCCTAAAACACCGTATGAATTATGGATGGAAGGAACCCTCACTTAACCATTTGCGTGTGTGGGGCTGTCCCATTTGAGGCAAAAGTGTTTAACCCAAACATAGAAAAGTTAGATTCCAAGACAGTCAGCTGCCATTTTATTGGCTATCCAGAAAGATCGAAAGGATATCGCTTCTATTGTCCTGACAGACAAACAAAGATTGTAGAAACAAGACACTGTGTTCTTGGAGAATAACATGATCAGTGGGAGCATGGTAGCACGAGAAATCAGCCTACAGGAAAAGTGGGTACATGTACCCACTCCGATGGTTGAAGAACCATTCTTCACGCTACCTCTTCATTGTTGCACCGGCGATCAAGGCAGACAACAGAGTGCCAACACCTGTTGCAAGTTCTCCCGTGGCTACAATGAATGAACATGAGGAACCTGTCCTTGAGGAACCTATAGAACCAAATGTCGCACATGAGGAAGAACACCAACAGCCCAACGTGGAACAAGTGCCAGAAGCACCTAGAAGGTCTCAAAGAATAAAAAGATCAGCTATTACTGATGACTATGAAGTTTATGAAACAGAAGAATTTCAGATGGGGGATGATCCCACCTCATTTAAAGAAGCCATGAGAAGCGACCACTCATCAAAGTGGCTTAAGGCCATGGAAGATGAATTGAAATCAATGAGTACCAATAAAGTTTGGGACTTAGAAAATATTCCTAAAGAAGCTAAAACAGTAGGTTGTAAATGGGTCTACAAAACGAAATATGACTCCCAAGGGAATATAGAAAGATTTAAAGCGCGACTTGTGGCGAAAGGCTTCACGCATAAAGAGAAGGGATTGATTACAATGAGACGCTTTCTCCAGTCTCATGTAAAGATTCCTTCAGAATTATAATGACACTTGTAGCCCACTATGATTTGGAGTTACATCAAATGGATGTAAAGACGGCTTTTCTAAACGGGAATTTAGAAGAAAATGTTTATATGGCACAACCGAAAGGTTTTGTCGTAAAAGGAAAGGAAAATATGGGATGCCGCCTGAAGAAATCAATCTATGGATTGAAGCAAGCTTCAAGACAGTGGTATTTGAAGTTTGATAGGACGATAAAAGGTTTTGGGTTTAAAGAAAATGTTAAGGACAATTGCGTTTATGCAAAGTTCAAGAATGAAAAGTACATATTCCTAATTTTGTATGTGGATGATATCTTGCTTGCTAGTAGTGATATCAATCTACTAATGGAAACGAAGAAATTCTTTTCCTCAAACTTTGATATGAAAGATCTCGGTGATGCCTCGTTCGTTTTGGGAATAGAGATTCACTGAGACAGAAGAAAGGGGGTTCTAGGATTATCGCAAAAGGCATACATAGAAAAGGTCATGAAAAAATTTAGTATGCATGCGTGCAGTCCTTCACCTGCTCCTATAGTCAAGGGCGATAGATTTAGGGAACATCAGTGTCCCAAGAACCAATATGAAATTGACCGAATAAAAGCGGTACCGTATGCTTCAACTGTTGGAAGTTTATAATATGCTCAAGTGTGTACACGCCCTGACTTAGCTTTTGTTACCGGGTTACTTGGCAGATATCAAAAGAATCCAGGAATTGAACATTGGAAATTAGTGAAGAAAGACCTGTGTTATTTGCAGGGTACGAAAGGCCTCATGCTTACGTATAGAAGATCTGATTCCCTGCAGATAGAGGGGTATTCAGATTCTGATTATGCGGGAGAAGAAAGAAAATCCACGTCAGGATATGTATTTACTCTCGCAGGAGGGGCTATATCGTGGAAAAGCTCCAAACAAACCGTAACTACATCCTCGACAATGTATGCCGAGTTTGTAGCATGCTATGAGGCAACGGGGCAGATGAATTGGCTGAAGAAATTCATACCCGGATTGAAAGTGATTGATAATATAAATGAACCATTGAGGTTGTATTGTGATAACAACCCAGCGGTACAGTATGCTCACAACAATAGGTCAAGTGGTGCTGCCAAACACATTGAAATAAAGTACTATGTTGTGAAAGATAAAGTTCAGGATCATATAATAAATCTTGAGCATATAAGTACAGAGAAAATGCTCGCGGATCCGCTCACAAAGGGCTTACCACCCAACGTGTTCAGAGAACACGTAGCCGCCATGGGTTTAAGGGAAAGCCTATAATTTCCGAACATACGAAGGGCCCAAAGAAAGTTTGCATTTTAAAACGGAGAAGTGTATTGTGGCTGTTAGTCTAACGACATTAATTGCTGTGACGATGGGACAGTTCTATGCACTAATCTGTGATGAAATTGGATGGAAGCAAGAAAAATATGAATCGAAAGTTTGAGTAAGAATTAAAGAACGAAGAAAGTGATGAGAGATCAAGGGGGAGAATGTTGGATTGATCTCCCACGCCATTAGGCCCAACGGCCTTTGGGCCTTGTTCTCGCGCCCTGATCGGGGGCGCCCAACCCTACATGGTTGGTGGCCCCCCGTCGCACAGCGCTATAAAGGAAAGGTGGGGGCCGGGGCTCGCAGTACGAGGTTCACCGCGCCGCCAGACTCTCCACCGACATCCTAACCCTAACCCGATCTTGAGAAGGGGCGCTGCCAGCGACGGGAAGCACCACCGACGCCGGCAACACCACCCCGACGCACACGCCGCCGCCAAGGACGCCACTGCACCGACTCCTCTCTCCACCGAACGTCGCTGCCGACGCGCAGATAGCATCCGCGAACGAGGCCGCGGCCGGCGCTTCCACCACTCCGACTGCTTCGACCACTACGGCCTTCGATGGTCTGCGACTTCCTACTCCACCTACCCCTTTTCTTCCTTTTATATCTTCGTAGTTCATGCATTATGTTTTGTGTATATACTGTAAATCTTGAACATGTATTTCTATTCTGTGTACCCGATCTGGTGAACTTGACTCGATTGAGTCCTAAGAAATCTAATATGAGCTACATGTTAGGCCCTGTTTAGATCCCACCCAAAATCCAAAAATTTTCAAGATTCCCTGTCACATCAAATCTTGCGGCACATGCATGGAGTATTAAATGTAGGTAAAAAGAATAACTAATTACACAGTTTACCCATAATTGACGAGACGGATCTTTTAAGACTAAATAGTCCATAATTGGACATTTTTTGCTAAATACAAACAAAAGTGCTACAGTAGCCCAAAGCCAAAAAAATTCGCATCTAAACGGAGCCTTAGTCTTTGGGTTAGGATGTACCAAAAGTCTGTACTCTGGTTTTAATGCTCATATATTTGAGTAATTGTCAACCAAAAAAAAGGCCCGAGGTGTTGTCGTGAATCCAGGCCCTGTTCGGCAGGACTGAAAAATACTGTTCCGGCTGATTGTTGTGAGAGAAAAATACTGTTCTGGCAGGACGTGAATAGTGATTCTGTGAGAGGAAAAATAAGCCAGCTGGCTGGAAACAAGCCAGCCGAACAGGGCCCCAGTTAGGACAGAGCGGGGCGCGGAATTGCAGAGCAAGCTGCTTTGGACAATTCTACTCTCTCTCTCTCTCTCTCTCTCTCTCTTTGCCACCGTCTGCAATTCTTCTCATTGCAGACTGCAGAGGCAAGCCGGCTTGTACTTGTTCATCATGTGCTGACGGAGTGACGGCCCATGCCCATGCAAGAGGCCGCGCCCAGAACCAGAGATGCCCCAGAATGGTACGGACGCCTGTAAGCAGGCGTAGCGCTGACCTCCGATCCGTCGTCGTCAACCCCTGTTTACAGCCACATTATTTTTCTTTTAAAAAAATCAGCGAACCATACTTTTAAATCTGATTTATCAGCCAAGGGAACCGGATCTCTCGGAGTACAAGCAAGCATGCACGCAGCAACGATTGTTTTTTTGTTTGTTTGTTCTCTGAAACATCCGGAATCCATGCATTGATGCAGCAAGAGTTTCCAGGAAACGGGAAGCAGCCGCGTTGACAGTGGCAGGCCGATCGGGACTAGTCTTGCATGGCGGCCGAGATCGCGACGACGACTCGTGCCTTGCACTCCGGGGTCAACGAGTCAACGCAACGACCGACGACCGGACAGGGAGGCTCGAGAGGTCGATGGGGGACAGCTGCAAGGCTGCAACTCCTGTACTTTCCCACTCTTAGTCCCTGTTACATCAGATATTTAGACATATGCATAGTCTTATGAGCCATACTTTTTCAGTGAAAGAACAATATTTTTCTCTCATAACTAACAAACAAATGATACTTTTCGGTCTGACTTATCAGCTACGCGAACAGAGTCTAGACAAATTACGAAACTAAATGCACAGATTGAGACTAACTTACGAGACGAATTTTTAAGCCTAATTAGTCCATGATTTGACAATATGGTGCTACAATAAACATTTATTAATAACGGGTTAATTAAACTTAATAAATTTATCTCACGGATTATTGATGACTTCTATAATTTATTTTATTATTATTATTATCCAAACACTCAATATGACACCCCCACGTATCACCTAAAATGACACACCTAAATTTTAGCCATCTATTCAAAGACCAGTTACGAGTCTTGGCAAGCAGCAGGTTTCTTGAATCTGCAGGGACATGAGGAGATGGACAAGGACTGATACAGACTGATCCAAGCACAGTGCACAGATGAAGGCAGGACTAGTAGCACTTCACTGCAGCTCCGCGGCAGGCCGTGCCAGTAAAAGCTCCCTGACCCGTCCGTCCATGCTCGTCAACAAGTCCTGCTGATGGTGATCGGATAACTCCATTCACTTTTATAATGTATCAGAACGCCGTAGGTACCTGCTGTCGAATTGATGAATCAGAACGCGCGTGGACAGGGCAGGCACGCCGAAAATCCGGACCTCTATCTATCCGTGCCGTGGGGCGAACGAGCGAGAACGATGGCTGGCCCCGGCGATGCTGGTGCCCCGTATATATGCCGTATCGTGACGACGTAGAGTGAATAGTGATGGGGACATGGCATGGTGGTGATGACACTGTGACGCGGACATACATGCCGCGTGAGCGACGTCCCAGTACTACCACTGCCGTGCAAAAAGAATGGAAAGCTCTTCAGACCTGTTGACTTGACGAGGAGACGCCAGCAGCGCGAGCACTCCGTAATTTAGCCTATAGTTTCTGTACTGTTTCTACAAACTGGACGACCACTTAGTTTTTCTTCCTTCTTTCTTTCTTTCTTCGCCTAATAGAAATCGCGGCAAACATTTTAACGTCCTTTCTTAAAAAAAACTTCCACCTCGCACCAGGTGCAGTGATCTAATCTCATACTATTTTGTTTTTGTGAAATGGGAGCACAATAAAATTAATTTTTTATAATTTTCTTTAACTGAAATTTGGGACTCGAATCTCAGAAATCCATGAATTCCAGTAATGTCGACAGCGACCGGAAAAAGCATGTAAATCAGAATTTAAAACTTTGGTTGTGCTTAAATTTTTGTCAGTTTTTTCTTAATAAACCATGTGAGTACGATTTTCATGTACGGTTTCGTCGTTGGTCATCTTTATAAACCGTGGGGTACCAAGCCTGGTGGTGCAGGGGCGTCTTAATAAACCTTGTCAAAGTGCATGCGCACATACAGAGTGTCAAAACGGGCCAGCACGTACCCAATGGACGTAAAACCAGACGTCCCTGCACCACCAGGCTTGGTACCCCGTGGTGGAGCATGTAGTCGGGGTCAACACGGGTACGTGCGCTGTGCTCCCACCCTCTCTCTTGCATGTAGCTAGGCGGATCCCACACACATGCTCTCCCGTGCAGGCGCAGCAGCAACAGCAGCAGCCGTGGGGGGTGAAGCACGCGGGCCGACGCAACAGCAGTGGCACGCTCGGGCACAGCAAGCCAGCAGGCACAGCAGCGGCACACGGGGACCCAACAACACCAGCAGGCGCGGAGCGAAGCACGCGGGTAGGCGCAGCAAGCCAGCAAGCGCACCAGCATGCGGGTGCGCGGGCTTCCGGTCCGGACACTGGGCCTTTTCGATTGTTGCACGAAAAATGCAGAGCATGGTTTTACACAAGTTAGTTTTTTTTTGTTTTGCCTTTTCTGCCCCCATGCAATCCACCGCCCGGGAAGTTCGATCGTTGCCGCTGGAAAAAAAAAACTGGAATGCAAAAGGAGCTCTAATTTAAATTCTGCGGATTCGTTGACTTGTGCATTGTCTGCTTTCGATTGGATCGGATATGGATCAGCGTACGTGATCATCCTCGATCAGAGAGAGTCAGAGTCCGCGTTGGAGACATCACCCCTGGCCTCTCAGTTCCTCCAACCCAAAAGAAAGATCACCTGTCTGTCTAATCTTATTTTTTAAGTCCTGCATGTCGCTGGTCAACAGCACGCGAGGCGAGATGCGCCTCCATGACATGCACAGGCAACAGCCTCCCGATTTTTGGCCCTAATCGTCAACTCAGGGCTGTCAGCACGCATCAGCGACACCTAATAATACTAATAATTAACAAGGGCAGCCAGCTGATGAGAATCAGAGACTGAGATGATGATGCCTTGTATCCTCTGCAACTTGTGCATTGCTCCAATGATGCCCTGTTTGGCAGCTTATATTCAGCTTATAAGCATTGGCTTATCACCCAACGAATATTATTTTTCCCTCACACCAAATCAGCCAGCAGTACTTTCAGCCATGGCTTATAAGCCAATCCAGCCGAAACGAACACGCTGAAGGCTCTGCGAGGAGTTGACCAGACGAACTGATGATCTGATATGATAGCCTACTCAAATGAGAACACGTGTGCAATGCACATGTCAAAACTAAGGTGCAGCTGCTAGCTGCTGCTGTGTAAAACTATACGTACATATTTGCCCTGCTGGCTGCTGCTTGCTGGTGTGTGTGCGGCCTTGTATTGCGGCTAAAGTTACGTACGGATGACTAACTGAATTGACACTTGACAGGGAGGTTTAAGCAAGCAAACAACGACGACGACGACGACAGTGTGAAGCGAATTAGGTCAAAGGACGACGGACGACGGGGAGTGGCCGTCTGGCTGGCTTGCGGGCGCTGAATTGCATGGCCCCACTTTCGTGTGCTGCTGAGACTGAGACCACTTGTTGGATAGAGAGATACGGCTCTCTGCTTGTTGATTTCTTCATAAGCTTCAGCAGGCATGTCTGTCAACTCAATATATATAATGCCGTACACGGTTATATATGAACGTTCTCCCTTGCATTGAAAATGTATATATCGAGTGTCTGTGTGGACGACGATGCAAATGCCTTTGCACAACGGCGGCATGCGCTGCCGCTCACAGAAAATATTCAAGTGATGAAGCAGGAGAAGCAGCTTGCGTGCTGCACTGCATGATGACCTAGCTCCAGCATCATGCTAGCTGCCGACTGCAAATTATTGCACGCGACGAACTGCAGCCATTTTAATTTGGTCAAGTGCATGCTGAAAGCAGAGCACTAGTCGATCGGAACATGCATGTGCGGCCGGACAGCAAGACAAACGCACGCTGCTTGCACACATCCACTTGCATTGCTTGGTGGGAAATGCGGAGCAAATTTCTTCCAGGGATGCAATGACACGGCACGCAAGCAGCAATTACTAGTTTCCTTCGTTTGATGCCTCAAAACATTCCCGGCGTTGGTATTTTCCTTATTCTGGAATAATGTTTTTTTCCTCATTTCACTGTCAGCCGTTATTACAGTAGGAATCCAGTTCACAAGCAGAAGCAGAGCAAGGAATAAGGATAGGAGGGGACCTGCTGCACGTCACATTTTTTTGTTTCCCAGCAGCATTGAAAAAAAAATGCAACTTGTGTTCGCTGATGGCGTTGGAGCTGGAGGAAGTAGGAAAGCCCAGTGGAAACAAGTTATTGGTCGCTTTCACCGGCAGCATATATTCTTGAGTAGTTGACTGACTCTGAATTCCAAAATCGTGGGTGGCACACAATTGCTGACCTCTCCTAGTTTTAAGTCTCCTCTCCAGCTGGGATGTATGCATTGCATATGCTGCATGCAACCTGGCTCTGACCAATTCAGCTTCAGGCTTCAGCACGCGGATTCCCTCCTGCGCACTGAAAGCCTGAAAGCTGCAGGTAGTTGCGCATCACTACGTAGTGCGCCTAGTACTTAGTATGGTTGATTAGCAGATTCTGCGCATACATACATCCAAGCCACTTCTTGCTGTTAGTTGCATCGTCAGATCAATCCCTTCTTATTATGGTCATCACAAGGTCAAAAAATTACCTCGATCCGTATATATACCTACTGCAACGAGGCATCAGTTTGCTGACAATTCTTACTGCTCTATCGTCTGCATGACTTTGGGTGTTCCGGCCGGAGTTGGTTCTTGCTAAACGTCGCCTTATGAGCAATCAAATGGCTGGACGAGCTCGAGTGTGCGTATGTATACGGCTGTCTACATCTGTCTCGGGTTTCTGGAAAACAAGTATTTCAACAAGAATTTGTGTATTTTGCATCATGTATGAGGTGTAGGAGCTAATTATTAGTTGCCTACAGCATGATGCATGATTGAACGATGGGGCCAAATGACAGGGTTGACGTTAATTTTGACAAGAATAGTCGTAAACGTTCAGAACAAAGCAGGGCAGCTTGAACGCCTGCCAGTTGCCACATGTATTGCCATAGCTTTCGCACGAAATTTCCAATGACATGCCTACTTTCTTTCTATGATTAACTGCAGGCTCTATTCCTTGTTGCTACAGCCAAGACAAGTTGCCCTGTTATGCAAGGAAGATATATGACAATTTCAGTTGGCAACGAGACCTAATGTGGAGGATGATTAACTGCAGGCTCTATTCCTTGTTGCTCGGTTGGTTGTTGATGGCTGTGTTTTGGTGTTTGTTTTTTCCGTCCATGTTTTTAGGGGCTTCAGCCCAAAGTTGTTGCTCTTTCTTTGTATAAGTGGGTGTACGTTCTGTGCGGGGGTGCCGGAATGGCGGGGAGTTTAGTCTCCCTGATGGTTCTGTAAGCTTCCTTTTGTTTTTTTTCCCATCGTCTAATAAAAATTTGGCAAATATCTTGACGTCTTTCTTTTTTTTATTATTTTCATCTTGGGTCTTGTATGGGCCTGGCCCTACCCATGCCCGCGAGAACGTAATTAGTATATTTAGTAGTGTATAAAAAATCACAAGATTAATTAAATTTACATTTTAAAATGTGTAACTATTGCTCCAAAAAAATGTTGTAACTATAAACGAAATGTTCTGTAAGGAAACAATGACAAAAGCCTAGTTTTGTAGACCAGCCACAGAAAAACACTTATTAATATTCTTGAGTGTAGGAAGTAGTACTCCACACTTTAATACGTTGTTATAGAAAATCCTAGCTGGTGTCAGCAGATGAAACTTAAATTAAAAAAAAAACTTTATGCATGCGCCCTTCCCCTGTTCCGTCATCAGCATGAGTATATTATCAGCCTGTTCGTTTAGCTGTGGCTTGTCGTAAACGATCGTAAATTTTCAGTCGGAACAGTATTTTTCTCTCACACAAACCAGCCAGCAGTACTTCTTCACGAACCAGCAACGATGCGAACCAGCCAACCGAACAGGCTGTATATCAATGTGAAGGACAATGGGAAATTATTTCCAAGAAGTTTCATGCTCGACGTGCTGAGCATGCAGCCATGTTAGTAGATAGATACGATGATTAGTGCATGATGTTTCAGTGACGTCACCTTTAGCGAATAATGCCAAGCAGTGCGCCAAAAAAAAAAAGGATTCTCAGTCAAAGAAGAAACAAAAAAAAGGAGGGTTCCAAATATTCCTTTCGCATGGGATGCGGGACGCCAAAGAGATTCCTACGCACTTTTTGCAGTTCAGCTCTGGTTGTTGATTGAGTGGGTCATGGATGGATGGAATCGCGAATCAGAGCCAGCAGAAGGGCTCCACCATCAGAGAGGATCTTTTTTCTTTCTTTCTTTTCTGCATGGAAATATGGAATGGATGCAGACAAGCACAAGCACAATGGCCAAAAGCTACCCCACCATCAACCCAACAAAGAGAGAGATGGATAGATGACCGGCATGCATTCCCATGGCCTTGGAAGATCTGTTTGCCACTACTGATCAGATAGATCAGGTGATCATCTCAATCAAGCAAACTCCAAGTCTCCAACTCACCAAAAAAGCAGGGAATGACCAATCTTGGGATTCTACCGTTCACATTGAACATTGGTTTAAAGACTGTTTGGCTCTCCAAGAAGCATGCACCACGACTCAGAGTCCATAAAACAAGATAAAAGAGTTTAAACATGCATGCTTGTATAAAACCATAAACAAAATTGTCCAATAAAAATAAAGTTCCTTTTTTGAAAGAGAAATAAATAAAGTTGTTGGAGCTCAAGCTGTGCCAAGCGTAGAGTGTTCGGTTAACAAAGGCCCCTCTGCTACTTGTAGCTGTTGTAATGTAATATCATTGCTGCTCGTGATAAAATTCATGCGTTCCAAACAAAGTTATAATTGGAGTTCACTGTTGGAAGATTCCGATCGGATGTACGGCTAGCTATCCATTTGGAAATGGAGGTTGTAGGACAGAGTTATTGTAGTAGGAGATTAAGTGAACATGCCACATGCTGTCTACAGTCTACTAATGATAGTGCATGTTTTGCATTTCAGTGATAGCATGCTGGCAAAAGGACACATATATAGACTACAGTGTTGAAATGGTAATGGTAGGCTATTGCTATCAGATAAGGATGTGGTTATTTGCATTGTTCTTTCATTATGTTCACATCTAATAATACTAATACTTACAGAGAAGAGGCAGAGCATTGTGGAAACTATACCCAATAAGTAAATATATATATACTATATATATGGAGACAGAGTTGCTCACCTTTTTTTTTGTATGTAGTTGCTTGGAACCTTCAATAAGGATTAGTACTACCTTGTTTTCTTTTGAATGAAAGACAATGACTGATTTCACTAATAATTAGTACTCCTACGCGTTATGTACTTACCTTTCATAATACACGTCAGAACTTAGCCAATGAATCCACACACAAAAAAGAGTACAGTTAAATTTGCGTGAGAACAAACAAAAAAAAAGTAATAGCGACGCAAGATTCCGTCATGCGCTTTCCCCGTAATCCAGCCTGTTCGCTTGCTCGTAAACGATCGTAAATTTCCAGCCGGGAACAGTGTTTTTCTCTCACACCAAACCAGCCAGCAGTAAATAATCCACGATACGATATGGCCTTCCAAACAGGCTGATTGATGATTATTAAGAAAAGGCAGGAAGATTCCGTCGGATCTCACCCCTAAATTCCCCATCAATTAACAATTCAGAGCCAATTCTTGCGGCTTTGCCGCAGCCACAGAATTAAACATTTGCCATCTCATCAGCGACTAATTCTGTCCATGGTTGTACCCACGCCACAACTGTCCTGAGCACAATCCATCTGTCTAATGTGTTTTTTTTAACTCAAGAAATGATTAAAGTCCTACATGGCGGGGCTTCTCGAGGGTCTTTAAGAGTATCTCCACAAGATTATTTTTAAATCAGCATCTCTATTACAATAAGCAAATGCAATTATCTTTTCTCTATTACCACTGATAAAGAGGAATTAAGGCAAAAACATAAGCACCAAAAGTCTCTTTTGTAAATTTTTTCTTTCAATCCCTCAAAACCTCCCCTCTCTCACTTAAAATAAGGGAACAACCAATAATTTTTCTCGATTACTTTTCTTCCTTTCACCCTTACTGACATCTAAAGCCCACGTTGCCAAGGTGGGTGTGAGACCCAGCTCACGGGCCGAATTCCGGTTAGGCCGAGGCACCGTAACTGTGCACGTGGGCTGTGGATCTGACTGTAGCACCGAGGAGGGCTGGGCCAAAAATCGGTACTTTGGCGTGTAGCGCTGCCGCCCAGCACTGTTCATGTGAGTACTGTAGCATCATGAAACACTGTGCGCCCAGCCTTTAGTCCTCAACTGTGAGTCATACGACGGCCAGACCGACTTAAATAGCCATGTCAAGGACGCGTCGTAACATTCAGTTAACCGTTTTGCGCGAAGCGAGGACGAAAGCACAGGCGGGTTGCTACGTAGGTGGGGCCTCCCCCTTGGTAGAGTGGCCCTGTGCCGTGTGCCGGGCCTGGGGTGTTACAAATGGTATCAGAGCCAACTTTCGCGGTTTCACAAACATATGGCTCGGGAGCTCGGACAGGTTGTGCGTGGCTCTGGTGAGAGTAGGGATGAAAACGGTACGGATATTTTCCGACCGTATTCGAGACCGAATCCGTTTAAAGGGGTTCAGATCTGTTCGTATCCGAGTCCGGATATTCAACATCTGATACCGTATCCGTATCCGAATACTTAAATCGCATATTTATGATGTCGATATTCAATCGTATCCTATTCGATATGGTTGACACTATCCGTATTCGAATCCGAATCCGGACAGAATTATGAAAACAAATGTAATATCAGTGATATCAGTTCGTATCCGATCCGTTTTTATCCCTACGTGAGAGCATGGCACTTGGGCTGGGGAGCTAGGAATATGGACGTGAGCTAAGAGAGTCGATCCTGAGCATTTGTCCCGTAAGGGTAGGCCGGTCTACCATTCGACGAGGACGTCGAACCATTGAGGGTGGGTGGATGTGAGACCTGACTCATGGGCCGAATTCCGGTTGGGTCGAGGCACTGTAACTGCGCGCGTGGGCTGTGGTCCAAGGCAGTAGCTGTGGGGAACACTGTAGCACCGAGGTGGGCTGGGCCAAAATCGGGTACTGTAGTGTCGCATCGTTGTGTTCAGTCACTGGTCATGAATACTGTAGCATCACGAAACACTGTGTAACAAGACTTTAGTCCCAAACTATGAATCCTAGGACGGCCAGATCGACTTAAATAGTCAAGCCAAGGACTTGTAGTAACCTTCGGTTAATCGTTTTGTGCGAAGCGAGGACAAAAACACAAGCGGGTTGCTACGTAGGTGGGGCCTACCCCTTGGTAGAGTGGCCCTGTGCCGTGTGCTGGGCCTGGGGTGTTACAGTGGGCCAGTGCACAAGCACTATGCCGAGCGAGCCGTCGGTGTAGCGCCGTGGCCCGTGCCACCCCTTGCTAGTAGGGATGACACTAGGTCTGGTAAAGTGTGGGCGGAGTAAAACCCGTGCTCGCGATATTTGGCTACGCCCCACCCTCAATGAGACCCGCGGGTGCAATGTCACACCCGCATCCGCACCTGCGGGTCTTGGGGCACCCGTGGTGTTATGTTAATAAGAAGCTAACATATAACAAAAAATATAAAATTTAAGAGAAGTCACTAATAAATTAGGAGTTCACAACAACCTAAATCTAGTCTAGTACATACTATGTAGACAACATCCGATGGTGCACCCGCGGGCATGGGCGGCCAAGCCATAGTCCTGGTAAGCCCAGGAGTACGCTAGATTTTAATCTTTTTCATTAGTTAGTATGAAGTAGAAATGTCAAACTAAAAAAGTTCAATTGTCTTAAGTACTTCAGGGTGTGTTTAGTACGAGGAATGAGGTGACCCATCTTCTTCTCACTCCTCAGTTTTTTTATTTGGTTTGTAGCATGAAATGAGTAGATCCATCGTCACCGCATTTCTCGTAAGCTAATAATTAGTATATGCACGACGAATGAGTTGATTCCACCAAAATTCATAGGATGAACTCATGATACATCACCTCACGAAGCATGAGGTGACTCCATGGACCAAACACACCATTAGTCTCCGGATCATCCCTTCACTTGGCTAGAGTTTGCCCTTGATATTTGCTAGGTCTAGATTATTACGTCTTAATTATACCACATCGAATGTGAGATATTTTTGCTAGGCATACCCTTGGTTTAAATCCTAGGTTTGTCACCACCCGCGGGTGTGATTGCCATCCGTGACATAGGGCCTGTTTGGTTCCACGTCAGCCCGTCGTGCAACCGCGGCTCGGACGCTGCATTCGCGATTTCTGAGAGCGCTTTCCGTGTTTCACACACGGTCGTCAAACGCAGGGCTAACGCGGACCGTTGGGCGAGATTCCTCAAACGCGTCGCCGACGCGGAACCAAACAGGCCCATAGGCTTTTTTTAGCTTTTTAGTGTAGCTGGTTAAGAGAAATACCGCTGTCAGACAGGTCTAAGAAAACCCAAAAAGATGCGGACGATCCAACAACCATCGGAATGTACGTATCCTGAATTCCCCGCCAACAGACATCAGCGCCAATTCCTCACAGCTTTGCTGCAGTATTCGGTGATCAGTGTCGTCAGGCCCGGCCTAAAAAAATTCTGCCCCCGTTTTCTTTTCTGAAGTCGACTAATTCTGTCTTTAGTTGTACGCATGACTGTCGGGGCTTCTGGCCTGGGAACAAATCCATCTGTCCAATGTGTTTTTGTTTATTACATATATAACAAACGAACGAAGAAAAAGAAAAGAAAAGAAACCATCTGTCCATGCCTCTCAGTCTCAGTTGTCGGTGGCCGGCTACATACGCCGGAGGCATCGGTCGAGGGCTGAGCCCTCCACACCTCCACGCGGTGAGCTTGGGGGGCGTAGGAGTACGTTGCTTTCGGGGCTCTCTTGGATTCTGCTCCGATCCGTGGAGAAAAACAACGGACGCGCGCAGGTAGTAACAAGTTGTTGTTGTTGCTGTTGACAGCAGCTGCAGCAGCCTCTATTGGAGAACGTAGCTTGCTAGAGCTGGGTTGTTTGTAGTGCTACAGCACATGACTCTACAAAAGGGAGGAACTGGGGAAGTATGAAGGAAGAGAATTAAACAGACGGGAAACATCACACATGTTTTCCACGTACCCCATGCGCCATGCGCTTTGAGATTGGTCTGTATCTATATTTTAAAATCTCTATAAGTGCTTTCAAATGATGTGAACATGAATTTGCTTCACATTCAAGCGGCTTGCCTCCCTGGCTCTCTACTAAGTTCTTTTTTACAGGGACCTGCCGACTAAAGTGTGCGACCCATTTGTCTAGCTGTAATGGTAAATGTGGGCATATAAGCAACTTTAAAAATGAAATTTAAATAATCAGAGCTCTTAGTTGCAATTTGAGGGGTTTTCTTTTTCTTTTTTTTTGTTAGCCTTTAAATAGTTGATCCAACTCTAGCGATAACCCTCAAATTTGAGTCCTTATTCTTCTCATAACATGTGGGACCCTTCACTACTACTACAGGAATCTTATTGGAGGCGGGCAAACATGATTAACGGATGCGGGCAAAGCAACCGCCTCCAATAAAAGGTCACGGTTACTCCTCATGACCTACGAAGGCGGTTAAATTGCCCGCCTCGGTTAATCTATTTATGGAGGCGGGCGTTGTACCGTGCCCGCCTGTGAAAATGGATTAAAAAATAAAAAGGGCAGAAGCCCACCGGCGAGCCCATTTTTGAGCCTGCCGGCTCCCAGCGTCAAATCCACAAGTCCCAACGCCGGATCCACGAGCCCGACGCGCCGAAGTACGCGCCACTGCCGGAGTCCCACGTCCAGCGCCGCCGCCGGAAACCCGCGAAGATCCGTGCCGCCAGGAGCTTCCGGAGAAGATGTGCACCACTAGGAGCTTCGTGGTGGGGAAAGGGAGCGGATCCGCCGCTGCTACTGCTCGAGCCCCGACGCGCCGGAGTACGCGCCACTGCCGGAGTCCCCGCATCCAGCGCCGCCGCCGGAAACCCGCGTAGATCTACGCCGCCATGAGCTTCCGGAGAAGATCCGTGCCACCAGGAGCTTCGTGGTGGGGAAGGGGCACAGATCCGCCGCTGTTACTGCCTACTGCTCCTGCGCTCGCCGGCCGCTGCTACTGCTCCCTGTGCTGCAGTCGACGGGGAGGGAGGGAGTTGCGCCGCAGGGAGAGGGGCGGCCTCGGGAGAGAGGGGGGCAGCCACCCACCAAATCTAGGAGGGAGGGAGAGCCGTCCTGCGCTGCCAGATCTAGGAGGGAGGGAGTGAGGGAGAGTTGCCTTGCGCCACCGGAGGGAGAGGGGTGGCCACCGGAGGGAGGGGGACGCTCGCCACCTGCAGGATCTGGGAGGGAGAGGGCCTCCCTTGGCCTGTGGAGGGAGGAGAAGGAGGAGAGGGAGAAGGGCCGCGACACTTAGAGGAAACGCCGCTCTCGGCTGAAGAGGGAGAGGGAGAGTAAGTGAAGGAAGAAACCATAACTTCCTATATTTATAGCGAAGACGGCTATTGGGCCTTGACTAGGCCTGTTGGGCCTCGGTCTTTTTAGGAGGCGGGCCTTCGAAAATAGATTTATGGAGACGGGCACCTTAAGACGACTGCCTCCGAAAATAGGCTATTTTTGGAGGCGGTTGTCTTAAGGCCCCCGCCTCCGTAAATCGATTTTACATGGCGGGCAGATGTGACCGTCTCAGTAAATAAAAATGACCGCCTCCATTAATAGCCCAGCATTTTAGGAGGCAGTTGGATTTTGTGCCCGCCTCCGTTAATATTTGAGCACTGCCTTCTAAAATCATTTGTGTAGTAGTGCTTTGTTATTGCCATACCCTTCTCTCTTTTTCTACCTCCTCCATCATGACGTGATATCGTTCGTCGAACCGCTCAAGCCGCTTGCTGAAGCGCACATGTGGTACCGCATCACCTAGGAATCAATCACTTCCACTAGGAGAGGTCGAGGTGGCGGCTTCCCCTAGCACCCATGTCACCCCCGCCAGGGCGCTGGCACTCGTGTAGCACCTCGCTCGGTATCAACACCAGCGTTGTGTCCTTGTTGGGCACCCCCACCATCACTGCCCTGCGGGCCTCGCCCACTTGTGCTCATGGTCCGTTTGTATGTGCGCTGTCATATTCTAGGTGTAGTCATGCAGTGGCTGTGGTAGTGGGAGGGGGGTTAGTGGAGGCAGGGAACTCTAGCGGTGGCTCCCGTTCGTGCAAAGGCACGCAGAGAGGGATGAAAAATGTAGCAACAAAAAAGTAGGGTTCTTTCGAGGTCTTGGAGAATGATGGTTGAGGGGTTATTTAAGCTATCGAAGCTGCTAGCGTCTGGATGTTTGCATCCAGACACTTGCGCCTGTTGCGCCCCCGCGTACTACGCCTGCTTCACATGGGGGCCCATGCCACTCCGTTTCCCGTGCATGCGAGCGCTCGCTCCGTTTCCCGTGCCTACTGCTCACGTGCTCTCTGCTCCCACACGCATGCACGGGGGCCCAACAGCTGCAAGAAGGTGGCTGCGGCAGGTGGGTCCTACTGCAACATGTGCAATATCAGATATACTTTTACAACATCCAGATGAAACATTTACAATATATATCTAAAAACAGATGAAACATTTGAGACATACACTTAAAACACCATTGCAACATGTCCGACATCCCGATCTACTTTTGAAACATCCAGATGCAACACTTGCAACATACAAAAAAAGAAAGAAGAAACACTTGAAACATGCGTCTGAAACATTTTTTAAAAACACTTGAAAATCCATTGCAAACTTACGTAACATCCAGATAAAACACTTACAACAAATATGGACAATATATGCAACATCCAAGTAAACACACTTGCAACATACGTGTGAAAAAACAGAAGAAACATTAGGGATAGACGCTTGCAATATACATGTACAACCATTGCAACATATGCAACATCCCGATCCTCTTTTGCAACATCCGTACGATGTACTTGCAACATACCTCTAAAGCATTTTAAATATTTGAATTGTACATTTACAACATGCATCGTAACCCGCTGCAGCCTCCTCTGCCGTCTATATCGGGGCGCCCGAGCGCCGCAGCCGTAGCAGGAGGCGAGGCCGGAGGGCTTCCGCGCCAGGGCTCGATGCTTATCCTTGCGCTGGCAGCGCTTATTGGCGTCATCGGGCGGGGCGAGCAGCGGAGCAGGAGCAGCGGGGCGGGCACGCGGAACAGGAGTAGGAGTAGCAAGGCGGGTGTGTGGAGTAGGAGCAGCGCTGGGAGCAGTGTCAGGAGCATTGGGGCGGGCGCGAGAAGAGGAGCAGGAGTAGAGAAGCGGCGTGACGAAGTAGGAGAGGAGCCGGGGCGGCCGTGGTGCAGGGCTAGGAAACGTCATGGCGGATGCGGCCGATGCGAATGGGGAAAATATCGCTCTTCCTTTTTTTATAAACCGTGTATGATGTGGTGAGGGTAGCAGGCCTGTGGGCCGGTGCGCAACCCTAGCTAGAGCGTCCGGATGGACAGAAGTGGGACGGACACGTGCTGTGGAGCATTACCGTTAAGCTATTCTCCCTAGTTTGGTGGTTTGGGCAAAGATTCTGTTAGAGCTATGTTTTTTGGCAACGTATCAGGTGCAAACCAACTAACCTATGTAAACTTAAAAACTATCAATCAGAACCACTGGATCCTGATCCAATGAATGGGGTGAGAGGTGGGATTTTTTTTGCGCTTAAGCCCCCCACCCGCCATCTTTTTTTTGCGCTTAAGCCCCCTCACCCCATCCATTGGATCAACATTCAGTGATCATGATTGGTAGTTTCCAAGTTTACACAGGTTGATTGGTTTGCACATGATATGTTGTCTTGTTTTTTTTTGTTTGAAGTTTGAACTTTTAAGTTTAAGTTTGTGGTCTGAGTAGGAGTTGTGCTCGAGCTACGCTAACAAAGTCAAACTGGATGGTCACATAGCAATGTTGGCTTTGGCTGTGTCTGTGTATATATGAGTGGGATTGGAATATTGGATTAGCCCAAATAGTTTTCTCTTCCATGAATTTAGGCGTTCATTTCTCTAAGAAATATTCTCCACGGTGTCATCATATAGAAGCAGCCGGTTTCTCCGCTCGGTGAGCTGGCCACACTGACTCCTTCCCAATCAAGGTTGACTCGCCGCACTGGGGGCCATCTACACCATCCAATCCTGATCGGACGGACGTCACGGCAGAGCAGAGTCCCCAATCCCCGCACCCGCCTCTTGCTACATGCGCTGGAGTCAACGGTCAACGTGCCGGGCACTCGAGCGAGCGAGCGCCTGCGCTGCGCCTCTATAAAGCACACGAGGAGCCGGCCGGCCGCTTGCCTGCCTGCACCTCCGTCCTCCTCTGGTTTCCCACCAGCCCAGCCTCTCTGTCATCCTCCATTCTGGACGCCGCCGAGGAAGCACCCTTGAGGGCCATGGGGACGCAAGCGCCGGAGAACTACCCCCCTGAAAAGGTACCGTCTCCCTCCCTCTCTCAACCCCGCAAACATGCCCCCTGTTCTGAGTGCTCTCCCATCCATGATCCATCTTATGTCTTGTGTCTTGCTTCGCCGGCCATGGCGGGCATCTGCTCAGCCATCTACCTACCTGTGCTGCCCACCCACAACCAAGATCGCACGGCACGGCCGGCTGGGTTTAATTAGCAACACCTGTCGTTCTTGGAAGCCTCTGCAGTTGGATGCATACGCCGTTATTTCAGACATTCTGAAGCAGAGCACCAAAAAAAAAAAAGATTCAAACTTTAGAGTCGTTGTTTGTCTTAGTTTCGAAAAGCCAAGAAAAAAAGAATCATCCTGTGGCGGAGTTGAGGGTCCACTGAGATTAGATTCAGATTCAGATACCTTTGCGGCACTCCCCCAATATCACGGGAAGAGAGGGGAAAAAAGAAAAAAGCGTATTTTTGGACGCCTTTCGCGTGGCGGATTTCCACCGCCTCGCCGGCATCAGCAAAAGTGAAGGCCCCCCCACTCATCCCCCTAGCCATAGCTAGGTGCGTAGCATCTGCCCATGCCCATGCCGCCTGTTCGGCTGTTCATCTGGTACATGTGAAATCGCCTCCCCTGTTCATCCTCTTTTTGTTTGCTTTTTATTTTAATATTTTCTAGAAAGAGGTTACTAGGATGGAGTATATACTCCGTATTAAATACCTGATTCTCAGGATCGGCGTGAATTCTGATGCTTTGCCTTAATTGCAGAATTTCACCCTCATCCTATTAAAAGATTAACTGTTACCTAATCTTGATGACCTGTATTATCATTAATTAATTATTTTATTTATTCATTCCCTTGGTAATCCTTTTGCTATAACCTGTCTTTTTCTTCCGAGCTATTTATTTATTTTTCTAGTTTGTTGCACTTTCTTAATTTTTCGCAAAAATCATTTTTAGCTTTACACTGGCGTACAAATTAAACAATAGAGTTTGACTCGATCTCAGTCCTTATGGCTGTCCTTACCACACGCTGGCCTCCATCCATCGCTTGACAATGAAGTCCCCGGCCTCTGCAACTTCCATACAAAGACTATAGCACCCCATCTGTACATTTCACTGTCATGACCAAGCCGGGGCAACATCGCTGTCACTTTGAAATTCACAGCCGAACCTCTTGTCCTCTCTAGGGTTCGATGCTCCTCACCTTGCCACTCATGGAGCCCCTTTCTCTTGACTTATGTTTGGGACGCAGGAATTTCTTAGGGAAACCACGTCCGGTATAGGGAAAGTGGACGATGCATTCGTTCGTACCGTACGTCCAAAGCCCTAACGGACATATGGGGGTAACAATTAATTACCAGTATTAATTCAGAGGAATCGCCGCGGGTTTCGCCAGCTGCCACCATCAAAGACAGATTACGATCAGCGAGGGGTCAAGCACGATTAATTATTCATCTGATGACCGTGACCCTGACAAAGTGACATGTACGTAGTCCCAATTAGATTACATGATCATCACAGGCCCCAAGAACAAGAGGTCGAATATTGGGTTAGGATTAGGAGTAGGATTAAGTCACAACTTGTTAATCTTGTCAGCCTGGCTATCTGTCCTCTTTAGCAGAGATATTGCGCCAGATTTTTTTTAATGCATAAAACTACTACCTAACATGCTTGGCGTGAAAAAACAAAGGATCATGGACTTGACTTTGGCAACTGGGTCATGTGACTAGTCAACTGCTGAGCAGAAAAGAAATCGGCAGTGCAGTAGGTGATCTCACTGAACATTGAAATTTCAAAAGATACACTTCAATTGAGTTGAAAACTTCCACTGTTGATCTGTCGCTTATTAGTCGGCCGTTGTGGACTTATGGGGCACATTCGACATGTCATTCGCCTACAACTTTAGTATTTTTTAAAAAGTAGTGGTACTTATCACTGTACTGTAAAATGTCGTAAATCTAAATACGTCCAGCTCATGCTCATTCATATATCATATAAAGAAAAATTAAATAAACTGCACTATCTTTGTATGGATACTCAAATATCTTGATCTGCAATACCATCTACTTCTTTATCACCTGCTTGTCTAGTGTTTCTTTCTTTTGCTTTGTGTGTGAGCAACCAAGATCTGCAGATTGTGTGACCTTCAATGGCCGTGCCAACTAACAGCGACAATTGCAAAAACTTGCAGGATGCAAGGAGTGCACGGGAGAAGGCCATTGATGATTGGCTCCCAATTACCTCTTCGAGAAACGCCAAGTGGTGGTACTCTGCTTTCCACAATGTCACCGCCATGGTCGGTGCTGGCGTGCTCAGCCTTCCCTACGCCATGTCTGAGCTCGGCTGGTACGTTATGTCCCATCTTGCAGCCACATGGCGATCACAGTCAATTACATGCCGATCAGTTTACTTGCTCATCTTGTGTACTACTGCTGCATTTATGAAAAAAAATTGACTTGTTTGAATACTCAATTTGTCAATTTGCAGGGGTCCTGGCATTGCGGTGCTGATTGTGTCATGGATCGTCACGCTCTACACGCTGTGGCAGATGGTTGAGATGCACGAGATGGTACCAGGCAAGCGCTTCGACAGGTACCACGAGCTTGGTCAGCACGCGTTCGGCGAGAAGCTGGGGCTGTGGATCGTCGTGCCGCAGCAGCTTGTTGTTGAGGTCGGCGTCAACATCGTCTACATGGTCACCGGCGGCAAGTCTCTGAAGAAGTTCCACGACGTCCTGGTCTGCGATGACACGGTGTGCGACGGCAAGCACAACATCAAGACCACCTACTTCATCATGATCTTTGCCTCTGTCCACTTCGTGCTCTCTCAGCTTCCAAACTTTAACTCCATCTCTGGTGTTTCCCTAGCCGCCGCCGTCATGTCGCTTAGGTACTACTTCACTCCATATCCTTGCCTCAGCTACATTGCACTGTAGTTCAGGGGAAAAGATTGATCACTAACATGGATAAACATGGCAGTTACTCCACAATCGCTTGGGGCGCATCAGTGGACAAGGGTAAGATGCCGGATGTGGACTACCACCTGCGTGCGACAACAACGTCGGGGAAGGTTTTAGGTTTCTTTGGTGCATTGGGCGATGTGGCCTTCGCATATGCAGGGCACAATGTGGTTCTTGAGATCCAGGCCACTATCCCATCGACTCCAGAGAAGCCATCCAAGAAGCCCATGTGGAAGGGTGTCATTGTTGCCTACATTGTGGTTGCGCTATGCTACTTCCCTGTTGCGCTCATCGGCTACTGGGCTTTCGGCAACACAGTCGATGACAACATCCTCATCACCCTCAGCAAACCTAAGTGGCTTATCGCCCTCGCTAACATGATGGTCGTAATCCATGTCATTGGCAGCTACCAGGTACATATACCACCCTCCCACTTTGTACTTTGTTTCTATTTGAAGATTTAGTATTTGTGCAATGAAATGTTTGTAAACCTTTATAGCAGCTGAACATCACACAAGTTTTCATTAAAATGGCCGTGTACTATTACAATTTCTGTAAGTTGTCATGATGTAATCAGAAAAATGAATGTTTTGATGCAGATCTATGCCATGCCAGTGTTTGACATGATAGAGACTGTGCTGGTGAAGAAGCTGCACTTCCCTCCTGGTCTGACACTGCGTTTGATTGCTCGGACCGTCTATGTTGGTAATGCTCCATGCCGTCAGTCTGAACTGTACTTTTGTCACCTAATTGGTGACTCACTCTGAAAAAACGGGGACTAATGTGATACAACCTGTGCAGCGTTCACAATGTTCATAGCCATCACCTTCCCCTTCTTCGGTGGATTGCTCGGTTTCTTTGGTGGATTTGCCTTTGCGCCGACGACTTATTTCGTAAGCTCTCATTAATCCATCTTTGTTTTGAGTTCTTGCAATGCCATAACCTGCAGTTACATCTGTGTTTCTAACGCTTCTATGCAATCGAAGTACTTGGTAATATAAGTGAGCTAAAATGTTTTGGTTGATTTCTGCCAGCTTCCCTGCATCATGTGGCTCGCAATCTACAAGCCCAAAAGGTTCAGCCTCTCTTGGTTGACCAACTGGGTAAGAATTACTATCCATCAAGCATATCTTCATTCATTTTGGCATAGAATGCCTCTCTGCTTATTAACCTTTCCTCCTATAATAAACCAACCTCTGTGTTCTGTGTTCATCAGATCTGCATTATTCTTGGGGTGCTTCTGATGATTCTATCGCCAATTGGAGGACTTCGGCAAATAATACTGGATGCGAAAACCTACAAATTCTACCAGTAAACTACGTACTACCAACCATGACTAGTAGGCATGATTGGAAAATTGAAATCTGTCAAAGCCTCAACCACGAGTTTTTTGTCGTGCCAAACACAGGAAGTTCCTAGTACTATATATTGTTCCAGATGTTGGGTTAGTTATTATATATAAATACATACGTATTGTTTCTTAATATTCCAAGGTGACCGTGGCTTGTGTGTATGTGCATAAGTGAGAATTAATGATGGTGGTTGTCCCAGATATTGGTGGTTTATTCACTTGCTTTGTAGTTGGCACTTTGAAAGTCGGGCCAATTGTTCGCATGCATTCTGGGCTAATATAATATGTCCCCACGGTTGGACTCGTATTTGACGTGGGATTTAATACTGGGAAAAAATCCACATTATCTCCTTCAACTTTCGCAAAAATTCGTTTTTTCTCTCCAAACTCCAAAACCGAGCAAAACACCTTCCTCAACTTTTAAAACCGTTCATTTTACCTTTCTGACCCTGTTATAAGCGGTTTTGAAGCCAGTTTTGTCTTTTTCTTTTTTATTTATTTTGGCTGTATCTTTAAAAAATTATAGTAAATCATAGAAAAATCATAAAATAGAAAATCCAATTTTGTTGGACTCCACATGAATAGATCTACACAGTGACATGAAAACTGCAGATATGAATTATTCCAATTAATTACATAAAATCATAGATCTAAAGCCACAACAAAAACTTTGTATTAAAGCATACCATATTATATGTTCACTGTGTAGATCTACTCATATGGAGTCCAACAAAATTAGATTTTTCATTTTATGATTTTTCTGTGATTTACTATGATTTTTCAAAGATTCAGCCGAAATAAATAAAAAATAAAGAGAAATACTCAAGTACAGTTGCCTGACAATCTGTTTATCCGTCAGTCGACGGACTCACAAGAAGATGAACGATTTACTAATTAACTCCGACGCTGTGCCCAGCCAGGAACCGGCCGGCCGGCCGGCGATCTCTCCCAGCCAGCCAGGCACCGCGTGCCGGTCCACTGACGCCGCTAGATAGCTCAGGGGCGCTTGCACATCGGGGGTTCCTGTGCGGTGCAGTCCAAGGCGCACAGGCAGGTAGGTATAGCCAGGTCAAGCAAGCAAGGAAGGGCCGGCAGCCCGGCGCGTGGGTCAGCAAGCGATGCTTTTGCGGCTGCAGTTGCACACTTACACGACGAGGCAGGACGGCACCAAGGGCTGGCTAGCTCGGGGCACTCGGCGGAGCAAGTGGTTGAAGATGACTCAAGCTTATGCAAAATCTCAGGCAACTGCTGTGGAGACACACCCAAAAAGAAAAAGATAAAACCGTCTTCAAAACTGCTTATAACATGCCAGTGAGATAAGATAAACGGTTTTAAAAGTTGATGGAGATGTTTTGCCTGGTTTTGGAGTTCAGGGAGAAAAAGCGGACTTTCACGAAAGTTGAGGAGGTAATATGAACTTTTGCCTTAATACTTTTCCTTTTTCTGTTGTTACTTATGTAAGGAATACAGCCTGGCCCATAAAGACAGCGGTACCCATTAGGCTTAGAGTACATGATATTTGGGATTTGAGCAGTAGGCCTTTTCATTCCTACTCCCACAGCGCAGGCTTCTTTCCCTTATGCTCTTTTTTCGCCGTTACAAGGATGGCATACATACGCTGATACGCACCACCATGCACGCGCACTAAAGCCACACCCAACCAAGTTTGCCTCCAAATCTCCAATAGTACGCTTGCAATTACAAAATGCAAATTGATCACTGCAAGGAGTCTCGGGTGTGTTAATCATGGGTACAAATAATTATGCGTGTGATTGGTAGTGATCCATATTTTTTTAAGAAATGTTTTGAATCTAGATTTTCTAAAAAATCGTTTCAGATGATGAATCAGAATTATTTCATGGAACCATTTGACAAGCTCGCTAGATTTTTAAGACTAGAACTAGAATATGGAGAAACCATGTTTTAAGTGTTCTTTTTGACTAGTACAAAATGAGAATCGGTTCTAAGTGACTCTCCTTGAAACGTTTCTCTCTTTGTAGTGTTTGGCAACGATTGTAGTGATTTTATTGAGAATCTAAAACGTTTCTCTCTGCCAAACGCATCCCATATACTCATCGCGTTCAAGGATATCCGAAATTAAAAGTGCAAATGAGGAGAAGGACTGTAGTAATCCCTCTATTCTTTTTTATATGTCGTATTAGTGTTTTCCTAAGTCAAACATTTTTAGCTTCGACCATCAATTTCAAAAAATATATTCATATTAACAACATAAGATTTATGTTTTAGATTCGATATAACAAATACTCTCATAATATATATTTTCCATGGTGAAAGATGAAAAAATGTTTAATTTAGGACAAACCTAATACAACATGTAAAAATGGAGGGAGTACAATGCAAGTTGGCGGAGAGAGGCGCAACACCTGGTAAAATTCACACCCGGTCCTTAAAATTGGTTGACTATACCATTCTGGTCTCCCAACTTCTAAATTCACACCTGGACTAAATTTTTTAAGTTTTTGCCTGATTTATGATTTTTGGGTGATTTCTAGGAAATAATTTGTAGAGGCGGATGTGATTTACAATCGCATCTAGAAATCGATTTCTAGGGGTGGTCGTTGTTGTCAGCCACCTCTATAAATCCCATTTCTATAGCCGCCTCTACAAATCGCTTATTT
Organism: Miscanthus lutarioriparius; assembly: GCA_904845875.1. Lineage (NCBI taxonomy): Eukaryota > Viridiplantae > Streptophyta > Magnoliopsida > Poales > Poaceae > Miscanthus > Miscanthus lutarioriparius. The sequence continues at coordinate 72,825,842 of CAJGYO010000013.1, forward strand.
CTAGCAACGTAAGCTTAGAGGCAGCCGGCCCAGCAGCTTCTACAGAGCAATTACAACCATCTCTACTGATGCTTGTTGTAGTAGTGTCAGCACCCCATGTAAACCACCGAACATACAAGATAAGAGATCTATTCTCCACTAGATGTAGGGTACCCTGAACCATTATACATCTGTGCCTCCTGTGCTACCCATCTAGTTCGTTGCTCATAAAACATTGATCTACATTGTTAAGAGAAAAAAACTATGACAATTGCACAACACACTCATCTGTGATTATGTGTAGGACACTATCTTTTAATTTGTTTCAACATTTTGTATTTTTATATTGAATATTTTAGCCTCTAAATGATCAAATGAAAAATATTTCAACTACAAAGTTTTAGGTCATATTGAGCTCTACAATTCTTATAAATGGTGTGTCTATCCGAGATAGTTTGAAAATTCAAAGAATTTGAATATCAAAATCTGAGAATTTTGAATCGATATTTGGGGCTTTAAAGTTGTCAACTGTAAAGTTATAGATTGCATTGACAACTAAAACTTTGGTATAGATCATGTAACGTACAATGTTGTTTGAAAATTCTGAATTTTAAATTTCAAAATATTAGAATAACAAATATTTAGGAATATAATTTAATAGATTTAAATAAAAACTTTTTAACTAGTATAAAGTTGTAAATCGCATTGAGAACTATAACTTTAATTTAGATCATGTCAACATACAAGTAAGTTTGAAAATTTTAATTTTAAATTTAAGAATTAAAGAGCTTGAAACATATTTTTGGGACTATAAACAATTTCAAATGAAAAAATTATCAACTACAAAGTTGTAGATCCTGTCGAGTTCTACAATTTTGGTATGACATTTTATCTTTATTTGAATTCATAAGAAAAATTGATGACTTTTATATACTTTTTAGAGGCTAATCTTAGAATGACCGTCTCTATTAATCTATTTCTAAAGCCTAACACTTAGAATGTCTGCATTTGATTATAGCCATTTTCGAAAGTGATCATGTTAAGAAGCCTGCCTCTATTGATTGATTAACAGAGGTGACAACCTTAGGACAACTGCCTCTATTAATTAATTAGTCATTTTCAGAGGTGAACATCTTAATTTAAGAAGCTCGTCTATGTTAATAGTCGATTAACAAAGCTAAAGATGATTTACAGAGGCGGTCATTTGCCTGGAGGCTGATTGACCATTTACAGAGGTGATCCCTAGATGTGTCACCTCTGTTAATCTGAGAGACTTTCTCATGAAATCCTTTTTTATAGTGTAGAAACCGACGCACTTTTTAATACTCATCCATTCTAAATTGTAAAACATTTTGACTTTTCTAGTATAGCTTTTGTTATACACTAAGATACACGCTGTATGCCCAGATACATAGTAAAAACAATATATAGCATCCAGAAAAGCTAAAATATTTTTTTAATTTACTCCATCCGTTCCAGATTGTAAGTTGTTGTAACTTTTGAGATACATAGCTTCTGTTATGGACCTAGATGTACATTATGTCTATATACATAGTGAAAGTTATGTATCTAGAAAAGCCGAAACAACTTAAAATTTAGAATGGAGGGACTAACACTCCTTAGACGTACTCCTTCCATTCCAAATTAGAAGACGTTTTGGTTTTTTTTTCTAGATATATATTGCTTTTATTATATATCTGGACATAGTTTATATTTAAGTGCATATCTACATATTAAAAAAAATCCGAAACATCTTATAATTTAGAATGGAGGGAGTATTAGACACTGTTGTAGCATATAAAATATTGCTCGTCAAAGTTCTTTCTTTTTTTAAAAGAAAAACACTAGCAATAGTTTGACTTTTAGGTACTGTTATGTTGTGGTTGGTGTGCATGGACTTGGTATGTGTGCCACACGCCATCGTTAACGTCGAGGGTGAATCATAGTTCAGTGAGGCAGAGAGCTGAATGCCCATGCACCAAGCCACCAACGAGTGTCTATCTGTTGCACGAGTACGCTAGCTCATGCATTAACTGCTAGACAAACGAAACGAGCAGCCAAAAGCCGATGGAGAGTCGAGTTCAACGTTCATGCATGCAAACCTAAAACACGTCCACGTTCATGCACACCTAGAACACGTACCTGTCCAAATGCCGAGAGTCACACCCTAGCTGGCCGGTTCACCCTCCACAACCGTTGGCGGTCAACTACCCCCCGCGTTGACAGGTGCAGAGACGACGCTCCCTTCCATTTCAGCTCTGCAATAAGTAGGTGTATAAACTATAAAGGAAAGGAGACAAGCCGGTCCATCGCCGCTTCCTCTCCCCCCCTGCAGCTGCAGTCGTCGTCGCATCTCCCTGCCTCGCCGCGCGCGTCTCCCATCGACTCAGACCCTTTCTTCCTCCATCGCCGGCCGCAGCCCGCAGACCGCCGGACGACCATTGCCATGGGGACTCGAGCACCCGAGAACCATTCTCCTACCAAGGTACGTCGATGGTCGATCTCTCTCTTTCTCTCGCTCTCTCTCTCTCTCCAGAGGTACGGATCTTGTTTTTTTTGCCGGCCATGGCCATGCATGGCTGCATTTTCTTGTTCATATCCGTCGAGCCTTTGTTTAAGGCATCCACGATAATGGAATGTGGAAGCCTTATTAGCAATGCATACATCCTTGTTACAAAGATTCTGAATAAAAACAACAGAAACTTTAGGGTTCTCTCTTTTGCACACATGTCGTTCTCTGATACATGCGAAATGACCTTTTCATCTTCCTTTTCCTTTCTCTCTCTCTCTGAGAGAGCATACACTGGGTAACTGGGTTCATAGTTTTGGACAGAAAAACATTGTGATATTTTGCCTTAATTGCGAGATTTTCCTTTTATTTTTGTGATGAAGTACCCCCTCCGTCCCTAAAAATGAGTTGTTATGGGAATCATGATGGTCAAACTTTCTTAACTTTGATTAGGTTTGAAGAAAATACGTGCAACATTTATATTTTTAAATAAGTTTATTATGAAAGTATATTCAACGATCTACCTAATGATATTAATTATGTATCATAAATATTAATATTTTATTAAATATATTTGGTCAAAGTTAAAAGCTATTGAGTTTTTGAGAAGCGAGAATGACTTTTTTTTAGGGACAGAGAGTAGCTGTTACCACCCTGTTCTTGCTTGACCCTTCAGGTGTAGTGATATTAACTCCCTTGATGTTACGTGTTATCTGCCGCATGTTTTTACTGTTGAGTTAATTATCATTTCCACACTGCTTTTGATTTACAAAATAAATACCTTTAACTTCCGAGAACAAAAAATGAATATATTGACACTGGTTCATCTCACTTATTAACATTCAAAGTTCAAAGATGCACTTCAATCCTACTACTCACATATATATCTGACGCATGTTCTGCCCAAGAGTAATGTAGATGCATGTGCAGTTTTACTGAAATTGACTGCTACACATAACTGAAACAGCAAAATTCAGTACTCCGATCCCTTCGTGCTTTGCTTTTTTTTTTTAAAGAATCGTGCTTTGCTTGTTTTTTTTTTTGAAAGAACAGGAGGGGCAAAGCCCCTACCGAAATTTATTAGAAAAAACAACAGAAACAGACGAGATTAGTGATCGAACAAAATCTTGTGTAGCATGGCCATGCCATTGCCAGCTAACAGCAAACATACTGCATTGTCAAAAACTTGTTACAGGATGAGAGGAATGCTGGGGAGAAGACGATCGACGACTGGCTCCCAATCACCTCTTCCAGGAATGCCAAGTGGTGGTACTCTGCGTTCCACAACGTCACCGCCATGGTTGGCGCCGGCGTGCTCAGCCTTCCTTACGCCATGTCCAAGCTCGGCTGGTACGTGTCACTGTCATCTTCCTGCCCCGGCAACCACCATTGTCGTGCACTGCATATGTTTGCCATGCACATTCTTCACAAAGACTGATACACGTATTATTTTCTGTGATTTTCCTGTTTCCACAATCTGCAGGGGACCTGGCATCGTGGTGCTGATCCTGTCCTGGATCATCACGCTCTACACGATGTGGCAGATGGTGGAGATGCACGAGATGGTCCCCGGGAAGCGGTTCGACCGGTACCACGAGCTCGGGCAGCACGCATTTGGTCAGAAGCTGGGGCTGTGGATCGTCGTGCCGCAGCAGCTCATCGTCGAGGTGGGCGGAGACATCGTGTTCTTGGTCACCGGAGGCAAGTCACTGAAGAAGTTCCACGACGTGATCTGCGATGGCAAGTGCAAGGACATCAAGCTCACCTACTTCATCATGATCTTCGCCTCTTGCCACTTCGTACTCTCCCAGCTCCCCAACTTCAACTCGATCTCCGGCGTCTCCCTCGCCGCTGCTGTCATGTCACTCAGGTAACATTTCAGCTACATTACGTACACCCACTTCAGTTCACTGTAGCAGATCCGGCAAATTTCATTTCCTGAAGACAGCATGCATATAGCTGCTGTAATCGATTGTCACTGACATGCATGAGTTCTCATGACAGTTACTCTACAATAGCTTGGGGAGTGTCGCTGCATAAGGGGAAGTTGCACAACGTGGATTACGACGTTTTGGCGGCGACGACATCAGAGAAGGCGTTCAACTACTTTGGGGCACTGGGGGGCGTGGCGTTTGCATACGCGGGGCACAATGTGGTGCTTGAGATCCAGGCCACCATCCCATCGACGCCGGAGAATCCATCCAAGAAGCCCATGTGGAAGGGTGTCGTCGTCGCCTACATCATGGTTGCCGTCTGCTACTTCCCTGTCTCATTCTTTGGATACTGGGCCTTTGGCAACCAAGTTGATGATAACATCCTCATCACACTCAACAAGCCCAAGTGGCTCATCGCCCTTGCCAACATGATGGTCGTTATCCATGTCATTGGCAGCTACCAGGTAGGATCAGGGACATCCATATGGGCTTCAAAATCTCCTCTGCTGCATGTTGTTAGTGGACAGGCCTTCAGTTTCTCATGTCACTAATGCTCTTCCATGTAACAGTAGTATTGGAGCTAAACTTCGTACCATCTCTTATCCAAATGTTCTTTGGTTGCAGATCTTTGCCATGCCCGTGTTTGACATGATAGAGACGGTCCTGGTGAAGAAACTGCATTTCCCTCCCGGCCTTGCACTCCGTTTGATTGCCCGGAGCACCTATGTCGGTAATGTTGCTTTCTGAAATTTGAACTGAACTTCTCAGTCTAAATAACTACTGTAAAGCTCTGCTAAGCAAAGGGATGTGTCGTACTGATCAAACTGGGCGTGTCAACTTCTGCAGCGTTAACAACGTTTGTAGCCATCACTATCCCCTTCTTTGGTGGATTGCTCGGTTTCTTTGGTGGATTCGCCTTTGCACCGACAACTTATTTCGTAAGCTCCCATTGATCCATGGTTTCCTTGTCGTTTACCGAATGTCACAGAACGTGCAACTGCTTGTATATTCTAGACATAAAGACTGCACTATGTATAATCCTAGTACAACCCATCAAGTCATAGGAATATAGCAATTTGAGATCTGACAGAACCTCTCTTGTTTCTGCCAGCTCCCCTGCATCATGTGGCTTGCAATCTACAAGCCCAAAAGGTTCAGCCTCTCATGGTTCACCAACTGGGTAAGAAATTACTATGAACTAACCATCTTTCTGCAACAGAATTTCCCTGGTTGGGAACTACTACGTATTAATCATCCATTTCTCCATGTTTTCAGGTCTGCATTCTTCTTGGAGTGGTCCTGATGATCCTGGCACCGATCGGAGCACTCTGGCAGATCATCTTGTCTGCCAAGACATACCGATTCTACTCATAAACATCCATGTTCCAACTTGTGAACATGCAAGGGCTCAATCACATAGCGTACTGCAAGTCTTTTGTTGTCCCAAAATAGAAGAGGAGATGCTCCAATAACCAAAACTTGTTCCAAATGATGATACTTGTCAGAGGCATGTTGTGAGTCTTCAGTTACATATTAAGTCAGAGGGCCTGTGGCGGGTTTATCGTAACCCATGCATTTTTTATGGCAATGTTCTAGGGTGGTTATGTACTTATGTGTGCATAAGGAAGAATGAATGTTGGTGGATTCTATTGCTTATACAAGCTCTAATCCGCTTGGCCGTTGGGATGCGTTCTGTCACTACTAAAAAAAAAGGGTGTGTCTATGCAACACTTGCGTGTTTTAGGTTCTTCCAGCATCTGATTTGTTTCCTCCGTACCTTTTTCCTCCTCTTGACACGCCAACAACCACCATCCACCGCCTGCCACAGGCGAGACCCTGCCATGGCGAGACCCTCGGCCACGGCGACCTCCTCCTTCCCCTCCCCATCCTGCCGCAGCCACTCCGCTCCGACCTGGCCCGGTCGCCTCCTACGCCGCCGGAACCCTAACCACCGCCCTCCCTCCGTCCCCACCGCCTGGCCAGCCAGCCTCCTCCGAGCCCCTTCTAAGCCTGCCGGAGTTGGAGAAGAAGAGAGGGAGAAGAAGAGAAGAGAAGGGAAAACTCGAGTGTTGGACAACATTTCTCAAAACAAATTGTTATGCGCAGAACCAAAGCTGCTGTTAGAGCATCTTCAGTAGCCCCATTCTCGACAAAAAACTATCTTTTGAGGGGTTTAGCTTGCTCCAACAGATCTTTATTCTGGTTCTAATTGAGAAAAAAAGTTCTCAGCCCCCCAAAATCCTTCCCCCAACTCCACAAAGTTGAGGAGGAAATCTCGCCCCCAATACATGAATTTTTTTGGTGGGCGGTCCAACTGCCATCGTTGAGGAAGCCAGCCACCCACTGTCGTGATAAGCGCCAACCACCAAGGAAGCTGGCCACCTTGCCTGCATGATGTGGGCTAAATCCTGCCCAAACTCGATGTTGATGTCGTGGCTTGCACCCCAATCTCACCGGCAAACTCCATCTTGGCCACACCACGCACACCCAAAGCTCGAGCTCGCCTTGGCGCCGAGGAGGAGAGGGGAAACAGCGTGGCGCTAGCGAAGTAGAAGAGGAGAGAGAGCAGCTGTGGTGGATGAGAAGAGGGAAAGTGGTGTGTACTGCTGGTAGGGTAGGAGAGCTGGGTGCTAGTGGAGACCTGGCGGCGACACGACTGAGAGAGCGATGGCAGGTAGGGGAGATCCAGGGGCGGCGCCGGTAGAGAGAGAAAAGAGTGATGGGACAGACATAGCTAGAAACGGGCATGTGGGGAGAAAAGGAAAAAAAGAGACAAATCTTGACAGACTCCACATGTAAGAGAGAAGTTATTGGGGATGAATTTTCTTATGCTACTGGACCAGTAGTCCCTCTAACCCAAAAATTATTTTGTGGCTTCTCCAATAATCTGGTATTGAGAGCTACTAGAGATGTTCTTAACTCTATAAAATTCTCTCGCACATGTCCAACAGCTGCCGCCTAGGTGCTCTCCTCTCTTATTCTAAGCACCGACACCAGCTACCAAAGGAGTGTAGGGACCTGCCTCCTTCATAGATTTAATTTCATGTATTGTAGTTCCTTTTTCATCTAGAGTTTGGTTTATTGGCGGTATTGACGACATGGTGGTGATGATGTCCTCTTCTTTCAATCTGTCATATAGCAAGGTCTAGTTTTTTTTTAAAAAAAAACTTTGTTTTTTTGTGAAGGATTGTATAAACATGCAAACCTTAGGGTTTTCCTAGCCAATGTTCTTTCAGTGACCAGGTACTAGTAGATCTCGCTATTAGTAGAGAGTAGATTTTAGTGGTCTTCAAAGCCTTATACAGCAAGGGTATGTGTTTGTAGGTAGAGCCCTTTTACAGTACTTGAAATTGCCTCGCGTTGCCTCCCATTGCCTCCATAAAATATTAATTATCCTCATAAAGGGTATGTTGGTCATTTCACGTGCCTATCATTACTCGCCGCGCCCCGTCCCCGATCCGCGCCCGACGCCGTCGTCCCGACTCGCCCTCGCACTCCGCATCGCCCGCGCTGTCGCATTCACCAAAGCCGCCACCGCCGCCGCCGCCCTCGCACGGCGCCGCGCCGGCCTGCCATCGCCCGCACTGCCCTGCTCTTACCCTAGCGACCGCTGCCCTGCTCTCTCCCTCCCTCTAGCCGCCGCCGGAGCCTCGTCGCGACGGCGGCCCAGCCGCGCCGCTGCCCCCGCCCCCAGCGCAAGGGCCGCGGTGGTCGCCTCCGTCGCCGCCTTCGTCGAGTCTGCCGGATTCCCGCGCGCCCTCGCTGCCCTCCAGTCCGAGGCCAGCCTCGAGGTACCAACTCCCCTGTAATCCGATCACATGATGAAACCTCGAATCAATTTGGTTTGTGTCATGATTTAGAACCTCGAATCAATTTGGTCTTCCCATGAGCCTATGTTGTTCAAATATTACACACTCGAACATTTGTTGCTTTACTCATTTTTTTTCTATGATGTTAATCACTGGCTGCAACTGTACACATAAATATCCATTTTTTAGTTTCTTACATATTCTCAAGTGTCATGATCTTTATTATCTGGAACTGGTTAGATATATGCAGCCATGCAGGACATGTTTTCAACAAAAGCTGTTGCATGTGTGTTTTTAGCATAACCATCCAATATTTTTCAATAAAAATAGTTCTTTAAATTTGGTATTTAATTAGTTTAACTGAAAGACAACAAACTAGCTTAGGTACAGTCATGCCATACTACATCTTCCTATTATTTCGAAAACAATGCTATTTTAGTATCTTCTAGAAAGTTTACACACTTTTTAGGTGTCTTCATGGATAAGAAAAGAAACCAGTAAAGTATTTGTTTATTTGAAGAAGCATGATCAATAATGTTTTTGCAATATGAGTAGGCCTGAATCAAAAGCTGTAAGTGGTTTGTTGCATCTCCAAGAAATCTTTGTAGACTCATTTAGTATCAGCGTTGATGACTAACAAAGAATGCTAGCATTCAATATATTTTTAATTCTGAGTCATCACCTGTGCAAATTCAGCTGATGCCTGCTAGCAGATAACTTCAATATATTTGTAACTCCGAGTTATCATCTGTGTAAATTCAGTACACTTCTTATATTTGTTAATCTGTGTAAATTCGGTACACTTCTTATATTTGTTGTTGGTTTTCATTCCCTTCAAGAGGATGCTAGCAGATAACTCAGGAAAGTTTTTGCCAACTTATACTGCAGAACCTTGATTGGGACCCAAACAAGACAAGTCTCTATTATTGTATTATTGAAAAAAGGGGTGATAACATAGCAACCATTTTTAAGGTTTATAGTTTCTTATTCTCTTCTACTAATGTCTCCCTATCCCTGTGATGGTCTTTTATCCTGCCATGTATTTCATTTTTTTTTCCTTTGACCTGTCTGTTCCTTTTTCCTTTTCTGCTGCATGGCTCACCTAATCATTGTAACTGATAGAAATTCCTTTCCCAAGGACCCAACTTGTGTAGGAACTTCTACCACTCTGTATGTCCTTTTTATATACCTCCCCCCCCCCCCCACCCAACCCACACACACACTTGTGAAATATTAAATACCAAAAAAGAGAAGTACGTTATCGTGATCTATTCATGGCCTTGTCATTTACTACTTATCCTTGTTTGTCTTGTCATACAGCACACAAATTTGATAGTGATATCTTCCAGGTTATTTTCTAAAAAAAATCTTCTTGAACAACACACTGTCACCCTGCACCTTTCACAAGGGGGAAACCTGGCCCTGAACCTGCATACATACCTGAACTATGGAGGGGTATACACAGTATTGAGTATTGGTATTGACATGTGCAACTGTACATAAATTTTGTGATTCAAGTTTATTAGTTGGATTTTTATTGTCATCTTTGATCATCCTCAGTAGTCAACCGGGTATAATTCAACCTTGTCAATCAATAAAGAACACTATTTTCAGCGTGAGAAACTGAAACTACAGGCATATTTCAGCGTGAGAAACTGAAATTACAGGCATATATTTAACATCTCGAAGGAAGTAGATTAAAGTCATTGCATTTTTTAGATTAATATTGCAACCATATCAACAATTTCAATACATAATCAAACATTTCTTAGATTTAAATGTAGAACATGGAAATCAATTATTCATCTGGGATATCTGGCATGGGAAATGCATGTTGGTAATAATGGCACATTTTGGTTAAAACATTAAGCAACTGAAAAGGACCTGCCTCACATGGTACCAACCAATCTTAAGCAGCAACTTTCAGTTGACAAAGACTGTAGTGGTTTGAGTGTCTCTGAACCACAGAAAATCAATTATTGGCTTATGAGCCACCAATAATATCATCCATACACTTCAGCATAAGTACTGTTCCCCCACAGCATATCCATGGTCTCACCAGCTTTGGATTGTTGTTTAGTCAAAAATCAAAACATGACCTTTGTTTTTTTTGAAATCTTTGCTTTTTATATTAATAATAAAAAGAAAGGGAGTCTAAGAAGAGTATAAGACTTATACAAGCCCATTGGGGCAGGGTTTAATACATGGACCATGCCAAGTAAACAAAAAGGAAAACGACCACCAACATATACATGCAAATGCCACTGCTGTATTAGCTTCCATACTCCACAAGATGGTCTCATCCCTTGTATCTTGCATAATGACATTGAAATTAGGAGAGGTCACCTCACAGAAGCATCCATTACTGTGCTTCCATAACCACCAAGCGACCAAAATTACTAATGAGTTGAAGCCTTTGCAGTAGGGTCCTTTTGCAGTATTGCTTTACACTTACCACGAAGGTTGAAGCCGCCACTCAGTTAAAATAACATCATCTGGCCGTGGTATTTGTTTCTGAAATGTGAAATGATACCAAGGTCTTCTTGAAACTGAAAATCCCTGTTCTTTATCACTACAGTACGTTTGAAATATGAAACCGCATGCTTAATTCTTTCTGTAGGGGATTATCCTATGCTTCCCAATAAAATCAACCAAATAGCATTGTGATGCTATTACTTTTGGGTGGAAAAATGCGATCGGACTTCTCAACCCAGTCATCTGACAGTTGTGAAAACCTGTTGTAACAGAACCGACCAATTATACGAAATTAAGTAAGAGAATCATCCACCAGAGCAGACGATTGAACAAACTTAAGCCCGTATAACCCGGTAGTCCGTGAAATCACAAAGGATTTCAAACCAACTCGTGTCCCAGCCATGATCGTAATAAGTTTAGCGGTCACCATCACATATTACATAAAAGTTCGCAATCTCAGATACATCAGAGTTTAAACATAGTTATTACAAACCAGTTCGAATAAAAGTAGCGGAAGTCATTTGTTCAAACCACACACACACACTCACGCGGAGTTTAAATATAGTGCCAGCGAATGATCATCTCCAACAAAAGCATTAGACGAGACGTAAGGAATGACCATGCCCATGGTCCTAAGCATCACCCATCGTAGGATAAAGGCAGTTGATACAATAGCCGTAATACATCTGCCCATCTGCAACAAGTGGGAATAAAACCCTGAGTACGAGAAGGTACTCAAATGGACTTACCCGACATAACCGAAAATAAATGACACCAAGGATTATGCAGGCTTTATAGTAGGGTAGGTGACTCATTTGCAAAAGAAGCATTTTAGCATTTCAAGAACCTTTCTAAAAGCATTATTGTCAAGTTAATTATTATTAACCTGTCGACTAGATTTGCACCTATACTAGAGTAAACATGTGATTAAGCAATTAATGATAACCACTGATCATTAAACAACTTCCATACTGTCATATTCACTACTATAAGCTGTCCAAGTGTTCCATAACATTTACTACGATGAAGTCACTCAAGTCAAGTGCTCACTATCCGGGAGCGATGGCGATTCGAATCGATTCCTAATCACCGGTGATTTATTCCTTACACAAATCTCACTCACCCGCTAAAGTGAGATATTGATCACCGAGTCAACTTTCCGTATCTCGAGTTTGCCAGAACCACATGTACCGGGGCCGACCGATCGCACTTTGGTCTTATCATCCCGCCCGTGTCCTACCACACACTGCTTGCACGACACACTTGGCGTGCGGGCAATCTACTCGGCCGAAAATCTCCCCGGCTTCAGCGGTCGGAAGGTACTTTATCCGCCAGACTAAATGTAAGGCATCGTTCAACATGACTCGAGGCCCAACAACGGTCGGTCCTTAATCGACCTGAGACGGAAACACTACAGTCCAAAACCACGCAAGTCTCCGTCCGATCTCAACTTCATTTAACACTTAGTTATACCATGACTTCATAGCCATCCAAGCGAGATCCGGTAACCACCTATAGCTCGCAGTGAGTGACAAAATCACCCGACTTCTACCGGTCTAAGCCCATTAAGCATTGACTCATTGCGGATACCAGGGTAACAAGGATATAGTATAACAAAGGTAAACAAGGTATAATGCAGCAACGGTTGCAAACAACTCCTGAACGTAATGCATCAATTTAAAGTAAAGTATTTAATGAAATCATTGCAAACCGGGAGAAAGATGCTCGGGGCTTGCCTCTCTCGGAAGGAGCTCGGGCGGTGATCGGGGCACTCCGGGAGTTCTTCAACGTCCTCCTCGTAAACTTCGGCACTTCTGCTGCTTTTCTCGAACTGCTCCTCGGGCTCCTCGGGAATGACGACTGGGTTCTCGGTTTGCGATCCTGTATGATGCAATGCGTGTAAGTGCCTATGCAATCGGTGCATCGAAGGAGATGAATGCAATGGATATGTTGAATGCAAGGTAGTCAACATCGTCCAAGAAACTATGCTACAAGCACATGTCATCTACTGCATTCTCTTCTACTACCAATATGTTAAGTTAACATATCTTATGAAATGCTTCAAAGATACACCAAAGTTTTACTAATTTCTTAATCACACTTAAAGCAACACTTGCTTAAACCCTAATTAATAATAGGTTTGAATAGCAACATATATTTCTGATGCTCCTAAAAATCTAAGAAAAATACAGTAGCATAATACTACCCTAAATGGACTACCATAAAAATTTCATGGCAATTTGGATAAGTAAACTATCCTACATAAAAATGACAAGCTATAGCATAAAAATGAGCATGAAATTACTTTGTACTATGAAAAGTGTCAAACAACAGATTGAGTATTTTTCCTATGTTCTTTATAGTATATAATCACTGTACAAAAATTGTCACATGCATGTTTTATACAAAATTTGTGCTCTAGCAAAAATAACAAAAATCAGCCATTAAAGGTACTTGAACTACACCTCAAAATTTTCCCACAGCACATGCATGAAACATATTTTTCCTAGGAAGTACATGACATAAGAAGATTAACAAACTTGGAATCATATTTTTCTGAAGCCTATATATTTTTCTACATATTTTTCAAGTTATCAGCAATATTCAAGATTAAATAAAATCCTATAGAAAAGTATCTCAAAAATGACATGCACAATTTTTCCCAAGTAGATCTGGTGATAAGGAACCTAGAAAAATTTGTTTCAACAAATTTGGAGCAACTTTGAGTATCCAAACATTTTGCAAACCATTTCTGTTTTCAAATAATAAAGAATAAATTTAAAACAATTCTTTCAAACTCTACTGGGCCGGCCCGTGGAAATGAACTGGCCCACGGCCACAGCCGGCCTGCTCAGCCGAGCGAAGAGGTGAGCGGCGGCCTAGCTCGGGGCTCGGCCCAAGCCAGCCTGGCCCAGCTCGGCCGGGCAAAGGCCACGCCACTGCGGCTGGGCCCTGCCGGTCAGCGACCGAGAGCAGGGGAGGCGCTCCGCCGGCCGGTGATCACCGGTGGCAAGCCCTCCCGGTGGCGCGGGTGGTGCCAGCGTGTACGCCATGCCGAGCCGCAACGGCTGGGATGGTGGAGGTGGCCCGGCGGCGTGAATCGGGGAATGGAGGCGTGGGAGGGGTATGCTGCCGTCGAGGCAGCGGCGGCGGCGGTGGCGAGCTCGTGTTGCGCGCGGGCGTGAGCTGCTGCTGTTGCTCTGCGGCTGAGAGAGCGGGAGGAGGAATGGGGAGGAGGCAGCTGCTGCGGGACAGAAGAAGGCGCGCGCGTGGAGGTGGAGCCAGGCCGTGGCTGCCATGCAAGCGGGCGTTACCCGCCAGGGCGGCTGACCATGGCGAAGCGCGCCTGACGGTCGGGAACGACGCAAGCTGTCACAAGTGGGCGAGCAGCGGAGCAGGCGCAGCAGGCCTTGGGCTGGCTGGCGAGGCGCGCTGCAGCCAAGTGAGGAGGCTCATTGGCCGGCTTTTCTGGCGGGCTGAAGCAGAGGCGGCAGACCCGCTAACTCAGAAAATATTTTTTTCAATTTCCATTTTCAATAAATTTTCAAATAACAGTTTTCAAATATTATTTTGAGCAAGAAAATGACCTCTTTTGAAAATGTACCAAAAATGAAAGTTGTTTAGAATTTAATTCTCTACAACTTTGCTTTTATGACCAAAGTCCAATTCTATCTAGATTTTAAATTATACAATCAAAGTTAAATTTTAACTCAAAACCCTAATTTTTGAGAATTATTTTTAAAGAAAAATTTGGCAATAATTCAAATACAAACCTTGCTCCAAAAATTGTGCTAAACAATTCTAGATGATTTACAATCATAACCAAACAAGTTCTACTAACCTAGCAAGCAAGAACCAGAGCAAAACAACTCTAATAAGTGTATGCATCATTTACGTTTCACAAACATGTTTCGTATGTTTCGAAGAAATATTTCAGTTATTATATGCAAGATTATGCATGCATGATTAGGATGCTTGATGATGCATGATATGCGTGATCAAGCAGTGCCTAAATACAGGCATAACACCGGGGTGTTACAGCCCTCCCCCCTTATAAAAATCTCGTCCCGAGATTTGGGTTACGAACCATTTGTTATAAAATTCTTCATAAGCTTTTTGTAGATACTCTCCTGTTTCCCAAGTTGCATCTCCCTCATCATGATGATCCCACTGTATCTTGTATGTTTTCACCACACTATTCCGAGTAGCACGTTCCTTAGTGTCTAACACCCGGACTGGTTGTTCACGATACACCAAATCTGATTTGAGTTGAATACCTCGAGGTTCTATTCTTTCCTCCGGAACACGCAAACATTTCTTGAGATGTGATACATGGAAAACTCGGGAAAAGCTGTACTCATTGTCTCGTAACTCTAACTTGTAGGCTACCGACCTCTTTGTTCCAATATCTTGTATGGTCCTCTGAATCTCGCGGCAAGCTTTCTTCGGACTCAAACCTTTTCTTCTTCATTGGCGTGACTTTCGGATAAACATAGTCACCAACTTCAAAACTAAGGGTCTCCTTCTTTTATGCATATAACTTTCCGGCGTGATTGGGCAGCTTTCATATTCTGCTGAATAATATGAACTTTCTTCTCGGCTTCTTCTACAAAGTCAATGCCATAATATCTTCTATCACCAGGCTCGACCCAATTCAATGGTGTTCTACATTTTCTGCCATATAAAGCTTCGAATGGGGCCATCTTGATGCTTTCTTGATAACTATTATTATAAGAAAACTCAGCTAACGGTAACCATGACTCCCATGATCCCTTCGAAGACAATACATAGGCTCTTAACATATCTTCCAAAACAGCATTCACTCGTTCAGTCTGACCATCTGTCTGAGGATGATAAGTGGTACTGCGAATCAAACTAGTTCCTAAGCCTTTGTGTAAATGTTCCCAAAAATGAGCCGTGAACTGTGAGCCTCTATCAGATACTATGGTCATTGGTATACCATGCAACCTCACAATTTTTGCGATATACTTCTCGGCATATTGAGGTGGTCGATATGTTGTTTTTACAGGTAGGAAATGAGCGGTCTTGGTAAGACGATCCACAATTACCCAAATCGAATCATGTCCTTTTGGAGTAGTGGGCAAACCCGTGATAAAATCCATACTTATATCGTCCCACTTCCAACTAGGGACTGATAAGGGTTGCAACATACCGGCAGGTTTCATATGAATTGCTTTCACTCGACAACATGTGTCACATCTGACAACATATGCTGTAATTTCTTTCTTCATTTTGGTCCACCAATAACGAGATCTTAGTTCTTGATACATCTTACTACTTCCGGGATGGATAGATAGCTTAGAAAGGTGAGCTTCATCCATGAGTTTATTTCTAAGCTCTCGATCCTTGGGAACCACAAGACGGTCGTCAAACCACAACATGCCCTGTTCATCCACTTTAAAATGTTGAGATGGTTTCTGTTTTATTTTCTCTTTGATGTGGAATATCCCCTTGTCGGTTTTCTGGCCTTCTATTATCTTACTCTCCAAAGAACAACTAATCTGAATACTATGTAACACAGCAGGATGCATTAGATCGAACCCATCTTCAAGTAATGGCTGCACATTCAAGTAATGTGACTTTCTGCTTAAAGCATCTGCCACTACATTGGCTTTACCAGGATGATATTGCACATTCAAGTTGTAATCCTTGATCAATTCCAACCATCTACGCTGTCTCATGTTTAGCTCTGGTTGGGTAAAGATGTACTTAAGACTCTTGTGATCCGTGAAAATATTGCACACATTACCCAGTAGATAATGTCTCCAAATTTTTAGGGCGTGCACAACTGCAGCAAGTTCAAGATCATGGGTTGGATAGTTGACCTCGTGCTTCCTCAATTGACGTGATGCATAAGCAATGACTCTCCTTTCTTGCATAAGAACACAGCCCAATCCAGTCTCCGATGCGTCGCAAAACACATCAAATGGTTTCTCAATATCTGGTTGTGCTAGAACAGGAGCAGTGGTCAACAGTTTCGGCAAAGTGTGGAAAGCTGCTTCACACTCTTCTGTCCACACAAACTTATGATCCTTCTGTAGGAGACTCGTCATCGGTTTGGCGATCTTCGAGAAATCTGGTATAAAGCGACGGTAATAACCGGCTAGTCCTAAGAAACTTCTAATCTCAGGAACTGTGGTCGGTGCTTTCCAATTCATAACTTCTTGCACCTTACTTGGATCGACTGAAACCCCATTCTCTGACAGAATGTGACCAAGGAAAGGAACTTCCTTCAACCAGAATTCGCATTTGCTAAACTTAGCATACAGTTGATGATCTCTAAGTCTGGTCAAGACGGTTCTCAGATGCTCTTCATGATCTTTCTCATTCTCGGAGTACACCAGAATGTCATCGATGAACACTACCACAAACTTATCCAATTCTGGCATGAAAACTGTATTCATCAAAAACATAAAGTATGCAGGAGCATTTGTCAAGCCAAAAGACATGACAAGATACTCATACAACCCGTATCTGGTGGAAAATGCAGTTTTCGGTATATCCTGTGGCCTTATCTTGATCTGATGATAACCGGATCTCAAATCTATTTTTGAGAACACCTTGGCCTTGGATAATTGGTCAAACAGAACATCAATATGTGGCAAGGGATATTTATTCTTGATGGTCACAGCATTGAGTGGCCTGTAATCTACGCACATTCTCAACGTGCCCTCTTTCTTCTTTTTCACAAACAAAGCGGGACATCCCCACTCAGACTTGCTTGGCCGAATAAACCCCTTTTTTGACAAATCTTCTAATTGCTTCTTCAGCTCAGCTAACTCATCTGGAGGCATCCGATATGGTCTCCTTGAAATCGGAGCTGTTCCGGGTACTAGCTCAATTCCAAACTCAATCTCCCTATCTGGCGGAAGACCAGGTAGCTCATCCGGGAATACATCCGGGAATTCACACACTCTGGAATCGATGAATAGGAATGACTCGCCGTAGCATATGTAACACTTATAAGGTCATTCTCCGAGGCAATGGTACTTGGAAAGTACCCTCACCGAGGGATCCTTAAGGATAAGTACTCGACTTCCAAATCTATGACCGCTCCCCAATCCTTCATCCAATTCATCCCTATAATGACATCCAAAACTAACCCAGCATAACTATCAAGTTCACTCGAACTTCCTGCTACCTAATTCAAGGGTTGCCCCTCGAACCATCCGGTTGGTCAAAACATCAGCCTACTCATGAACTTATACTGGTAACCATAACCCAATTACGTGCATAGTTGTTCGTGTTTACGTGCAAATGCTTGACTCATAAAAAGAATCGATGATCCGAATCAAATAGAACAACCTGCAGGGTTTTTTCGTTGACAGAAACTTACCAAAGATGTGGGCTCTCCCTCCGAAATTTCATCCATTGTTGTCTGTGCACTCTAGCATTATAAGTCTGCTTTTCTTCTTCTTGGGTGGGTACGGACAAAACCTCGAGAAATGACCGGGTTGATCACAGTTATAGCGGGTCCTCTTCATCGTCCAGCAGATCCCACAGTTCCTTTAGAATTTCCTTGTACTGCATTCTTGGTACGCTTTGTTGGGTAGATCTTGCCATCTTGTACTGGCTTTTGAGGTCCACGGAAATTCGACTTCTTGGAGAGTGGGCTCGAACCTAGCGCCAGAGCCCGATGGGCGATATGGAGGACGACCTCCCATAGGTGCTCTAGCTTGAGACGGCCCACCTTCAAAGGCTCTCTTACGTGTCTTGGGCTGCGATCTTTGCGTTGTTATTCTTCTCCCCGCTTGAGACGATCGTGATGAAGTCATTGAATCGACACGGTTGTTGGTACCAACATGCTTCATCATTTTTGGATTGAGTCCTCTCTTGAAATCGGCTATTCTTTTAGCATCGTGTCAACCATGTCGAGAAGCATAGCGACACAAGTTGTTGAAGGCATGCGTGTATTAAATCCACGGTTTTGGTGCCTGGTTTAATGCCGAAACTCTCCCAACTTCATTTCAGGTCAGCCGGGTGGAATATAGACTCCACGGAAGGCCTCAAAGAAACTCTCTCCAAGAAATTTGGGCATTTGGAGGGAAGGTGGTGCGATGGTGCTTCCACCACATTCCGCTGGTCCTGCAAATTGAAGTCAAGATACTCCATTTTCGAACCTCGGTCATCCTCAACACACGGAATTTATCTTCCATCGTGTTGATCCAATCCTCGACATCGAGTGGCTCTATTGCTTCCTTGAATACGGGTGGCCTGGTGTCCATGAAATCCTTGAAACTGCTATATTGGTTCACTCCCATGCCACCACCTTGATTGTTACCACGTTGAACGTTGTTGGCGATGGTGCGAAAAATCCTCCATGTTTTTCTAGGATTGTTCCGCATTGCGCCGACTCGAGCGAAAGCACCGTCGAGAAACATCTCGGGGTAAACGGGGGGAGGTGGCAAATGTGGTTCATGGGGAGGTTCATTGTTGTTGCCGTGGTTTCCACCATCACCACCACCACCACCGGTCCCGCACCGTTAGCACCGGTCTCAGCGGCTTCATACGTGGTTCGGCGAGTGTTTGTCATCTGCATATTTCAGCAACAAGTAACGATTGAGTGAAGCTGTAATGATTGCGAGTGAAGAAAAATTATGCCGTACTGATTTTACTAGAGAGAATAAATTCATGCAATAAAACAGAGGCACAACAATCTCATCCCAATTAAGACAACAACACTAAATCGAATTACTTCAATGGCAAACATCGCATCCATACAGTCACATTGCCAGCATACATACACTGGACTTTTTATGCGTTCAGATATCGCATTCGAACATCAAGTTCCAACCACATGCCAAGTCTCATACGTTCGAAACAACATACGATAGGTTACATGCCAACAAAAGAAAGGTCATCGCGACAAGACCTAGATACTAGCGCAAGGCAACTAGCCTATTCCTCGGGGCCATCGTCGGGATCGGAGACGTCACCGTCGCCTCCAGGTGAAACTGCAGGCTCGTTCTGGTTGTCGTCGTCGATGTTCATGCCAGCGGCGTTTGCTGGAGCATATGGGCCAACCCCATTGTAGAGCGCGTGAAACTTTTCGTGCAGGTTGCCGTTGTATTCCTCTAGCTCATCGACTCTCTGCAACAGAAGGTTTCTTGCGTTTCTAGGCTTCATTCCTCTCCTGAACCAACTGTCCAATCATGCGGTCTGCATTGTTGTTGGCTTGAGTCAACGTATGCACTCGCTGCATAGCTCTATCACCTCTCTCAACCGCTTGATCTCGCTGTAAGTTCATATCAGCCAACTGCTCCTGCAAGCTAGCTATAGCACGTGCCTGTCTCTTCTTCTGCTTCTTCCCTTTGAGCTTATCCTCACTACGCAAGCCAGTCAAAGTCCAGTAGGTACTCTCGAGACCCTCATACGCTCTAATGGCGGCAAACATAGCACTCATTGCACAGTTGTCGCTAGCTTGTCCTTCACCGGACCTCGACCAATGCACTTCCACGAGGTCAAACCCAAATGGCATCATGAGGATCATCCCTAGGAAAAGTACCACCAGAGCTGCTTTGCAAGCTCACCGGGAAATCTGCTCATAATGTCTCTAATGACACGGAAGGTCGCTCCCTCTGCACCCTCGGCCGAGTGCAACCCTCAAACTCCAAGTGCCAACCATCCCAATCTGGAGCATCACCGAGAGCGGGAACCGTGATCTCCACCATCGCGAGTCCATCCTCTCGCTAATCGCGGCTCTCATTCTAGGAGTACACCGCTCTTGACCCTCTGGGTACCCCACATCATGGAGCACTCTCCAAAGCAAAGTTGGCATGCCAAACTCGCTCAAGAAGGTGTCCGTGGTGCGGTGCTCCCTCGGGGCCAGCAGGCGTCGAGGTGCTCTTCCTCCGGTGGACTTACTGGTGATGTCCGCTTCATGCGGGCCATCTCAGTGTAAAAGTTCTTTCATTACCTCGGGAAACATATTTTAGGTGATACCACTTTTATCAAAATGAGAGAATCAATTTATAAGGGGAGGAATGCATGGCATGAATGAAATGCACAAGTAACATGATGTATGAACGTGCCGTACGTTCTCACAAACTTAGGAAATAAATAATTTCTAACGACGAATTCGGTGGCATACAACGATCTCTCAATACGTAGCTAATACGTTCTACACGATAGCGTTGTTATGTACCTGCAGAAGATTCATTTCAGCCCAATTCCCAATGAATGCATAAAAGCAGTAAAGTTTTATCTACACGCTCTACACGAATCCCTAGATATGTGTACAACGGTAGTAACTACCCGAACCATCGTCCTATTGACGGCATCGCCTCCACAGACGGAAGACCCATACATGAGATACCTTTGTAAAACATGCGTAGAACATGTAATTACTCCAGCATCGTATAAGCACTCACCCTAGATCGGCGGTGTATCCGATCATGCTCTCACAACTCACACTTACCGAGGCGTAGAGGCAATTGATCCATACATTACCACTCAAATAAGTGGCACTCATACAATAGCACGCCGTATGAGCGACGAAAGAGAAATATGATGCAATAACCCCAAGTTAGTACTTAATTAAGCCACCTAAAGTCCTTAACTGGGCATAAGGGATATGATCACTGGCACACTTTAGATTTTGAAAATCATGTTTTCCAAATGCCTTTTGTTTTAAATACACTTGTGAACAGTAACACGCTAAACCATGCTCTGATGCCAGCTGTAACAGAACCGACCAATTATACGAAATTAAGTAAGAGAATCATCCACCAGAGCAGACGATTGAACAAACTTAAGCCCGTATAACCCGGTAGTCCGTGAAATCACAAAGGATTTCAAACCAACTCGTGTCCCAGCCATGATCGTAATAAGTTTAGCGGTCACCATCACATATTACATAAAAGTTCGCAATCTCAGATACATCAGAGTTTAAACATAGTTATTACAAACCAGTTCGAATAAAAGTAGCGGAAGTCATTTGTTCAAACCACACACACACACTCACGCGGAGTTTAAATATAGTGCCAGCGAATGATCATCTCCAACAAAAGCATTAGACGAGACGTAAGGAATGACCATGCCCATGGTCCTAAGCATCACCCATCGTAGGATAAAGGCAGTTGATACAATAGCCGTAATACATCTGCCCATCTGCAACAAGTGGGAATAAAACCCTGAGTACGAGAAGGTACTCAGCCAGACTTACCCGACATAACCGAAAATAAATGACACCAAGGATTATGCAGGCTTTATAGTAGGGTAGGTGACTCATTTGCAAAAAGAAACATTTTTAGCATTTCAAGAACCTTTCTAAAAGCATTATTGTCAAGTTAATTATTATTAACTTTGTCGACTAGATTTGCACCTATACTAGAGTAAACATGTGATTAAGCAATTAATGATAACCACTCGATCATTAAACAACTTCCATACTGTCATATTCACTATAAGCGTCCAAGTGTTCCATAACATTTACTACGATGAAGTCACTCAAGTCAAGTGCTCACTATCCGGGAGCGATGGCGATTCGAATCGATTCCTAACCAAACCGGTGATTTATTCCTTACACAAATCTCACTCACCCGCTAAAGTGAGATATTGATCACCGAGTCAACTTTCCGGTATCTCGAGTTTGCCAGAACCACATGTACCGGGGGCCGACCGATTTGCACTTTGGTCTTATCATCCCGCCCCGTGTCCTACCACACTGCTTGCACGGTCTTGGCGCTGCATGGGCAATCTACTCGGCCGAAAAATCTCCCGGCTTCAGCGGTCGGAAGGTACTTTATCCGGCCAGCTAAATGTAAGGCATCGCGTTCAACATGACTCGAGGCCCAACAACGGTCGGTCCTTAATCGACACTGAGACGGAAACACTACGGTCAAAACCCCGCAAGTCTCCGTCCGGTCTCAACTTCATTTAACACTTAGTTATACCATGACTTCATAGCCATCCAAGCGCATCCGGTAACCACCTATAGCTCGCAGGTGACAGAAAATCACCCGACTTCTACCGGTCTAAGCCAGCTAAGCATTGACTCGACTGCGGATACCAGGGTAACAAGGATATAGTATAACAAAGGTAAACAAGGTATAATGCAGCAACGGTTGCAAACAACTCCTGAACGTAATGCATCAATTTAAAGTAAAGTATTTAATGAAATCATTGCAAACCGGGAGAAAGATGCTCCGGGGCTTGCCTCTCTCGAAGGAGCTCGGGCGGTGATCGGGGCACTCCGGGAGTTCTTCAACGTCCTCCTCGTCGGCTTCTGGCACTTCCTGCTGCTGCACCTCGAACTGCTCCTCGGGCTCCTCGGGAATGACGACTGGGTTCTCGGTTTGCGATCCTGTATGATGCAATGCGTGTAAGTGCCTATGCAATCGGTGCATCGAAGGAGATGAATGCAATGGATATGTTGAATGCAAGGTAGTCAACATCGTCCAAGAAACTATGCTACAAGCACATGTCATCTACTGCATTCTCTTCTACTACCAATATGTTAAGTTAACATATCTTATGAAATGCTTCAAAGATACACCAAAGTTTTACTAATTTCTTAATCACACTTAAAGCAACACTTGCTTAAACCCTAATTAATAATAGGTTTGAATAGCAACATATATTTATGATGCTCCTAAAAATCTGAGAAAAATACAGTACCATAATACTACCCTAAATGGACTACCATAAAAATTTCATGGCAATTTGGATAAGTAAACTATCCTACATAAAAATGACAAGCTATAGCATAAAAATGAGTATGAAATTACTTTGTACTATGAAAAGTGTCAAACAACAGATTGAGTATTTTTCCTATGTTCTTTATAGTATATAATCACTGTACAAAAATTGTCACATGCATGTTTTATACAAAATTTGTGCTCTAGCAAAAATAACAAAAATCAGCCATTAAAGGTACTTGAACTACACCTCAAAATTTTCCCACAGCACATGCATGAAACATATTTTTCCTAGGAAGTACATGACATAAGAAGATTAACAAACTTGGAATCATATTTTTCTGAAGCCTATATATTTTTCTACATATTTTTCAAGTTATCAGCAATATTCAAGATTAAATAAAATCCTATAGAAAAGTATCTCAAAAATGACATGCACAATTTTTCCCAAGTAGATCTGGTGATAAGGAACCTAGAAAAATTTGTTTCAACAAATTTGGAGCAACTTTGAGTATCCAAACATTTTGCAAACCATTTCTGTTTTCAAATAATAAAGAATAAATTTAAAACAATTCTTTCAAACTCTCTTCGGGCCGGCCCGTGGAAATGAACTCGCCCACCACACCACCGCCTGCTCTCAGTAGAGCGAAGAGGTGAGCGGCGGCCTAGCTCGGGCTCGGCCCAAGCCACCTGGCCCACTCGGCCCGGGCAAGGCCACGCCATCATGGGTTGGGCCTGCCGGTCGCCGACCGAGAGTAGGGGGCGCTCACCCGGCGGTGATCACCGGTGGCAAGCCCTCCCGGTGGCGCGGGTGGTGCGAGCGTGTATCGCCCATGCCGAGCCGCAACGGCTGGGATGGTGGAGGTGGCCCGGCGGCGTGAATCGGGGAATGGAGGCGTGGGAGGGGTATGCTGCCGTCGAGGCAGCGGCGGCGGCGGTGGCGAGCTCGTGTTGCGTGCGGGCGTGAGCTGCTGCTGTTGCTCTGCGGCTGAGAGAGCGGGAGGAGGAATGGGGAGGAGGCGGTTTGCGGGGGACGTAAGAAGGCGCGCAGCGTGGAGGTGGAGCCAGGCCCCGTGGGCTGCCAGCGCGCGGCCGCGGCTGGCCAGCGGCGGCTATCGCGGCGAAGCGCGTGCACGACAGTCCTGGGGCACGACGCGCGTCGCGTCGGCAATGAAGCGAGGCGAGGCAGGCAGGGCGCTGGCTGGCTGGGCTGGCCTGGCTGCTGGCAAGGCCAAGGGGCTGGCTCATTGGGCGGCTTCGGCTGGCGGGCCAGAAGCGAGGCGGCGGCCCGCTAACTCAGAAAACATTTTTTTCAATTTCCATTTTCAATAAATTTTCAAATAACAGTTTTCAAATATTATTTTGAGCAAGAAAATGACCTCTTTTGAAAATGTACCAAAAATGAAAGTTGTTTAGAATTTAATTCTCTACAACTTTGCTTTTATGACCAAAGTCCAATTCTATCTAGATTTTAAATTATACAATCAAAGTTAAATTTTAACTCAAAACCCTAATTTTTGAGAATTATTTTTAAAGAAAAATTTGGCAATAATTCAAATACAAACCTTGCTCCAAAAATTGTGCTAAACAATTCTAGATGATTTACAATCATAACCAAACAAGTTCTACTAACCTAGCAAGCAAGAATCAGAGCAAAACAACTCTAATAAGTGTATGCATCATTTATGTTTCACAAACATGTTTCGTATGTTTCGAAGAAATGTTTCAGTTATTATATGCAAGATTATGCATGCATGATTAGGATGCTTGATGATGCATGATATGCGTGATTTGCAGTGCCTAAATACAGGCATAACACCGGGGTGTTACACCTGTGCATCCTAATGAAAGCTTCATTTTTCAGGAGGAAATGTCGGATGATGATTCTTTGCTGGAGTACAGTGAAATTGTTATGAAGATGTTTGGCAGTGAGGACGACGGATTTGAGTTTTATAACAACTACGCTTATGAGAAAGGATTTAGTGTGAGAAAGGAATACTGCGAGTGGGACAACGGCCACAATGAGAGGACCCTTCGGAAGTTTGTTTGCAGCTGTGAAGGTTTCCGCACAGAGAAGGAGGTGAGGAGGGAGATCAAGAAGCGGAGGCCACGGAATATCACTCGTTGTGGATGCCGTGCTTAACTTGTGATTGCACAGGATCCGAACACAGAGCAGTGGTATGTGAAGGATTTCATCAACGAGCACAACCATCCGATGACGGAACCAGACCTTGCTTGCTTTCTGCGTTCACATAGAAGAATCAGCGATGATCAGAAAGCAGAGATTGAGCAGCTACAGATTTCTAGGATCTGCAAACACCAGATAATGGATATTATGGTTAGGCGGTACGGTGGGTATGATAAGGTTGGATTTACATCAAGGGACCTTTACAATTTCTGCCATCGCAACAAGGCGGAGACACTTTCTGGTGGTGATGCTCGAACAATCATCAGTTACATGACAGAATCGAAACGTAGAGATCCTGATTTCTTTTTCCAGTACAAGACTGATGGGAGAGGGCACCTGATGGGACTACTCTAGTGTGACTTTCAATGTCAGATGGATTATAGAGCGTTTGGTGATGTCGTCGTGTTTGATGGCACGTACAAAACGAATCGATACAACCTGACCCTTGTTCCTTTTGTTGGGGTGAATCACCATAAAAGCACGGTTCTTTTTGCCTGTGGAATTCTTTCTCATGAGGATACTGAGTCGTATGTGTGGCTGCTTGGGTCATTCTGTGATGCCATGATTCAGAAGCATCCGATTTCTGTGATCACCGATGGAGACCGTGCTATGCAGAAAGCAATCAGTATTGTGTGGCCGAATTCATCGCATAGGCTATGCATATGGCATATTGAGGTGTGCATTGCACGTAATCTTCACACCCAGGATCTGAAGGATAAGGTTAGGGGTTTTCTTTATGATCGTTGCTCCATAGAAAAGATTGAGAGGAAATGGATAGCATTCTTGGCAAAGGAGAAAGTTACAGATAAGGACTCGTGGCTGTACTAGATGTATGAGATGAGGGAAATCTGGTGTGCGGCGTATCATGCTGGTAAGTGCTACTTAGGACTGAGGAGCAACTAGTGTAGTGAGAGCCTACACTCTAGGATTCAGTTTAATCTAGATCAGAAAATGACACTGTTAGAGCTGATACAACACGTTGACCACTGTCTTTCAAAGTTGCGCAGTAATGAAGCGTATCTAGACTTTCAAGCAAGTTCTAAGCCATGCTTACAACCAGATGCTTCAACTATTGAGAAAGAGGCTGCGAATTTGTTCACACCAAGTGTTTATTTTGCTGATGTGCAGTACAGCGTAAAAGCATCCGACAAGTGTTATTGGATTGAGACTGTAGATGGCTATGATATTGTTGAGTATATTGTTGGAAGGGTTGATAAAGGAGACAAACAATACTATGTGAAATGTGAGATATGCGTTGTTGAACGCAAGCTGAAGGAAATTTCTTGTTCTTGTCTAAAGTTACAGTCCCTTGGAACCCCATGCTCACACATCTTCTTTGTATTGGGTCATCGAGGAGAACACAAGCTTCCAGACTGCTGTGTTTTGGAAAGGTGGACGAGGGGGCCAAGCGTGGATTTCCTCCTATAAGGAAGAGCGCCATGTATGACTATTCCGATAGCCTACAAAGGTACCATGAGCTACACAATATCAGTCAAACGGTATCCTTCGTAGCATCTCAATCATTTGAAGCATATGGGCGGCTGAAACACGTTCTTCATGAGGAAGCTGCTATGATCCCTCCAAATGGAGGAGAGAACAGAGGCAAGAGGTTTGGTCCTGTGCTGCCGCAAGCCCTGGATGTTGATTCTGCAGATGTCTTTGATCCCATACATGTGCCTGGCAGAGGGGCCTAAAGAAAAAGTTGAAGTCAGTTTCAGATAAATCTAAGAAGAAATGTACTCTATGTAAGGGTGAGGGTCACAATCGGCGAACATGCTCCAAGAGAGAAGAGGTAAGCTAAGTGTAATGTTCATCAAAGCTGAAAACTGGCTGTCTGTGAGGCATGTGTACTTATGGGTAATGTTCCTCTTCATTTGTAGGAAACAATGCTCCCTGAGGATGTGCCGGATATATGATTTGCCAAAGGTAACTAAAATGGCCTAGTCTTGTGTAAACACTACACTGTTTAGCACATTTGCTTTCCTTGTCACGTGAAACCCATACCCTTGCTGTTTGCTGCCTATATCTGCTGATTGTTCTCACAGATTTCTGGAACAATCCTGTACAATGGAAATGTGTGCTGCTCTGCCTGCGAACGAAGCATTTTTATCTGAAAAGCCATAAGTTGTGGAATATTGCTTTATACTGCTTATTCCTTAAAAGCACCTCAATTTTGATGCATCTGCTTCGCCGCCGCTGCTCCTCGCCTTCGCCCCGTGGGGCTGCGTCCCCTTCCCTGCCCTGGTGCGCGCCGCCGCCGCCTCCCCAATGATGAACCTGACGCCCACGCAGCCCCGTATCCACACCAGAGAAACCCACATGCCCTCGTGCCTCCGCCTTCGACCAGCGAGAATCAGAAGCACCACCTCCAATCCGAGCTCATGCGGGCGAATCAACGGGGCCCCGAAGCGGGCGAATCAAGCTCTGGAGTCGAAGAGCTGGGCGAATCCGGCAGTGGTCGTGGGGAGCTGTGCCACCGCGAGATCTTCCCCGGAGCCGGAGGTGGCGTCTGGAGCTCTTGACATCAAGGGCATTTGTGAGTTCACTGATATTTTTCATGGGTAAAACTGTTTGGTTGTGTATGTCTTGATTTTGGAAGTAGTTAGTAGTAACTGTTTGTGTATGTCTTGATAAGACATGTGGTTTCAGTTCCCTCTAATAATCCACAAATAAAATGTCACATGCCATGATGCAAACACAGAAGCTCCCTTCTATATCCAATCCGCTCATATGTTGTAGGTACACTACAATTTGTAGTGCGCATAGACAGACATCAAGCACCGTGTCTGAAGGTGAGACATTGGAGAAAAATAAAGCAGGCTAACTTTAGTGACCATGAGTGTTTGGCCATGTTTATCCACCAGTTTGCATTTCTCCAACTGTCACTTTCAGTGCCTGATCTGAGAGCCTCATGAAAACCAACAAAGATGAGTGCAAAGGAAACTAAGTAACTATCCACGGTTGGGAGACAAGCTGTTGCTTTCAGCAGGAGTGCATAGTATTTCAAAATGAGCAAAATGGGAACTTTAGATAAATTTAAAAATTTTAAATTGAGGGATGTTGCATTCATGCCTTTGCATAAATTTGTATTGTTGTCAAAATTGAATTTATAAAATTCTACGTAAGTTCGAATCAAATTTTTGATCTATTTATAAAATAATTAGATTTTGTTAAATTTTATTTCAAAATCAAGTTCAAAGCTGTATTTCAAAACTCAAAAATTATTAGGAATATTTCAAAACCTGATTTGTCAAAAGCCCTTTCCCTCTCTTGGCCCGAAGCCCAGCAGGCAGCAGCCCATCAGCAACAACAGGCCAGCCCCGCAACAACATGCGACGTGGCCCAGCGCCCTGTGCCCGCACCCCTGTCGCTGACCTGCAGGGCCCGCGTGTTAGCGGCTCCACGCACAGTGTCGCCTCCTTCCCTGGAGACGGACACAGAGCGGCAACTTCTCCCCAACTCCCGGCGATATGCCTCTGGGCCAAAGCCCACTACCCCTCCCCTCCATCGAACGTGCCCTGCCATGCCGCATCAACCGGGCGTAGCCACCGCCGCCCGATCCCCTCGATCGTGGCCCCCGAGGTTCCCCGCGCCTGCCCCTATAAACAGTATGCCCAGAGCACCGCGCCGCCACCTTAGAACCCTAAAGGGGCCGCTCGAGCCGTAGCCTTAGCCCTAGCCCTAGCCCGCCGTCGGCCGGAGCTCGACGCGCCACCGCCGCTGATCTCCGCCTTCACCGCGTCGCCGGCCACATCCACGTCGTCTAGAGATGAATCTAGGAAAATCATCGGCTGAGAAGAAGATGAAGACGGGAAAATCCACGGCTCTGAAGAAGAGCGCCGAAAGGTGCTTGGCCCCTGACTGCGTGAACTGCGTGAATGGAGTCTCTCCATGTCTCTCCCTGAGAGGGAGAGACGGCTTCAGCTGCTGCAACTGCTGGAACTGGAATCACGGTCGTCGCAATGCTTGCGTGAACGGAGGATGTGATATTCCTATCAAAAGGCCCAGGTCACCCAACGAGGTATGTCTGTGGAACGATGAATTTTTAGAGATCTGTTTGTAGTTGAATTGGAAACACCTATGCCTGTTTGTTTCTATGCAATCGAGTCCATAGCTCATGCTTGCATATTTCTATGCAATTTTTTTTTCAAGTGCTAATGAGTGTTTGGTCTGGTTCCACGAGAGATAGATGCATTGGCTCTTTTATATGATCCATTATATTTTAGGTGTGCAATCATGAATTCTGCCCTGACGACGGCCGATGCAATAAGTATCTGTGCCGCAACTGCAAGAACAATGTCTCTCCGTGCCTAAATCCTGTCGGTGGCATCGACGACCTGTTGGCGTGGTGCTGCAACTGCTGGAGCCATGAGATCCGTAGATGCTTGAATGGGTGTCAGGACTGGAGTAACGAGGAGGACGTGTCAGACCACTAGGTATCTTCTTGCACTGCTGCATGTAATTTGTACTACACAACCCACTTCATTTGACATGTATTATTTTTGGCATGTATTATTTTTGACAGATTCCATACTTACACGATGACACAGCCCTTAATTGAAAATCAGTCTTACTGAGTATGGGCTGTCAATAGACAAAAGAAGGTTGATGCCATGAAAAACATCCTCGAGCACCAAGGAAAGATGATAGACGACATGTCTGAGATTATCGGGGATCTCAGAAGGAAGGTCGAAGCCAACCTTGGCAAGATTTAAAAACCATGCCAATATATTGTAGTTTTATCGTACGCCCGCATGAGAGCGTTAGCGTTCTCTTTTCCTAGTCTAAATTTCTGATTCTGAACACATGTATTTCCGCTTGCTTAACAGAAATGGTTGATCTCGTGTCAAAAGAAAATGTCTGTCTGATTTCATGAAAAAGTTGGAGCTACGAGTTTACATTATTTATCCAACAGGCCGTCAAACTTAGTTGCGACATGATTAGCTTTCAGACCATGCCGATGAGCTTGATTGACTTCATCAGCCAGCTTTATGGATTCATGTCTCTGACCTGATGGAGAGTCCATATGTGGCTTCCAGAATGAAACATAGCCTATGATGTATATTATACTATACATGCTTGCAGAAATAAACATAGGGTAATACACAGAAACTAACGCAGCAGTGCACAAGCAAATCATCGCATTGAACCTCCTTGCAGTGTTTTCACACGAAAAATGCTAGATACAGCAAAAAAGTGGACTGTAACATGGGGCGACTTTGTTCATCCGGATTCTGTATCTGATAAAACCATCGACTGAAACTATATTGAAGACAGTGTTTCTCTTAAACTACTCTCGTCCACGGTGGCGTGGGACTGGGCTGGACGATCACTTCACTTTTGTTTGCCCCCACGTTCAGTTGCTGGAGTCCAAGCAAAAGGTCCCTGGAATCAAGGAACACCTTGTTGCTTGAGGCCGCCATGGTGTGGGAGATCTCCCTGGCAGCTTCAATCTGTCTCAGAGCTAGGAAAGCGGGGTTGTTCGCAATGGCTTGACCAATCAGCTCAGCACTCTTAGCCTCACCCTGTTCAAACACAAGTCACAAACAGACAGCGATTCAGAATCATCAGTGTAAAAAGGGAATAATGCAATGGTACATACACAACTGCATACAGAGACATAAAGAACACTGTTTTCAGCGTGAGAAACTGAAACTACAGGCATATTTCAGCGTGAGAAACTGAAATTACAGGCATATATTTAACATCTCGAAGGAAGTAGATTAAAGTCATTGCATTTTTTTCTTTCTTGTAATTACTTGTTTCAAGCCAGACAAAGGACATGCTTATACAAGAAGGGTAGCTACTGACCTGTGCCCTGATGATTGCACTGCGCTTGTCCTGCTCGGCCTTCTCAACAATGAACTTGGCACGCTCAGCTTCTTGTGCAGCAACCTGTTTGGCTTCAATGGCATGAGTAAACTCTTTTCCAAAGCTGAGGCTTGTGATGGACACATCATCGAGAGCGATATTGAAGTTGTTGGCCCTCTCAGTCAGAATCTTCCTAATCTCCCTGCTCACAGCCTGCATTGGAATTGAATGCATGAATTGTTAACATATCCTAATCTACTGCAATCCTAGCAAGACAGTTGTTATCTAGGGAACATGTCTCAACACATGAAGCAGTACCTCTCTCTGTGCGATCAGCTGACTGGCATTGTATTGAGCAACCACAGCTTTGAGTGTTTCATGAATGATTGAAGGCAGAACTCTCTCATTGAAGTTCTCCCCCAGGTTCCTGTAGATTTTAGGTAGCTGATCTGGCATGGGTCGAGTAAGAACACGAAGACCAATTCTCACCTGACCAAGTTTCTAACCTAGTATACGAAAAAACCTAAGTCCAAGAACATTTAATTCAAGCTCATATCTGCAAATGAGATTTGTCAATAAATAATTCACTAAATAAAGAGAGCATACTTGACAGTTTCTAACCTAGTATACGAAAACCATCAATCCTGTAAGACCATATCCCTTTTGCCAATTGGAAACAAGCACTGTATGCTATGATGAACACACAATTGCAAGTGATTTGTATGAACTACTCTAGTAGTTACGATATTCTCTGAACTAAGAATCAAAAGACATGAACTTGCAGCAGCGAGAAACCAACCTGGGTAACGCCTACGCCAGGTAAAGTGCGCGAGAAGCGCGCAATGAGGTCAGCCGCGAGGGGCGCGCCGCCGCAGTTCACCGCCAAGAGCGTGGCCACGTGGGCGGCAGCGCCCGCGTCCGCTTCCTCGGCGGTGCGCACGATGGCCAGCAGCGCCGGCGGTGCCAGCGTGAGGCGCGTGACGCCGAACCTGCCCATCGCAGATAGCACCGCAGTGGTGTCGAACCTGCCCCTGGTCGTGTGCAGCACGCCAGCACTAGCGTCGGTGTCGGCGCCGGCGCCTCCTCCTCATGGCGCGCTTGGATCTAGGTTTCATGGCCCCAGGGCCGTACCTATGATTTGGAGGACCCTGAACAAAACGTGCGATGTGGCCCTAAAGTTCAAGAAGTAAACTAAGATTCTTTCACAACATATAAGAGCACCCCTTTGAGTTTGAGCCACAACTTCTAATCTTTACTTCTTCTTATGCTTTTCATGGCTAGAATCATACCTCCTATTTCTAGAAGACATGATGAAGATCAATGAAATAAACAAATTTCCTCTCCAATCCCTTGACTATAATGCGGATTTTTAGATTATCTAATTGGTTAATCTCCTATCCAAGATACAACAATAGACAATTGGAATGAAAGTGGTATGGCGGTGGCACGGCGGATGACCATAGGCCTTACTTTGGGCCAATACTAAACTAGTGATTGCAGGCCTAGTGGCATCTTTTTTTTCTATTCAAGGATTAATTATTGCTAATTACTACTTAGTGTAAATATGGAGGCCCTGCAATTTTGGAGGCCCTGAACAGTTGCCCCACTTGTTCCTGTTAATGTACGGGGCTGATGGCCCCCATCCTCTCCTGCCTCCTCTTGCTCCACCATGGACGAACGCCGAGGGCGGCGCCCGAGCGGAGTACGGCAAGGAGGAGGGCGACGCCCGAGCGGATGACGGCGAGGAGGAACGAGGGGTAGGGGTGGCCCGTTGCCCTGCGCCCGGACTCCTCCCATCAGCGGCGGCGGCGGCTCACAGGACGGCGGCGGTGGAACCCTATAAGAAGTAAACAACATATTCATTTAACTAACTATACTAATTGTATTATCCATCCTAACTATATTACTCAAAACATTATTTTTGCATTTATAGAGTTACCGTTTTACCCTTTATAAAAAAAACTACGAGAATGGAATTACCGCCCAGTCCTAATCCCCACATTTGCAGAGGCAATGGAAGACGATTTTTGCGCATATGGCTCACTGATCATAGACACAACAATCGCCTCCCGTTGCCTCCGTCCCATTGCCTCCCGTTGCCTCCTACCTTTGTTGCCGTCGGATTGGCCGCTCTCGGTCGATGTCATCCATTGAATTTTTCCCCAATTATTGTAAAAAATTTCTTGTAGGTATCCCTTTCCCTGCCTTTTCAGTGCGTTTTTTAAGCCATAGCGGGTATCAAATGATTGAAGGAAGAAGATGACTAGATTAAGCAGATGCATCGTTTCTTGGGCTAACGATGCATGAGATTAAGCAGATGCATGTTGCTAGTATCATGAGAATTTGAGCCATATGCATAACTACCGGTGCGTCTAGTAGCATATACAGGGATGCATTGTTAGATTAGAAATACATAACTCACTGTGTAGATTGCAAACTCTTGATGACGAGCTCTTCGCAACAACAACGATCCAATGGACTGCCAGTCTCTAGTGAAGTTGCCAAAAAGTGTGTTTGAAACTAAAACATGACGTCACACAAGCCCTTCACGTGTAACCCATAGAGGTGAACCTTGCAGCACCGTCTGCGGAAACTGGACCACCCGGTTTCGTTGGGACAAATTAACAAACGCTTGCCTAGGAGAGATCCCAATCAGAGCAAGCGCACCTTGAGTTTGACCTAGCGTTGGTACGCCAACTATGGTGTCTTTCTCATGCCATGGAAACGAGTGAAGAATAGCACATAGTGGTATAGAGGAAAATGTAAAAGTTAAATGTCAAAGGATATAAGATAAATGTGTTTGACGGATTGGTTGATACTCAATTGGTTGTGATGACCCTTTGTATTTATATTGGGCGAGCCTAAATACATCAAGTTTTACAATTAAAATTGACTCGGATCGATCTATACTATCGAAATCGGATTCACCGGTTTCCAAAAAAAAAAACACGGATCACCCTGTTTACTCGAGGAAGAATCTTACGAAGGATATAACTTTCTCATCCAGACTCCAAATTAATTAAACATTCCACATATACATTTCGATCGTATTGATGAGACTTCTGCAATGATGAAGTTCATTCTAACAATAATGTTGGTCTTCTTCAAAGCCGCATGATCCGATTTCTTACCAATATCGATCAAGAACAACCGTCATAATTGACCGGTCACTGCTGACGTGCACTTAATGTTCGTCACTGTTTAGCTATGTGACCTTTCATGCATAGGAGTAGTGATTATTACATCTTGATTGCGTGCTCAGTCTCAGTATCAATTTATCGTCACGTTTTGTTAGCAGCTTGTTTGGCCAGTTTCACGGGTGGTCGATTCTTTATCGGAAGCACGGTAGCAATTCCAGGAGAAGAAGAAAAGTCCAAGCAGCTGTATATATATGGGTACAAAAACCCTGTAGCACTCACAGAAATTAAACAAAAAAACAGTGGAAAATCGAACGCAATCATACCACACGGAACCTGCAGAAACCACAGGAGGTTTTTCAAGATCCGTGTCCCCGACGCGAAAATGTGGGGGAGAAGAGAAACACACGCTAATACGCTATATCAGTTGGCTATACATCGTCGTCCGTGTATAGCTAGCCCAGCCAAGTCGCAGAGAACGGCAAGACCGGAACACTTCAAGTCGACGATCCATGTGTAGCGACCTAGGCAGGCAGGGCAGAGACTTGTCTACAATTTCCGTCCACACGTTTCGTCCAGCCGGAAACCTGCCGATAGCTATTAAAACCAAGCCGATCGCTTTCAGCATCAACGACGCTTCAACTGTTCCACAGGATCTGTGGTGGTTGTAAGTTTTTCAACGAGGAAATTTGATCGACACACGGCGAATGGCCGCACAGTCCTTGACTTTTATTTATTTATTTATCCTCTCTATCTATCTACTAGCTAGAGTACGTACGTCTAGAACGATGACACATGCGTGCATATTAGCGCGTATTTTTGTGTTGGAAGGAGAATTACACGATCGACGCATGGAACTCCTCCCCATCAATCACGTTACCAGAAAGTACGTGCAACGTGAGGCTTTGACCAGTTGAGCACACACTGACACTGACAGCAGCGACCGAACGAACAACGAAGCGAATTTCTTCTCCTGCTTTAATTTCAGATGAAGATCGGATGCATGGCCTGGGTCTGGGTGAGCCACGACGCCAGCAACCTGCTGCTGCTGGAGTATAAACAAGACGAGCTCGCTCTGCTTCCTCTCCGGCTATCTTTCCATCATCTACCTCCCTCTCCCATAATCTCCACTGCTCCAGGCTCGATCTCATCTTTGGCAGCATCCCTCCCATCGTGCGTGCTTGCGTGATGGCGTCAGTCCAGCCGTCCACGGAGACGACGCAGCCAGCAGGGCCGCCTGCCAACGATTCTAATTCTCCCGCCAGGGTACGTTTGCCCGCCGGCCGTCACCAATTCCATCACCATGCATGCAGCTTGCCAGCGACTAATGATGGCAACAACTCGATCGCAGGACGATGGCAGCAGGAGCGCCGAGGAGAAGGCAGCGATCGACAACTGGCTCCCCATCAACGCGTCGAGGAACGCCAAGTGGTGGTACTCCGCCTTCCACAACGTCACCGCCATGGTCGGCGCCGGCGTGCTCGGCCTTCCCTACGCCATGTCCGAGCTCGGCTGGTATGTACACTTGTCAATTATCAATCTAGCTAGTATTCCCTCTGCCCAATTTTTTTTTTTGTGGTTCTCACTTTTCAGCGAGTCAAACAATCGAAAGTTTGACCAAAGTTATAAAAAATAATAATAACATTTATGATATACAAAATATGTATCGCTAATTTAATTATGAACTATATTTTTTAGTAAATCTAATTGAAGACATAAATATCAATACTATTTAATATATACTTATTAGTTAAATTAAGCCAGTCTGACTTACATAAATTTTATAGTTGCATTTTTTTTGGACGGACAGAGTACTGTGTTGCATAATTAACGTTCTCCATGCCTCCTACCGAAATATATCCATTTTGGAAGTTCCACACTGGGATTCCCTATGTGTTGACTAGTCAAAATATTCTCGATTTTGTTATGAATTTTGACTGAAATTTTGTACTGAGACGTAAAAAGAAGAAACTAATTAATACACTAGACTAGGATTGATTTCCCCTTTTATACAGGAGAGAATTTCTTATTTGACACTGGAAAAATGAGTCGTTCTTTTGTTGGTCCTAAAATTTTCTTCGTTCCCTATTTGACATTAACTTCAACTTTTATCCCTAATTTGACACTACCGTCAAATCCATTAGCTAACGGTGTTAACTGACTGTTAAAAAGATGTTTTTGCCCCTAGACGCATGCAGACGCTGGCGCTGGCGCCATGCATGCATCGGGCGTTGGGCGCATGCATGCAGCGCATGCAGAGGCGCTGTTGCATGCATGCATCGCTGGCTGGCTAGTCTTTTTTTGCAGCTGGGCGCATGCATCAGAGGCAGGCGCAGGTTTTTTTTCCTCTCAAATTTGCTTCGTCGCTTTTTTTTTCTTTTTTTTTTTGCTGGTGGCTAGTTTGCAGAAGCTGGCAAGCCGTTTTTTCTTTTTTTTCAACATGATACAACATCAATTTAACACATTTATACAACATTTATTTTAACATTTATACAACATGATAATGACACATGATATAGCAAGTTCATAGACCGACACCACATTAACTTCAAAAACATAACGGTTCACATATACATGCAAGTTCATAGGAGTTCAAATTCACATGCAAATTCATAGGAGTTCAAATTCACATGCAAGTTCACAGGAGTTCAAATTCACATGCAAGTTGGCAAGCAGTTTTCTCCTCAAAGTTGAACTGAACTTAAGAAAAGTCAGTAATAGAAGTTTGATCCCTAAGATCAAAGAACAACTTTGTCCATTACACCTTGGCCTGATTCAAACCGGAAGCCGTTCAAAATTTGAGCCAAAGTTGGCCAAAACTCTGAAAATCGGCAAACTTGAAAATTTTGTCTTTCTCAATGAACGCGTTCCCACAAACATTGGTGCTCCATATTTTCAAATTCGTTTATATTTTGGGCAAAATCCATTTGTAAGATTTAAACCTGGATGTTAGGGCTACAAGTTTTATAAAGGTAGAATTTGAAGCGCAGTTCAAAATTTCGAAGATAAACGTGCTCAAACCCGGCCCTGTTAACTGGCCGTTCACCTGCCTCGCGTGCACCGCGCCGCGAACGCCCGCCCGCCGCCCGTCGCCCGCCGCGTGGCTCTCACCCACCGGCGACTCGCCGGCAGCCGCGACAAGACAAGTCGAGTCGCGACCGCCCTATCCCCCAGCGTGCTTATCCCGCTCCCTGACGCCGCTATCCCCGTCGCCCAATCGGCACCCGCGCCCTCCGCTCCCGGCACGCCATGCTCCACCGCCTCCGCCAAAGTGCCGCTCGACCATGACCGCACGAGCGCCTCGCTCCGCCAACCGGCTCCCCCGACAAACCCGCGCTGGCCCGCCACAAACCGTCTCCGCCCAATGCCCACAAGATCTCCCCCAGGAGCTCGCGCCCGTCGCCAATGGCGTCCGCCACCTATCCCCACGCGTCAGCAGCACCCCGGCTCCTCTCCGGTCCGACCGTGCAGCGCCCAAGCCCCGCCTCGCCTCACCGCGCTGCCCCGACCCTTAACAAGCGTCAATGCGCCGCCTAAGCTCGTTCCTCCCCCGCGCCATAGCCTCCGCCGCACTCTACTCCAAGCACCGCCGTGGAGCCCCTGTCTCCGCCCCGTGAAACCTCGCGCCGTCACTCGCCTTAACTCCGCAACATCGCCGCATAGCTCCCACACCTGCCCCGGGGGGGGGCGGGGCTCGCCGCAGCCATCTCGCCTCACCCGAGGGAGCCGACGGCCGGCCGCCGCCTCAATCTGCCGCGCCGGTTTTGTCTAGGGTTGGAGCAGAGACGCACTGGAGAGAAAATGAGAAGGAACGGGAGACCTAGGAGAGAAGAGAAACGGGAGAGGAAGGAGGGTAATTTGGACCCAAAAGATATTATCTGACAGCGTGGCCCATGGTTACTAACGGGAGAAGCTAACAGAACGGACGGTAGTGTCAAATTAGGGATGAAAGTTGAAGTGAGTGTCAAATAGGGAATGAAGAAAATTTCAGGGCCAACAAAAGAACGACTCATTTTCCCAGTGTCAAATAAGTAATTCTCTCTTTACGTAGACAGGACGATTTGTGGGCATTTGGGCTTTCGGCCGGTTAGATTAAAATTTGAAATTGGGCTGAATTTTTTTGGTGCTATGCATGACGTCATTTCAGGCCTCACCGAAATGACGGACAAAATTCGCCGAGTTTCGGCCCATTCTGTTCGAATCCTATGCTCGCTGAAGCTGAACATATCAGTCATCTGTGACACTTTCTGCTAAAAAAAAAGTCATCTGTGACACTTGTCATGAATGAATAACCAACCAACGTCCTACATATAATTTTTGTTATATATTCCTGTCAATTGCAGGGGCGCTGGCGTCACGATTATGCTCTTGTCATGGATCATCACGCTGTACACGCTGTGGCAGATGGTGGAGATGCACGAGATGGTCCCCGGAAAGCGGTTCGACCGGTACCACGAGCTCGGGCAGCACGCGTTCGGCGAGCGGCTGGGCCTCTGGATCGTCGTGCCGCAGCAGCTCGTCGTCGAGGTGGGCGTCAACATCGTCTACATGGTCACCGGCGGCACCTCGCTGAAGAAGTTCCACGACACGGTCTGCGAGAGCTGCAAGCAACTCAAGCTCACCTACTTCATCATGATCTTCGCCTCCGTCCACTTCGTGCTCTCTCAGCTCCCCAACTTCAACTCCATCTCCGGCGTGTCCCTTGCCGCCGCCGTCATGTCGCTCAGCTACTCCACCATCGCGTGGGGCGCGTCGGTGGACAAGGGGAAGGTGGCGGACGTGGACTACGGGATGCGGGCGACGACGACGACAGGGAAGGTGTTCGGCTTCTTGGGAGCGCTAGGGACCGTGGCGTTCGCCTACGCCGGGCACAACGTGGTGCTGGAGATCCAGGCCACTATCCCGTCGACGCCGGAGAAGCCGTCCAAGAAGCCGATGTGGAAGGGCGTCGTCGTCGCCTACATCGTCGTCGCGCTGTGCTACTTCCCTGTCTCATTCGTCGGTTACTGGGCCTTTGGCAAAACTGTTGACAGCGACATCCTCGTCACGCTCTCCAGGCCCAAGTGGCTCATCGCCCTCGCCAACATGATGGTCGTCATCCATGTCATTGGCAGCTACCAGGTACATATTGTACATACATATATATGTCTTCCAACTTCCAACTTCCAAGTCAAGCATGTATAGTTGTATACATGGAAGATGATGGAACTCGGTACTGCACCATCTCTGAACTGAATGATTGATGGCTGCACAGATTTATGCGATGCCGGTGTTCGACATGATGGAGACGGTGCTGGTGAAGAAGCTGCGGTTCCCTCCAGGCCTGACGCTCCGTCTGATTGCCCGTACCGTCTATGTTGGTAATGCCTTTGCCTGAACACAGCTTTATTTTTTATCAGCCTAAACTCTGAACAAATAAGACTGACGAGATGCCACATGTGTGCAGCGTTCACAATGTTCATAGCCATCACCTTTCCCTTTTCGATGGATTGCTCAGTTTCTTCGGTGGATTCGCGTTTGCGCCGACAACTTATTTCGTAAGCTCCTGTCGATTGCGACTATCCAATTGTGTTTTGGGTTTCAGAATGTAGCATGACAACATGAGAGCTGACCAAATCTTGTTTTTTTTTTCTTTTCTGCCAGCTTCCCTGCATCATGTGGCTCGCAATCTACAAGCCCAAAAGGTTCAGCCTCTCATGGTTCGCCAATTGGGTAAGAACTAACCGACAATAATCCACCCTATCTTATCTGAGCTTAACCTGTTGTCGTCTAACTTACTTGTGCTCTCCCTATTCTTCAGATCTGCATTATACTTGGAGTGCTTCTGATGGTACTGGCGCCGATTGGAGGACTCCGGAATATCATTATTAGCGCCAAGACATACCATTTCTACCAGTAAACATGCATGATTGTCCAACACAATGCAAACCCCTTGTTTATCTAATTACAAAAGAGACCCTGACAGGTCTCAGGCCACATTAATCATCAGCTGAACAGGTTTTGGATTTTGTACCACGAGATTCCGAACTTCTTGTTTGGCACGACAAAAAGCTCGCATCAGATGCTCTAATCGGCAATCGACTATAATGTCTAGTGCGAGTTCTTTGCCGTGCCAAAAAGGGAATGATACCATGGTATACAGAACTTAAAACTTGTTCCAGTACGTGATGAATAATGTTCCTGACATGTCAAGTTTCCCTTAGTCATGGCCTAACCTAGGAGTTTGCTTTGAACGGATCATATACATGTATCTGTTGTTTTTGTTCGTACTTATTTATATTCAGGGGAATGTTAGCTTTTGTGTATGTCTAAAACGGAAAATGAAAGTGTGGTGCATGCTTTGTATTTTTTTTTAGATAATGAAAATGGTGCTTTGTATTTGTTGAAAAAGAATTCCGAGCAGTTGAGGGAGATTTTCTCCGTATTTTCATTCAATTAATCGGGACTAGAGGGTAACCTTTAGTCCCAGACTGAGCCACCAACCGGGACTAAATAATGTTCAAGCTATATATCCACTTAGCTTTCTTGTATATATACATGACACAGGTAACGGGCTTCCTTGGTCCTCAGGTCTTTTAACGGTTAAGAGGCCCACATAAAAAAAATGGCCTCCATTTTCGTAGGTGGACTTCCTCCGTCAATGAATTTACCGCGGCGGTCATTTTTTCGATGCCTCCGAAAATCATTGCATATTTTAGGAGACGTATAGACTGTGTGTCGGCCTCCGAAAATCCTAGGAGCCTGTCTCACAAATCATTTATGTAGCAGTATATATCGAATACCTTGAAAGCGAGATTCTCATCTGCTTGACGCTCTAAGAGACGTTCGAACTTGATACAGAGATCCTGAATGCTTGACTAAAGATCCTCCACCTTGGATTGTTCTTGAGGCTTCTAGTTTGACAGATCTTGTAGCACCGAGGTGTTCGCTTCCAACGCCGCCTTGAGCGAGCTGTGTTGTTGATCCATCAACGATTGCATCCCCTCGAGGAACGTTCTGAGGTCGCCGATCTGATCTTCCATCGCCACCAACGTCTTCTGCTCTCTAGTCTGGTAGACTGGTACTGAGGTCGAAGTCCGAAGGCGCCACCAGACTTGCTCTCTCCGCCGACGAGGGCAAACTCGTTGGCCAACCGAACCCCAAAGACCCCACCGCTCTAGTCTATCTGAGATTTCACTCAATCACTCTCTCTATTGTATCACACGAAGAATTTAAGTGGTCTTTACAAGATCTGGCTCTCGAGATTACAGAAATGGGGCAAGATGCTCCCGCCACCACACTCCGGACACGATTGGCCTTCTTCGTGGGTTTCTTCTCCCCCCTCCTTCGTGTGTTCTCCTTTTACATGCCTCCTCTGCAACTTGGTTGGGCCTGCATCACTTGGTCGGGCCTTTTACATGTTAGGCTTTCTCTGTCTTCTGGACTTTCGGTTCTTTGGGCCATCGCCAGTTTCCGCAGCTTCTGCTACTCCAGCCTCTACGCCTTCTCGAAGGTAATCTGACACTGACAGCAGAGCACAGACTTTTCTACAATTTCCGTCAACACGTTTCGTCGTCGTTTGGCTCTCCAGTAAACTGCAGACAGAACGAAGTCGGTCGTTTCAGCATCAATGAGACAACGACAGGACTGCGGTTGTAAGTTCGAGGAAATTTGGTCACACACGGTGAGTGGCACAGCACACTCCTTGACTTCAATTTATTCTCTCTTGAGTCAAATCGGCATTTTGTGTTGAAGGAAA
The DNA here is from genome assembly GCA_904845875.1 of Miscanthus lutarioriparius. NCBI lineage: Eukaryota > Viridiplantae > Streptophyta > Magnoliopsida > Poales > Poaceae > Miscanthus > Miscanthus lutarioriparius. Next base: position 72,868,081 of record CAJGYO010000013.1, read on the forward strand.
AGACACGAAATTCATCACGTTATCGCCTTATCGGAGACAGAGAGTGCGAGGTGAGGCTTTGAACACACACACTGTGACACTAACACTGACAGCAGCGGGAATGTGTCTTCTCCTGCTGTCAGATGGGAGATCGGATGGCCTGTATGAGCTAGCCTAGCCACCAAGGCAGCAAGCTGCTGGAGCCATGCGTTGTGTTCTATACTAGGCAGGCAGGCGCGCTACGCCGCGCCCGTATTGGCTGCACAGGCCTGTTTGTGCTTTGTGAAGTCTGAAGTGATACTCTTGCATCTCTAGGGCAAGGTAAACAACAACGACGGGATAGTATTCATTAATTTAGATACGTACAACAGAGTGAAGCACTGGTCTATAGAGACTCAAATATACATTAGTAATTCGTTATGGCTACATAAATGTACATGCTTTCAGGGAAAAAAACATAAAACAGTTTGCAAATATTCGAAATGGTTACAAAAAGTACAGATGCTTGGTATGTTGTGTGGATTGTAAGAAAACAATAGCAGCTGGACCCTCGTCTCCAAATTAGTTCAGCAAGAATGAAGCCACTGTTGCTGCATGACCTTTGTGCTCTCCGAATGTTCTCCCTGCAATCTCTTCGTCCAACTGTATTTTAGATACACTTGTGAATAGGCTTGTAAAGCAATTAAAATTGTTGGTCAATGAAAATTTGGGATGAGCATTTCAAGCCAATTAGAAATAATTTCAACATTAGTAAGGTTGCCACTGACAACAGAGATAATCTAAACATCAGTGGGGATGATCTCAAAATAGGGCATAATACTCTTTGAATGATAGAACCAAGAGTGACGCCTTCTGTAAATTAGAGGCATTTCATTCTTTCTCCTGTAACAGATGGACTGAGCCTCAACTGAAAGAATTAAAGTACATACGATTACTCACCTGCAATTCAGAGTTGATCTCACTGCTACTGAATATGAATCTCTGTTGAACAGGGAGAGGTCGTAGTTAGGAGGGAAGCAACATAGGGGTCAACACGGACTCACCAATTCTGCTCATATAGAAGAATATAACAGCATTAACAAACAAAAACATGCAGTACCCTGAGAAGGAAATTTTCTTGTTGAAAGAGACTTATCAAGTCTGTTGTGCCATGTGCACAAGGTAAACAAAGATATGGTGCAAAAAACTGAACTACAAAAAAATGAAGGTCAGAACAAAGCTAATAAGAATGTATATGGTGTGTGAAAGTAGCGCTACTCACGCATATTTGGTGTGTGAAAGTACACAAAGGTATTGTGACACAGTATAACTTGAAAACAAAAATGAACTTTTGCCATAAATTAGTCATTTCATTGTTAGAAAAATTATCCTAGATACAATCGACGCAAGAAAAAGAGTGTAAGGACCTGTTTGGATCCTATCAATTGAAACCAATGTCTAAAGAATGTTTTCCATATCATTATTAGATTCCTAATTTCTCTCAATTCCTTGGAAGCAAACAGACCTTAAGTAGTAATATTTGAAGAACATCTCTCTCCTTGGCATCCAATCTCTGTTGGGCGGAATACCAATTACAGGCATGCAGGAAACATAATCATGGATGCATAGAATGCAGATTCAATTAACATCCTAAGGTAACTGGTTGGCAATTCCAAAGCTAAACTTAAAGGATGCACTGAAAATCCATTCACTTAAAGAACGATGGGAAGGTATGACAGTGAGCGATAAAACGAATGGAATAGTAGTAGAGTACATGTTGTCCAGAATGGCAGGTCAGTGTCATGTGCGATCAACACGCATTACAACACCCTTTCCACAATCTGAAAAGGAAATGACCTGAAATCAAAGGGAAAAAACATCTCAGTTGAGATTGGATCAATCATGAAATAGCAATTGTATGAAGACATGGGACTAATATACAAAGTAGGTTGTTTGTCCCAACTTCACAGGTAAATGCAAATAATATTGCTTTGCGCTGTAACTGTTTGTAAATATCAAGAACATGGAGGCTGGCATAAGAAACATTAAGAACCAAAGGTCACACTAAGTCTGTTTCATATAAATTGTAATCTGCACAAAGAAAGGAAAAGACAGTAAATGTTATTGGGTACATAAAATTTTCAGTTAACAGAAGCAAAGTTATAAGACATAGCTTCAGTGTTACCTAATAAGAGGCTGGCAAGTGGCAACAACAAAGAACAGTTCATTGCCCTCACCAATTAGTTTGTATGAACTCTGCAAATACCTATTCTAGCATATTTTGGCAATAGGATTTAGCTAGCTATTGCCCAATGTATATGAAAGGAAAAATGATGTAACGTCATTAAGGTGATAAACTAATCTATCATCTATTATACTCAATAGAAATTGAACGCTATTTACAAACTCTCAATCTCTAAACATTTGTCACTAAAAATCTCACAGCCAGAATCTAAAAATGGCAGGCAACACAGGGAGCAAGACGACAAATGCCGACACAGATGTGAGATCTCTGAATGTTTTGTAGATTGGGGGGGATGGGGGGAATCAAACAGGAAGAGGAATACATCTGAAAGAGTACTTCATATAGACTTATCTTAGGTAAGTTTCATCTAAATACTCTACACTGCTACAATGGTGCAAATGAAATCTAGATAATATACAAAATAGCTAAATATATACAATACCTTAACATGTCGAAGAAATCACATATGCTTTCACCTATCAGCCCTTAATAGGATATTTCTTTGTCAATTAATAGGCAGGGTATCCTAGGTGCAGCAAAACATCAGGAAAGCATCATAGATCAGAGAAAGCACAATAATTGATGAGGCATAAAACTTTCATATGGTAAAGCAAATATACGAACCTGAGAGCGGTAGATTTCTCAGATAAACCACAATAGGTATGTGAATATAATTAGTTCCCGTCAAAGCAACCAGTGCACAATTTAAGTAACGAATTTGGAGTTTATGCCTGGTAGAAGTTGTACAGAACAGGGAGGGGACCGGAGCAACCTTTGTGCGTCCTGGTAGCTGAACGCCTGAACAGCCTGATTTCGCCCATTCTTGCAAGCAACAGCTTGTCGACACAAATCTGAAAGGAGGGAAGGAATGAGGTGATCGCTTCGTTGTTACCTCTCGGCTAGGCTAGATGATGGGCTTGTATGTGAGGCAGCGGGGCTGGAGGCAAGTTACGGGCTAGGGAAGGGGAGCACCTCATCGAGGGGGCCAGCCCAGAAAGGTGAGTCGAAGACTTGCGGCAATATGAACCCGCAGCCGTGGGTGGCACCCTCGAAGCTACCCCAATCCTGTTGTGGTGGGCAACCTTATCCCAATCCTACTGCGTTCGGCGACCACATTGAGAAGAAAACTGCTGGGAAACGAACAGAGAAGCCGAAGAACTGAATATTACTCACCTCGTGGAGAGCAGATGCCCCGCGGATCTGCGGCGAATCCTCGCTTGCTGGCATGGATCCGAGCCCTTAGCCAGCCGGCAGAATCCGCACCTCCGAGCATCGCCAGCCCCTTAGCCACGGATGTAGCCATCGAGCGTCGAGCGGCAAGGCGTAGTGGTGAGGCGGGAGGAGCTGTGGTCACCGGGGACCTTGCACCGCCTGTGGGGAAGAAAGCGAGGAGGCGGCGACGGAGAGTCGGCCGAGCGCGGCATCTGCGCAGACTGCAGCTTGGGGAGAGGCGGCAACGGCGAGTCGGTTGGCGCGACATCTGCGAGCACTGCGGCTGGGGCAGAGGAAGAAGAAGAGGACGGAGACGGAGGGGGCGAGGCGCGATTGAATTTTTCTATCATGGGAGCTTAGGGCCGAGGGGAGAGGAAGAGGATGAAGCGCTCTCGTTACGCGGAAGCTAGGCGCTATATATTGTTAACTGGCCCAATTTAACAAAGAGAGAGCGAATCGGTGATCACACATGCACGAGCCCACGTGGCTGCACATGATTCATCAACAGGAGCAAAACAGTAATCAGAGCGCTCTCGTAACGCGGATTCCAGGAGCTATATGAAGTAGTATATAAAGAAGACGAGCTCTACTCCCTCTCCTGTCTTTCCATCTTCTTCCCTCTCCAATCTCTCCATTTCTCCAGGCTCTCTCCCATCTTTGGCGTCCAACCCATCGTGCGTGATGTCAGTCCAGCCGTCCATGGAGACGCAACAAGGGCCTGACAACTATTCTCCCGCCGGGGTACGTCCGTCACCAATTCACTATGCATGAACGTCTCTCTTCTCTCTCTACTCTCCCGATCTGCTTCGTCATGTTTGCACGCCCATTATTGCGCCTTTTTGTTTGAGTAAGTTCATCAGCAATCTTTAAGTAGTCAAAATGCATTTTTTGGCTCCTGAATTTGTACCACTCGTCTAGGTCAAACGAGTGTTTACCCAACCTGCTATATTCTACATGGCATGTTGATGCAGTTCTTACGTAGCAGATGGGACCCACATGTTAGCGACGCGGCTCCACCTCAGAAAAATATAGCTTTTTGATAAGATAATTCTTAAACGAAAATTGCAGCTCTAATCTACAACTTTCTATCTTTGAGTGTTTTTATTTGAGATTATTAAGATGCCCAAACAAAAAATATAAAGTTTTAGAAGCATATTAATCACGTACGAGCGCTTGTCGCCTTAGAAAAATCATATCTTTCTTCTATATATCGGATAAAGATATTTTTGTATTTGATAATTATAGCTCTCAATGAAATCTACAAATTTCTCGTTTTGAGTTTTGTCCTTTGAGGTCTTTAATTAAGATGCTCAAAACAAATAATATAAAGTTTTAACAACATATATTAATCACGTATCACGGCTTGTCACCTTAGAAAAAACATATATTTCTTATATGGTATCGGATAAAGATACTTTGTATATGAAAGTAGTAGGCCCGACGAGATCTACAACTTTATAGTTTTGAGTTTTTTTATTTGAAGTTTTTTATATTTTTAAATAACTTTTTATAAAACACGACCAATATGCTGCTGAAATTCTATATTATTTTTTGAGCATATTAACGACCTCAAATGACAAAATATAAAACTAGGAATTTCTAGACCTCATCGAGAGTTACAATTTTTATATACAAAGTATCTTTATCCTACACCATACAAGTAATATATGATTTTTCGAAGACGACATGCCCTAATACCCGATTAATATGCTACCAAAACTTTATATTATTCTTTTTAAATATCTTAACGATCTCAGACGACAAAACTCAAAACTAGAAATTTATAGATTTCATAAATAACTATAATTTTCATATATAAATCATCTTCATCAAAGTTGTATAAAAAATATATGATTTTTCTAAAGTGGAGCCTCACCGCTAACACGTAGGTCCCATATGTCAAATCCACGTAAGTGCTAAATCGGCATGCCACCTAAGATATCGGGCCAGATAAATACCCGTTTGGATATAGATGAGACATGATACAAGTGTAAAGAGACAAAAATGCATTTTGAGACTTCGGACCCGGACAACATCTCCACCTCCTGAGGACCGACGTTGAGTTGTACCGATTTTTTTTATGTTTAGCTCTTTTTTTGAATTTTTTTCATAAATATACACTTGAAGGGAAGATTTTAAAATCTGGACCCTTAGCTCGACGCCATCGTTGCTGACGTCGAGCTCTTAAACTCAACGCAGACGTGGCAGTGACATAACAGAGAGCTCGACGCCAGAGATCTTGACGCCGAGACCGACGCCGTTCCCGTTGGCGCCAAGCCTGTCTGGTCAAAGAGGACGAGCTGTGGGCCCACCTGCTGCCGTGTGTCTGGTCAAAGTGGACGAGCTGTGGGCCCACCCGCTGCCGTGTGCCGTCCTACTCCAGTAGCTGTGCGCCTTGCGACGTGCGATGAGACGGTGCTGTCTCTGGCGATGTGTTGATATGGATTCAGTGCGGCTCCATCACGAGGGCCCGTGCCGAGTCATGCGCCGCGTGTGTGCGGGTCTTCTGCCTGCTGGTATGGTGAGTCACAATCAGGGGCTGATCCGGTCGTCGTCCGTGACAGAGACAGCAACGTCCCATCGCACGTCACAAGGCGCACAGCTACTGGAGTAGGACGGCACACGGCAGCGGGCGGGCCCACGGCTCGTCCTCCTTGACCAGACATGCTTGGCGCAAGTAAGAACGGCACCGAGCTCGGCGTCAAGATCTATGACGCCGAGCTCGGCGCTAAGATCTACGGCATCGAGCTGCCTGCCATGTCACCGTCACGTTTGTATTGAGCCCAAGAGCTAGGCGCCAGCAACGATGATGCCGAGGTAAAGGTCCAGATTTTAAAATCTTACCTCCAGAGGTATATTTATGAAAATTTTTCAAAAAAAAAGACTAAAAAATAAAAAATTCGGTTGACTTGTACTGCTTTTCTTGTACCTTCGTCCATACATGCATGTTTAGTCTTTTAAAAAGAGAGAATTCCTTATTTGACACTGGGAAAATGAGTCGTTTCTTTCTTGGCTCTGAAATTTTCTTCGTTCCCTATTTGGCACTCACTTCAACTTTCATCCCTAATTTGACACTACCGTCAAATCCGTTAGCTAATGGTGTTAATTGGCGGTTAAAAAGACGTTTTTACCCCTAGAAAAAAAGCGACGAAGCAAATTTGAGAGGAAGAAAAAACCTGCGCCTTTTTTTGCAGCTGGGCGCATGCATCAGAGGCGGGCGCAGTTTTTTTTTCTCACAAATTTGCTTCGCCACTTTTTTTTCAAGGGGCAAAAACGTCTTTTTAACAGTCAGTTAACACCGTTAACTAACGGATTTGACGGTAGTGTCAAATTAGGGATGAAAGTTGAAGTGAGTGTCAAATAGGGAACGAAGAAAATTTCAGGGCCAAGAAAGGAACGACTCATTTTCCCGGTGTCAAATAAGGAATTCTCTCTTTAAAAAGACTATACACACGCCAAAATTGAGAAAGTTACGATTATCTATTTGGGAACATTTGGGTACCAAGAGTTTAAATTGTTACGATACTTCAAATGATGATGAGCCGTTTATTTAAGTAGATCCAAATAGTTAGGATTATCTATTACTTACTTGCGAGTAATAGGTGAAATATATATTTATTTAATTTTTATTTTTATAAAATGGGATAAGTAAAAAATCTTTTGGATTAAAAAAATCTCTCTTCTAGTTGTCATTGTTGCATGTGTGATTTGTTAGATATGATAAATCTGTTTCTTAACATACCATATTTTGATTAGTTGGAACATACCTTGTTTTATATCTAGAACGTTTTTCATACGTGTGCTTATTCAATTGTGAATTCTTTTACTATGTTACCTGACAATTGGATTATGAATGTGTTTTTTAATGTGTTAGCTAATCGAAAATGTTTTAAGAAAAGTATTCTCTCCATCCCATCAAAACTGTCATTCTCAGTTACCGTGAAGTTAAATATTTTTAACTTTAACAATATATATATAGAAATATTAATCTTTTTTTTGCAAGCGGGCTTGTTCCGTATTTCATTAAGAAAGCAGGAATGTTAGAGGTTACTAGAGTGTTCCATGCTCGCTAGCGAGTCTGCAGCGAGACAGGGAGCACCCACCAAGCATCAACAAAGAACTATATATGGACTATACGGTCCTAGAATTGTGCGACCAAGCAAAAATATTAATATTTACAGTGCATAATTAGTATCACTAGATAAATCGTTAAATATATTTTCGTAATAACCTTATTTGGAGATTTAGATGTTGATAATATATTTTACAAATCTAGTTAAATTTAAAAAAGTTTTACTAGAACAAACCTGGTAATTTTTTTTAAGTGATGAGTCTCCTTTCGTGCCACGTGACGCATGATGCTGAGAAGGAAGACGCGCCGCTGCCCTCTAATCAGGGATTTGGTGGCATTTTTATAGGTTATCTTATTTATTTAGTTATTTTATAATTTTTAAAAATCAACGGCTGAGATAGAGTACTGTAGATAGAGTACTAGTATCTCTTGCCGGTGAATAGATAAAGTACCGTGGCAAGTTCCTACAGTTAGCGTGAATATCCTTGTTACAACAAAAGTTTTGTTTTGGAACAAAAAGATCAAACTCGATCGAGCTTTGCTTGTGTGTGGGAGCAGTGTGACCAATCAAGCTCCGCAGCTTGCGAGTTAAAAGCCACGAAGAGTTCTGTAAATTTATAGCTAAATATTTTTTATAAGAAAAATCGTCCGGACTCCTAAAAGCTTCTGGCTCCGCCACTGCAGCGACTAATGGTAAGAACCCGATCACATGCAGGATTGCAGGCCCCCCAGGACCAGGAGAAGGCGACTATCAACTTGCTTCGCATCAACACGGGGAGGAACGCCAAGTGGTGGTACTCCGCATTCAACATCGTCACCGCCATGCAGTCTATTTGGTTGGCTGGTTCGTATCATTGCTGGTTCGTGAAAAAGTGCTGCTAGCTGGTTTGTGTGAGAGAAAAATACTGTTCCGGCTGGAAATTTACGATCATTTACGACAAGCCACAGCCAAACGAACAGACTGATGGTCGGCACCGGCGTGCTCGGCCTTCCCTATGCCATGTCCCAGCTCGGCTGGTATGCAGTGGTGGAGCTCGTCTATTTTTATACAACTAGAATTATTATTAATTATCACTTTGTCAATTTTTGCATCTAGGATTATTATTAATTAATTATCAAAGCGCGTATACCACTTATCACCTGCACCGAGTTAAAATATCGTTCACATGGGGCAAATACAAATAAATAACAAACTATAGTTCATAAATGGTCATATATATAATTGGTGTAGGAGGTGAAGAAAAAAAAGATTATAAGTCTTGGTCTTCTTTATCGTGTACTCACTCGGTCCCCAAAAGAATGCAGTTATGAAAAAGTATTATATTTTAGTATATCAAGTTTAACCAATTATAGATAAAAAGTATAAATATTTATAATATCAAATAAATATCATTAGATTAATTACCGAATGTATTTTTATAATAAATTGATTTGGATCATAAATATGAATACTATTTACTGAAAACTTGGTCACTTTTGTCCTGTTCGCTTGTCTAATGAGCCGTATTATTTCAGCGAACGAATAGTGTTTCTCTCTCACACCAAAATCAGCGAATAATACTTTCAGCTATGGCTTTTCAGCAAAGTGAACATAGCGTTTAACTGGCACGCATACCATAGTTGCATTCTTTTAGGGACAGAGGTAGTAGTTCTATAAAAATTATCTAATAAATTAATGATTCATGAAATTGTTAGATCAAATGAAATTTAACATTGAAATATGGATTTTTTAGACTAAAATAGAACTTGGATTTAAGAATAGAAAATTTATCAGGGTCCAAAAGCTGTCAAGTGAGTATGCGATGGCTGACGGGCAACGGGGTTCAATTTCGATATTAAATATTTTTGAGTCATCTCTGAAATTATGGAAATTTATGAAATTCAGTTAAAATTTTGCCGAAATTTTTGAAAGACTTACACATGAGGTATGAAAAAAATTTAGATCTAAATAAAATATTAACATAATTTATGACTATACATCTGTTGAGTAAAAGAATATGTATTATTATCTCTATCAAATTATAGGTTGTCTTTGATTTTTTTTAGATACATAGCTGTTGCTATACACCTAGATACACAATATGTCTAGATACGTAGAAAAGTTGTGTATTCAGAAAATCTAAAACTAACCTATAGATTGGAACCGAGTAATATAAACAATAGAAAATATAAATCTAGAGTGACATGTATTACTGTGATATACTCGCTCTGTTTCAAATTATACGTTATTCTAATTTTTGGGAGAGTTAAAGCATTTCAAGTTTGACCAAAATTATAGAAAGAATTATAAAGATTTATGACATAAAATAGATATACTATGAAAATATAATTAACGAAGAATCCAATGATACTTATTTCATACCATAAATGTTCTTATTTTATTATATAAAATTGGTCAAACTTAAGATGTTTTGACTCTTCAAGAAAGTTGAAATGACTTATATTTTTATGATGGAGGGTGTAAAATTTCATATTTCTCTTTCTGTCATCGCTGAAATTACCGAATAGGGTCTCGGTGTCTAGGGTTCCTAGGAGATCTCGAGTACGTTGCCTTTGGCCGGTGGTTTTGTGGGATTAGATCCTCCCTCTCCTTCCCCTTGTTGACCCTGTGTTCCCAATCCTTTGATCTGATCCACGCCTGGATAAGATCCGTATCCACTATACTCTCTCGCACTTGGTGTCCATCTCACTCCTCGGTAACTAACCTGCTAACCCTAGGTTCCCGCTCCACCACAAGTTTCCCTCCAACTACCATGGACAAAGTGGAGGGGATGATCAGAGGTTTGCAACTATCGGCGACGGAGAAGAAGCAAGTGTGCATGGGCTCAGGATTGGAGATCCAGGGGAAGACGGAGGCTACTTTGTTGAAGGCGTTTGGGAAGTTGCTCTCAGAGAGACATGTTCGGCTGGAAGCAATCGAGCAGGCGATGGGATGGATTTGGTGTCTGCGGGGGATCGAATGTAAGGATCTTGGTGGCAATTTCTTCCTCTTCACCTTTGGCCAAGTGGCGGGGAAGTAGAAAGCTTTGGAAGAGGGGCCTTTGGGCTTTGGGCCGGTTGGTTTAAAATTTCAAATTGGGCTGAGTTTTTTGGGGTGCCATGCATGACGTCATTTCAGGCATCATCGAATTTGACAGAATTCGCCGGCCTATTCGTCTATTCGAATCCTAGATCCTATGCTTGCTGATGAGGCTGAACATATCGATCATCTGTTGCTTATTGGAGTAAAATTTCAGTCATCTGCGACACTTGTCATGAATGAATAACACTATATAATTGTGTTATATATTCCTGTCAATCGCAGGGGCGCTGGTGTCACGGTGTTGGTCTTGTCATGGATCACAAGGCTGTACACGCTGTGGCAGATGGTGGAGATGCACGAGGGCGTGCCGGGCAAGCGCTTTGACCGCTACCACGAGCTCGGGCAGCACGCGTTGGGCGAGAGGCTGGGCCTCTGGATCGTGGTGCCGCTGCAGCTGGTGGTGGAGGTCGGCGTCAACATCGTCTACATGTTGCATAGTGTGCTCAGTGAAGCCTCCCACTATCTCTCGTAAGGTGATTGTGTCTTATTCCTCACTTATGAGCTAGGATGAAGCTGGATGTTTATTCCACTATCTAAAAAATCTCTCGTACGGTGATCAGAGATCTGGGGGCACCTTCTGCAACATTGATCTCGCTAATCTCTCTTTGGACAAGCTGACCCATAAATGTAAAGCCCACTGCAGTGGTTGGGACCAAGGAGACTAAGAAAAAGTCATCCAGGACCCGCGAAAGGATAAAGAAAAAGACAAGGGCTGTGGGTCCAAGAAGTGATTTGTGATACCCCGTATTCCTGTTCTCTCTGGATTCTTTAGCTATACTAAGAACCGTTTTTTGTTGGTCGCTTACTTTGTGCTTTTATGGATACTAGAGCTTAGAGTATACTATGTTGGAATGCGCGTTGTATTAACTTTGTTAAAAAGTGGAATTCTATCGGGGATAAAAAGAGGAATGTAATCAGACCTGACTACCGGCCGTCATTTACTGATCTGACTTCTTGTGGTTCAGTGAGATCACTAAACAGGAACCGACATCCACAAGACCAGAGGCAAACTCGATTGTGCTCTTGATCGTTTGGGAGATTTGGAGGGAGAGGAATAACAAATTTTAACAAGAGACTCAAGATAGTGCGGGAGACTTTCAACACCATCTGTAACGAAGCACGTACTTGAGGCATGTTTGGATGGAACCCTGGATGAGTTGCCTGGGCATTGAGCTGCCAGTGGCTTGCCTGTAACTGATTACAAAATTGTTTGGTTAGGCAAGTGTGCTTTTCATGTCCTTGTTTGGTTGAACTTCTGGAGCTATGCCTAGGTCAAAGAATGGAACGGGGCAATGTTTGGTTGACGAGCTTCCTGTGGCTTACATGGGGGTGATTAGACCCAGACATGTCTTTGTTTGAACCCATGCATCAGAACAGTTTAATATTGTTCGTGTGAGTTCTACCAACTACCATAGGGCCTCGGAGTTGATTTCACTGTCATGTTCCAAGTACAGTAACAACGTCAGCAAGCAAAAAACACAAAGGTTATTGTTGATGTTTTTTCTTGACGAAAACAGGAGGGGTTGCCCCCTACTGAACTTTTATTATTAAAACATTGTATAATTACAAAGAGACAAGCTCTGGACTTAGGATACGAAGAAGGAAACAAAGAAAATCATGAAAACTATACAAAGTTGTTTAGCCACTGATCAGACATTGGTTGAAAGTTATCTTTAGCTCGCAGCTTAACCAGAGCTAATTCCTTGCGAAAAGTGTATTTGCACAAGGCCACTGAGTGTGAAGATTTCTGAAGATGTTGTCATTCCGGGTGACTGGAATGGTTGGTAAAGTTTATTGTTGTTCGTGTGGTACACATGCAAAAAAAAAAAGATACTTCCACATGTTTTCGTTGTTCATGCGCTTGGTGTGAGAAGAAAATTTTTTACACGCGCCGTAGATTAGCAATATATATAGACACACCATATGCATGACATGATTGGCCATTTGGATTTTCTTCCTTTTTTTCCTAAAAATATGTGAATGTGTTGCATGTATTTTGTTAAGAAAAGACGAGGTCCATAACAAGAACACTGCAAACATGCATAGAGAAAACTAGGGAACCCGAAAAATAGAGGTGGGTAGAGGTGCCACCAACAGAGATGGAACTGTTTAGTCTATGCCTCTATGCTTTAGAGCAAGTCAAAGTCGCCATGAGCATCTGTTGTAAAAGAAGAAGAAGAAGTCGCCATGAGCATCACAACCTGTCTGCAGTCGGAAGTCTCCTCGCATGCAACCCGACATGGTATCGTATGTCTGGTAAACAGAGTACTGTATCTGTTACTAGTCAGTTCGTTCGTTCATCACCCAGTTAGTTTGATCTCCACCAATAGCCCAACGGTTTATTGGGCACTTGGATCTACGCCCTGATCGGGGGCGCCCAACCCTAATATGGTTGGTGGACCCCTGTCGCACAGCACTATAAATAGAGGAGTGGGGAAATGGGCTCGAAGAACGAAGTTGACCGGAGCCGCCGCAATCCCACCACAGAGAAACCTAATCCGATCTAAAGGAGTGCTGCCAGCGACGGGATGCCCCACCGCACCGCCATCGCCCTTACAACGTCACCACTGGTCCACTGCATCGCCACCACGACGCCAACAACCCCACGGTACCGGCGTTACCCTGCTACGGTGTAACTACGCAAAGGTGAGGAGGCTTACCCCGGATCTACGGTTACAGAGGTACACTATGATCCTAACAATGGTACCAGAGCCAGGTTGCTAGTGTGTAACCCTAACCCTGACCAGGTAAAAGCAAATTGAAAAGAGACCGGGGTGGCGGACATCACAGGAACCCTGGTCACCACCGCCACCAAGCGGGGAAAGATGCCGCACCGCCGTCCTCGCCGGCGCGCACCAAGAAAACAAGAGAAAGCAAGAAGGATTCACCCTAGAACAGAATCAAAGCCGAACCCAGAACCAAAGAAAAGAAAGGAAATCCAAAGAAAGAAGAACAGTGGGGTCGGAACCCTAACCCTAACTCGTGACGAGGAAGGGAAGAGAATGATTCGGTATAAATAGAAAAGAAAAGCGAAACCCTAACCCTAGATCTCAATTCGGATGAACTCCGAAAAGAAAAGAAATCAAAAGAAAAGCGAAACCCTAACCCTAGAACGAATTCCCATCCCAAATCGGTTCAATCCGAGCACCAAAAGAGAACCAGAGAAGAAAACCAAAGAAAGAAGAAGAACAGTCCAAACCCTAATCCCTATCACCGGTTTGGATAAGAGAAAAGAAAACCAAATTGGAGAAGGGAAAAGGGGGAACGGACCTACATCGTCGTGCGTCGGGATGACCCTTCGCCGGCGCGGTAGTAGAAGGGCCGATCCGGGTTGCAGCTGCTCGCCGGGCTTGGCCAAGGGGGCGCCGCGGCCAGGCCGCTCGACGGCGGCGTGCTCACCCGTTGGGGAGCACGCGCGCCGGCGAGGGGGCCGGCGACGGCTCCATGGCTGCCTCGCTCCACTGCCTTCGTCGCTCTCGGTTCGCTCGCTTGGTTGTGCTCGCTACGCTGAGGAGAGAAGAAAGAGCAGCGTAGAGAGAGAAGAGGGAGGGGCGAATGACGCTAGGGTTACGGTGGCTCCGACGCGGCGCTGGTTTTGACCGACTAAAACGACCGCTCGACCGTCCGATTGAATTCAACGGCGCAGGATGCATGGGCCGCATCACGGCCCAGGCGGGCGAGTGCGCCACGACGCTTTGCCGGCCTAGGCCCACGTTGCGGCCTGGTAAGGCAGCGCGCGTGCGAGAGAGACGGGGCCGGCCTGAGGCCAGATCTGGGCCGGGCCACTGTGCCAGTTTTGGCCCAAGATCAGTATTTTCTTTTTTATTTTCCAGTAATTGCTTATTTCTGGAAAATGAAAAATAGCTCAAAGAAAATAGAAAAAATAATTTTTCCCTATGGGTAAAATTCAAGAAATTGAGTATACTTTTTTCGTTGTTAAAGAAATAGTTGATTCTCCAGTTATTTTGAACCAACGCGATATTTAATTGGAGAAAAAGAGAATTTTTCCGCTGCTAAAGAAATTGTTTATTCTCTAGTTATTTTGAACCAACGTGATATTTAATTGGAGAAAAAGAGAGTTTTTCCGCTGCTAAAGAAATTGTTGATTCTCCAGTTATTTTGAACCAATGTGATATTTAATTGGAGAAAAAGAGATTTTGACATGATTATGATGTTATTTTCTGACCAACGTTGTTAATAACAATATCGTAATTTTAATGATTTATGCATTAATTCTATTTCTGCCCAACGGTGATATAGAATTAGTGTATAAGAACATATGTAAATTTTAATGATTTATGCATTAATTCTATTTCTGCCCAACGGTGATGTAGAATTCGTGTGTAAGAACAGTTGTGAATTTTAATGATTTTATACATTAATTCTATTTCTGTCCAACGGTGATGTAGAATTAGTGTATACGAACAGTTGTATGTCTTGATTTTGACCAACGTTCGAATCAAGGCATGCAAATGGTGTTATTTTTATGTTAAGAAAATGTTTGACCTGGTTTTTATCTTGTCTAAGGTGGACTGGGTAGTCACCTCGCCGTGTTCCACAGAGCCTATGGCACCGGTGAGGGAGACAAACGAGGATGATGCCGTTTGGGCAACTAAATAGAGGGATTTTGAACCCCAAAAGATGTCCTATGACTTTGAGCATAGGAAGAGGGTCACTGCCAACAAGAAATTTTTGGCTGTGATAAAGAACACGATTGAACCTGCAATTGTGGGCTCAATCCCAGAGTGTGACACGGTCGCTAAGTACCTCGATAGAATAAAGAGTCAGTTCACTGGCTCTTCAAAGACATATGCTACCCAGCTAATAAAACAGTTGGTGACAGAAAGTTAATCTAGAAATTGTGGTATAAGAGAGCTCACGATACGTCGTCGAAATTATGGCACTATCGTTTAGGCCATATTTCGAGGGGGAGAATAAAAGACTAGTTAAGAATAATATTCTTCCTCCATTAGAGCTCTCAGATTTAGAACAATGCAGAGAATGAATAAAAGAAAAGTATGTAAAGAAAATTAAGAAAGATGCCAAATGAAGCGTAGAATTTTACAGATCATTCACACAGACATCTGTGGTTAGTTTTCTATAAAGAGTGGATGGTAATGATTCATTCATAACATTCACAGATGATTACTCCCGTTATGTCTACATTTATTCAGTCAAAGAAAGAATAGAAGCATTGGATAAATGTAGATATTTAAGGCAAAAAGCTAAAATCCAACGTAATTTTAAGATTAAGATAGTCAGGTCCGACCGTGAGTGAGTACTACGGTCGGCATACCCCATATGGCCAAATTCCTGGACCTTTTGCAAGGTTCTTACAGGAGAATGACAAAGTAGGCCAGTATTCTACACTGGGCGAACCTCAGCAGAATGGAGTAGCTGGAAGACGCAATCGTACCCTAATAGATATGGTGCGCAGTATGATAAGTTACTCCACCTTACAGATGAGCCTATGGATGGAGGCGTTAAAAACCGCCATTCATATTCTCAATAGAGTACCAAGTAAGTCGGTGCCTAAAACATCGTATGAGTTGTGGATAAGAATAGTACCCTCACTAAACACTTACGTGTGTGGGAGAGCCCTGCTGAGGCTAAAGGATTTAACCCAAACATTGAAAAGCTAGATCCCAAAACAGTAAGTTGCCATTTTATTGGCTACCTAGAAAAGTCAAAAGTTTTTTGTTTCAACTGTCTAGATAGACATACAAAGTTTGTGGAAATGAGACACGCTGTCTTCCTAGAGTATGAATTGATGAGGGGGAGCATGGTAGCTCAAGAAATTGACCTTGAATAGAAACGGGTGTATGCGCCCACTCTAATGATTCATGAGCTATTTTTCTCACTACTTGCTGTCGCTGCACCGATAGTGTCAGATACTATGGTGCCAGCACCTGTTGTTATTCTACCTGTGGCAACAATGAATGATGATAAGGAACCTGTTCTTCAGGATCCTATAGAACCTATTGCCACACATGAGGGGGAACAACAACAGTCTCAAACAGAAGATGCGTCAAATGTGGAGGCCCCTAGAAGGTCTCAAAGAGTTAGAAAATCAGCTATTCCTGCTGATTATGAAGTGTACAACACTGAGGCATTTGAAATAAAGGATGATCCCACCTCATTTGAATAAGTCATGAAAAGTAATCATTCATCAAAGTGGCTTGAGGCCATGGAAGATAAAATAAAATCTATGAATGCCAATAAAATTTTGGGACTTGAAGATAATTCCTAAAAGAGCCAGAACAGTAGGCTGTAAATGGATCTACAAAACAAAACTTGACTCCCATGGAAATATAGAGAGATATAAAGTACAACTTGTGACAAAAGGCTTTACGTAAAGAGAAGGGATTGATTATAATGAGACCTTTTCTCTAGTCTCATGTAAGGATTCCTTCAAAATCATAATGGCATTAGTGGCACATTACGATTTAAAATTATATCAGATGGATGTAAAGACGGTATTTCTCAACGGGGACTTAGAGGAAAATGTTTACATGGCACAACCGAAAGGTTTTGTCATGGAAGGAAAAGAATGAATGGGATACCACCTAAAGAAATCCATTTAAGGATTAAAACAAGCTTCAAGACCGTGGTTCTTGAAGTTTAATCAGACAATAAAGAATTTTGGGTTTAAAGAGAATGTAGAGGACAATTGTGTCTATACAAAGTTTAAGAATGGGAAGTTTATCTTCCTTATCCTGTATGTGGATGATATCTTACTTGCTAGTAGTGATGTCAGTCTACTACTGGAGACAAAGAAGTTTTTGTCTTCAAAATTTGATATGAAAGATCTTGGTGAAGCTTCGTTCATTTTAGGGATCGAGATTCACTAAGATAGAAGTAAAGGGGTATGAGGACTGTCACAAAAGGCATACATAGAAAAGATTTTTAAAGAAATTCTGTATGCACAAATATAGTCCCTCACCTGCTTCTATAGTCAAGGGCGACAAATATAGGGATTTTTAATGCCCCGGGAACCAATATGAGATCGATCAAATAAAAACGGTTCCATGTGCTTCAGTTGTCGGAAGCTTGCAATATGCTCAAGTATGTACGCGCTCTGACTTGGCATTTGTTACCGAGTTATTTGACAGATTCCAGAGCAATCCTGGAATAGAACACTGAAATTAGTAAAGAAAGTCTTGCGCTATTTGCAAGGAATGAAAAGCCTTATGATGACATATAGAAGATCTGATTCACTCCATATAGTGGGATATTCAGATTCTGATTATGCTGGAGATGATAGAAAATCCACGTCGGGATATGTATTCACTCTTGCAAAGGGGAGCTATTTCATGAAAAAGCTCAAAGCAAACCGTCACTACATCGTCCACAATGTATAACAGTTTATAGCGTGTTATAAGGCAATGGGGCAGATGAACTGGCTAAAGAAGTTCGTACCCAGTTTGAAGGTGGTTGACGACATCTATAGACCACTTAAGTTATACTACGATAATAATCCGGCAGTACAGTATGCTCACAACATAAGTCAAGTCGTGCTGCCAAACACATTGACATAGAGTATTATGTTGTGAAAGATAAAGTCCGGTATCAAGTCATAAGTCTTGAGCATATAATACAGAAAAGATGCTCGCGGATCCGCTTACAAAAGGTTTACCACCCAACGTGTAGCTAGCATGGGTTTAAGGGAAAGCCTAAAATTCCTGGACAAAAGAAGGCCCAAAGATAAATATCTATTTCAGAACAGAGTAGTGTGTTGTAGCTGTTAAATCTATCGGCAATGGACCGTGACGATGAGACATGCTCTATGCGTTAATTTGTAATGAAATGAACAAAAGTAAATGATATGAAATTGAAAGATAGTAATCAGATCGAGGGGGAGAATGTTAGTTGATCTCTACCAATAGGCCCAACGGCCTATTGGGCCCTTGGATTTGCGCCCTGATCGGGGCGCCCAACCCTAATGTGGTTGGTGGGCCCCTGTTGCACAACACTATAAATAGAGGAGTGGGGAACTGGGCTCGAAGAACGAAGTTGATCGGAGCCGCCGCAGTCCCACCACAGAGAAACCTAATCCGATCTAAAGGAGTGCTGCCAGCGATGGGATGCCCCACAGCACCGCCATCACCCTTGCAGCGTCACCACTGGTCCACTGCATCGCACCACGACGCCAACAACCCCACGGTACCGGAGTCTACCCTGCTGCGGTGCAACTACGCAAAGGTAAGAAGGCTTACACTGGATCTACGGTTACCGAGGTACACTATAATCCTAGCACACCCAGCCATAAACAGCTAGATTCCTCTGACCGGAACTCCTTCGTGTATACTAAAATACGACCTAAAATACAAGTTTGAAGAAGTAAATTGGGGCAATTTGCAATAAGACAGGTCGATTAGTACGCAATAATTCATGAATTAGACATGTCTGACTCCAGTTTTCATGGTACAATATATGCAACGGGACGTACGTCTTACCAGATCCCTGAGGCGCAGACAAGTTCTTGCCATGTTTATAAATATTATTCATAGTTACATGCATGTAATTTAAGTAAGCTAGCTGTACAGAATCAGACTACCTAGATTGAAAACAAATGAGAAAGTGAGCACATGATAGCCATGGCCGCTCTCACCCTATAGCCATCAGATGGTAATCAGCTGAGCTGGAGTCGCCTGCTAGCTGTCACACCTCGCCTTCAATTGCACTTCTATTCTAGTATAAATGACAAAGAAGACTTCCAAGTCGTCTCCGCTGGCTCCTTCTGCTCCGATCTCTCTCCCCATTTTACTAGCTGAAGCCTGAAGGCTCCGTGGCGTCCACGTCCATCGTCGCCGCCGAGATGAAGCACGCCAGTCCGCCGGGCATGGAGATGCAACGACCGCCGCCGGCAATGGTGCGTCCACCAGCTTATTACACACACTATATATATGTCTAGTTCTTTTTTTTCCTATATGTGTCTAGTTCTTTTATTACACACACTGTAGAAAAAGCGCCCTCAATTCGTCAAAATATCTTCAGTAGAATGCTGGAAGGCATGCCAAACTCTGGTTATTGTTATAATTATAAATATCCTTATCACAGAATTTTGTGGAAGAAGAGAAGATAAAACGAACTAGCTAGCAGAGATACGCTGTCTTGTCTGTTATGATTAAGCAAACACTCAGCTAGCCGAGCTTGCAAACTTCTTGCTGCATTCCAATGGGCGCCCGGAATTGCAGTTGCAGGAAGGCCGAAGGAGCCCGGGACAGGAGTCGATCGACCGCTGGCTTCCCATCAGCTCCAGGAGGAACGCCAAGTGGTGGTACTCCGCCTTCCACAACGTCACCGCCATGGTCGGCGCCGGCGTGCTCAGCCTTCCCTACGCCATGTCCCAGCTCGGCTGGCCGGTTGGCGTCACGGTGCTGGTCCTGTCGTGGATCATCACGCTGTACACGCTGTGGCAGATGGTGGAGATGCACGAGTGCGTGCCGGGGAAGCGCTTCGACAGGTACCACGAGCTCGGGCAGCACGCGTTCGGCGAGAAGCTGGGCCTCTGGATCGTCGTGCCGCAGCAGCTGGTGGTGGAGGTGGGCGTCAACATCGTCTACATGGTCACCGGCGGCACGTCGCTGAAGAAGTTCCACGACGTCGTGGTCTGCGGTGGCAAGTGCGAGAGCAAGGACGACATCAAGCTCACCTACTTCATCATGATCTTCGCCTCTTGCCACTTCGTCCTCTCTCAGCTCCCTAGCTTCCACTCCATCTCCGGTGTCTCCCTCGCCGCCGCCGTCATGTCGCTCAGGTATCTATACAGTTCATTTCTTCCGCTACTGCATGCGTGTTGTTCGTTCTTCTTTCATATCAGGATCACTGATACATATGAAACTGACTGTGAACGCTCATGGTCGATCATGTCAGCTACTCGATGATCGCGTGGGTCGCGTCGGCGCACAAGGGGAAGTCACCGGACGTGAACTACGGCTTTCCCGCGACGACCACGCCGGGGAAGGTGTTCGGCTTCTTCGGCGCGCTCGGGGACGTGGCGTTCGCCTACGCCGGGCACAACGTGGTGCTGGAGATCCAGGCCACCATCCCGTCGACGCTGGAGAGGCCGTCCAAGAAGCCCATGTGGAAGGGCGCCGTCGTCGCCTACGCCATCGTCGCCGCATGCTACTTCCCGGTCTCGCTCGTCGGATACTGGGCGTTTGGCAACCAAGTTGATGATAACGTCCTCATCAGCCTCAGGAAACCCAAGTGGCTCATCGCCCTCGCCAACATGATGGTCGTCGTTCATGTCGTTGGCAGCTACCAGGTATGTATACATTTTATATATCGGATAATGGAAAAAAAGGAATTGACCCGGACCAAAACTTTTCTTGATATATCATACATCCCAAATTCTTAATGTATTATAAGAAAAAAAAATCAATTGTTTTATATAGGAGTTCTATCTACATCCAAATTAAAGGTGTGTTGTTAGATTTGTACCCTTCCTCCCAAAAAGTTATGTTTTGGTGTTGTCCTAAGTCAACTATCTTAAAGTCACCCAAATCTTTAAAGAAATTTGCTAATATTTATGACACCAAATATGTATGTTATGAAAGTATGTTGCATGACGAATATAATGATAGTTAGGGCCTGTTTGATACTAGAGCTAATTGCTAGCTAGCTAAATATTAGCTAAAATTAGTATTAGTGTATCCAAACAGTAGGGCTAATAGATGAGCTAATTTTTTATACAAGATTTGAACTAGTCGTTAACCAACTAGCTAGCCAACCTTAACTAATTTGAGCTAATTTTTGGTCTAACTAGTAATTAGTCCTAGCTCATCCAAACATGCCTATTTTTTAATATAAACTTTAGTATTCTAGCGTACAAATTTGGGTAAGAAAAGAAACAAAAATTCAAGTAGGGAGAAAGAAAAAATATAGCAAAAACCTAATAAAATTATGGGCATGGCTAGCGCCCGGACAGATGCGCGCGTCCGGACGCCCACATAGCCTGCCCCTACCCGCCTCCCCCCCCACGTGCACTTTGACCTGTCTCTGTGCCCACCGGTCACCCTTGACCCCTTCCTTTCTCTCCGCACGGGCAGTACTTAGGAGCCGGGATGAGCAGCTGAGGACGAGCACGCCCCGACCGCAACACCCTCATCCGCCGTCCCCACATGCGTCGTGCGCCCAGTCCGCTCGCCCCTGGCTATACAACATAAAAAAGTTGCAACATGAAAAATATTTGAATGCAACATACATCAAAAAGTAGATAAAATATTTGAAAGACGCACTTGCAACATGTGTGTGAAACACACGAAACATTCAGATTTATAACTTGCAACATGAAACCACATGATGCAACATAAGACTGAAACATTTAGAACATACTGTTACAATATATTTGTGAAACATATGCAATATCCAGATAAAAAAGATTGCAACAGATGTTTGAAAACAGGTGAAACATTTTGAACAAACGCTTGCAATATGCCTCCGAAACACTTGCAACATATGGAACATGTGCAACATCCCTTGGTCTACTTTTGCAACATCAAGATAAAATAATTGCAACATACATCTAAAATGTCTGAAACACTTAAAACATACATGTGCAACATAGGCGAGGGAAGGCCGGTCCAGTCAATTCCGACCATCGGGGTGGGAACTGACGACGAGCCACGACGCGCGAGCACCACCAACACCAGCCATGCTCGTCGGTGCCCACTACTACAGAAATGAGATCTAGTCCCGGTTGGGAACTAGCTCTACTCCCGGTTTTCCAACCGGGACTAGCAATCCGGAACTAAAGGTGTTGTTCTTTAGTCCCAGTTTGCCACAACCGGGACTAAAGATTCTCCTAGCTTTAAAAAATAATAATGCCTCCCACTGCTGTGCCCCGTGAGATTCGAACCCAAGACCTCATGCACTGCCTCGCGCGTAGCTTACCCCCCACATACACAACACATCTAACAACGGATGGGATGCTTTCCTTTTGAACTAACCCATCGACCAACCGGGACTAAAGGGTTTACCTTTAGTCTGGGTTGGTATTACCAACCGGGACTAAAGGTTGGAGGACTTTTAGTCCCAGTTGGTGGCTCCAACCGGGAGTAAAGGTCCACCTTTAGTCCCGGTTGGTGTCTCCAACCGGGACTAAAGGTCCCCTGCCACTGTGCCGAGCGCAGTAGCCGTTGGTTAGGGACCTTTTAGTCCCTGTTAGAGACACCAACCGGGACTAAAGGCCTCTCTAGTCCCGGGGGCAAAAAATGTCGAGGCTAATGTCAAATTGGGACATCGTTCTAAAGTCTGTTCTTTAGTAGTGGCCCTTGGCTCAACAGAGGAAGACCTGAGACACCATAGCACGTGTGCCCCAGCGGCCAATGGTGAGGGAGCGAGCGATGCAAGTGACTACCACGCTGGTGAGCAGCTCAGAGAGCAAGGGCGCGCGACGCGTTCGGCGATGGGGGGAAGGGCACGGCACGGCAACCCGACGAGTGCACGCTGGGGAAGGGGCAGGACAGATGAGCAACCACACCAAGCGACGCAGGTGGCTGCCAGCAGGTGAGCGGCGCAGGGAGCAAGGATGCACGGCGCGGCCAACGATGGGGGAAGGGCACGGCGCGGTAGCCCGACGAGCGCGTGCTGGGAAGGGGGCGGACAGATGAGCAGCCACACCGAGCGACGCAGGTGGCTGCCATGCAGGTGAGCGGCGCAGGGAGCAAGGGCACGCGGCGCGGCCGGCGATGGGGGAAGGGCACAGCGCGGTAGCCCGACGAGTGTGAGCTGGGGAAGGGGGCGGACATATGATCGAGCAGCCACACTGAGCGACGCAGGTGGCTGCCACGCAGGTGAGCGGCGTAGGGAGCAAGGGCGCTCGACGTGGCCAGCGACGGGAAAGGAAACGGCGTGGCAGCCCAACAAGCGCGCGCTGGAGAAGGGGGCGGACGGATATGCAACCACACTGCTTTAATGCCGGTCGGGTAAACATGAAGGTGTGGGGTGTGGACTCAACAGGGACAGATGAATAAGCACAAGAAAATGGATTGTTTTTTATTTGGGCCTACTCCTGTGGGAGCCGAGTTCGGACGCAGAGTCACGTAAAACTATTACGGGATGTCAACTGAACATTGGGGAATTTCATAACCAACGAACAACCGGTCGTTGAACCGGATGGCAACACACGGAAATCATAAAAAAAACCGAGTGTTCCAACAACTTCGAACCACACTTAAATTTCTTAAATTTAGAACACACGATAACACCATAGAAAATTTGGGCCAATGTCGTGAGCAGATGCTTATAATAATAGTCAAATTGTCGGCCCAATTGTTTGCATGCACTCTGGGCCAATATAATGTCCGCTGTTGGACTCCTATTTGATGTGGGATTTAATATTTATGTAATACAGCCTGGCCCATAAAGGCAGCTGGTACCCATTAGGCCACTAAGATAAGTAAGTGAAATGAAAGCGTAGCCACGACGAACTATAATCACAGGTACTCCCTCCCCAGTAGCTAGGTGTTTCGGGAACGTTCACATTGGTCCCTCGCCATTGTGACCGTGTCCTTGTGTTTCGGAAACTTTTATTCTCTTAATGAAAAACGGGTGAATGGCTCGATCACGAAAAAAAACAAATACTCCCTCCGTTCCATTTTATCTGGCACTAGTTAAATGACATGGTCTCCTAGATTACACTTTGACCATTCATTTGTTTTTATATTATATTACTTATGCTTATAAACTTATAATCATTAGATTAGATAGTATAAAATTCCTTACAAATCTAAAAATATAAAGTTTATATTATAATAGTTAAAAATTATTAGCCTAATTATTAGTCAAAGTTTTTAAAGTTTAAATCTTAATATGCGTGTGAGCCAAATAAAATGGAACGAAAGTAGTATTTCACAACTGTCCTGACATTACAAAATTGGGTCGGAACTATCCCCATGAGACAACCATAGATACCTACTGTAGATTCATGCCATGTGTCTATGCATAATCGGATGATTATGCAAGGATACGTGGGCACCCACGGTTACGCAATGAGGATAGTCCTCACATAAATTTTTTCTCGTAAAGAATCCTATACTTAGCGTGACGGTACGTGTACATGACCTGTCAAGCGATCAATCTATGATCTTATTATGACCTAACAGCTTAGATTAAACCAAACATTCCACGTCTAATACAATTAATAAATAGTAAATTCAAAATAATAAATTAAAAAACCAAATAGTATACTCAAATAATAAATTAAGAGAGAATAAAACTTTGATTTTCGACACGAATTGAAACCAGGTATAGCCACCACACGAGATAGAACGGACAGTGGAAGAGCCACATTCAAGAGGGTTGTCAAAGGCCTTCTCACCAGACTATATACATGTATATTTTCCCACAAGTCTTTCGTGTTGTTGGTGACACAGATATATGCGATGCCGGTGTTTGACATGATAGAGACGGTGCTGGTGATGAAGTTTCGGTTCCGCCCAAGCCTGATGCTCCGCCTCATCGCCCGTAGTGTCTATGTCGGTAATGCTCTATATATCTATTAACTGAACTCCGCAGTCTAAGTTCTGAAGAACTGCTCATGGATCAAAGTGGCAATGCAATGCGCACAAGACTGATGAGATATAAGCTCTAAGTGCAGGGTTCACAATGTTCGTAGCCATCACCATCCCTTTCTTCGGTGCATTGCTCAGCTTCTTTGGTGGATTTGCATTCGCACCGACGACGTATTTCGTAAGCTCCCATTGGTCCATTTACCCATTTTTTGGCTGCTACAAAAATTTACTGCAGTGTTTTAATCGTCGAGATTTATGTTCTTTCTATATTCTTCCTATTCGACTGGTAATTTAATCAATCATATGATGAATCGTTAGGATATTATATACTCAAGTGTCAAATTGTAACCTAAGAGCTTACTGAATCATGCTTGATTCTGGCAGCTTCCTTGCATTATGTGGCTCAGAATATACAAGCCTAAAACTTTCAGCATCTCATGGTTTACCAACTGGGTAAGAACAAGCAGACAATCCAAGACTATTTTTCTCCCTTCAGTAGAATGTACATATTTGCTTAATCATTCTCTTTGTTGTCCATGTTTTTCAGATCTGCATTGTTCTAGGAGTGTTGCTGATGGTACTGTCACCGATTGGTGGGCTTCGTCAGATCATCTTGAATGCCAAGACGTACCACTTCTATGGGTAAATATGATTGGTTCAACACAAAACCAAGTTTTCTGCCATGGTTAAGAGATGTTCGACGTGTCTCAACTGTCATGTTTTGAATGGGACTTATTGTTTTTCTTCAGCATGGTAAAAAACTCGCATCGGTCAGTGTAATTAGTACAGATTATTACATTTACCCAAGTTTTTATCGTGCAACAGGATGGTACGCTCATATTCAAAGCTTGTTCCTGCTCATGACGATCTGAAGTGTCATGGTTCTGTTAATTATGTCTAAACCTAGAAGTTTGTTTCTGAGTTACCATGTATATGTGTATATATTTTTGTCTATATTCTAGGGCAGAGTTGCCTTATTTGCGAATTATTTGGAAGAATGAGCGATGTACACTACGCCAGATTCGCACAGTAGGAACGGGGACATTTTTACTATAGGGGCGGCTGGGGTTGGGGGCGCCCCTACAGTGGACGTCATCGGCCCGAGCAGCCTAGCCGCCCTTACAGATGGCACTGTAGGGGCGGCTGGTAACCTGAGCCGGCCCTACAGTTGGGGCTGATCTGTAGGGGCGGCTCAATCACCACCGTCCTGTGAGTGCCCATTTGTAGAGGTGGTGCCACCACCCGCCCTATTTGTTCGACTATAGGGCGGGTGAATCACCACCGCCCATCACCGATATAGCGCATTTAATAAATAGTAGTCACCCCTTTTTTCACCTCGGGGCACACTCTTCTACAAAAAAAATGTTGAGAGGCCTTGGACTCTTCCTAAAAATTGCTCTACTAAGAGGGAGGTTTTGATCTCAAATCCTTTGGTGGAGAGGCTCTAAAAGGTAAGGAAATGTTTCTCCAACTTTTTATTTGAAGTTTAATTCGTTGGTTAGTTAGTAATTTGATTTTTGGTTTTCTCTCTCTTCCATAGAGCTTGAGCTAGTTATGAGTGAAGTTGGACCCTAATTTTCACAATACTAGGGTAAATTAGGTAGGGAAGTAAGATTGCACCCTTTGTTAGTACATCTTTGTTGATTTTAGTGTAGTATTAGTAAAGTTTGGTGCATGTGTCATGAAACCCTATTTCTAGATCTAGATTTAGGATTTTGTTTTTTTTCTTTTTCAATTTTTTCTTTATGTGACTAGGGTTTGCATGTAGGTGAATATGTAAGATTTTAATTGTTGCTAATGTGTAAAATATCCTCTACCATGCCTACTAATTATCATTTAATATTTATTTTGATTCATTTCTATAATGTGTGTTTTTAGTTAGTTATGGATAAATAGGCCATTAATTAATTATCCTCTACCATGAAATTGGAATGGAGTTTGCATGAAAGATAGTGGATGAAATATTAAATGTTGCTAATTGTTTTCTTTGAAATTGTTTATTTGAACCAATTAATTTATATTTTAAAATATTTATGCATTAATATACAATTAATTAACTATCCTCTACTACCATGGTGTGTGTCTCAGGTATATATAATTATTCTCGAGTAATATTCTTTCTTTGGTTGTTTTGTTTCTATAAGATGGACTACAGGAACTCTTGGATGTATGGTTCGTTAAGACACGACGCTCTTTTCCGTGATGAGGTGGACAAATTCATCACAGCCGCAGAGAAGCATGCAGCGACGTTGAAAGATAATAGTGACACAATTATTTGTCCCTGCAAAGATTGCAAGAACCTTATTGCATTTCGAAATGTAAGTACCATCAAAGAACATCTGATTAGGAAAGGATTTGTTCTGGACTACACAGTGTGGATTCATCATGGTGAAACAGTGGTTGTTGATGACAGCGACGATGATCTAGCTGATGAAGCTGAAACCCAAGCATACTTGTCCCGATTCACAGACGATCTTGAGCAACAAATAGATCATGACTATGGCAATCAACAAGGTGGTGGCTTTGGCAATGAACAAGGTGGTGGTGATGCTGGTGGTGCCAGCAATGATGGCGAAGCACGTGAGGGGGATGCAGATGACGGTGACAACTTGGACGAAATGCTTGGGGCCTTTGGACCAGAAATATTAGAAAAGAGCAAGAGAGGTCTAGAAAATCTTGAGAGGGTGACAAAAGCATCGAAGAAGACTGTGTATGATGCTGAGAAGGGTTGCCCGCCATACTTCACACTGCTACGTTTTGTGCTTGAGCTACTCATCCTGAAGGCTAAGTACGGTTGGTCGGACTGCAGTTTCGATGATCTGTTGTGCCTCATGTCACGGTTGCTCCCACGGTCGAACACAGTTTCCGCTAACACATACCAAGCGAAGAAGGTTATAAGTCCACTCACATTAGTGGTTGAAAAAATCCATGCATGCCCCAACCACTGTATCCTTTTTCGGCGTGGCACATCGTTCGAGACTTTAAATATATGTCCTAAGTGTGGGGCTAGTCTGTACAAGAACAATGACCTTCAAAGTGGGGTGGAAGCCTCCACAGGAAAGAGGAAGAAGGGTGGGAAGAAGGTGGTGCAAGAATCTCAGCCCCCAGAGGAAACTCCATTAGGCAACGATGCAAATAAGAAAAGAATTCCTACCCTGGTTATGTGGTACTTGCCAGTGACCGACCGCTTGAGGCGTATGTTCCTAAACCCTAAGGAAGCCGCACTGATGACATGGTGGGATGATGAGCGCAAGGTGGATGATGATACGATCGCACACCCGGCCGATTGTAGCCAGTGGCAAGCGTTCGGTGCCAAGTACAAAGCAGAATTCAGTGATGACCCACGAAATGTATGGTTCAGCTTGAGCACCGATGGAATGAATCCCTTCAATGAGAGGATGATTGACCACAGCACATGGCCAGTCATCTTGACCATGTACAACCTCCCAACGTAATTGTGTCAGAAGAGGAAGTACCTTCTCCTCACCATTCTTATCTCTGGCCTCAAACAACCAGGCATTGATATAGACGTGTTCTTGGAGCCTCTGATGCAAGAAATGGAGAGGCTATGGAGGTATGGGGAGCCGATGTACGATGTGTTTCGGCGGGAGGACTTCATATGCAAAGCAATAATATTTGTTACTACTAATGATTACCCCACGCTGTTTGCCCTGTCTGGACAATTCAAAGGCAAGACTGGATGCTTAGTCTGTTTGGATGGTACTAAATGGGTGTTCCTAGATGGATCCAGGAAGATAGTTTACATAAGGAACCGGCGCTTCTTAAAGACAGGTCACAAGTACCGCGGTAAATTGTACCTAAGATACTATGGCAACATCCCGGAGGATGAACCCACTCTAGAGAGACGTTGTAATGGCGAACATGTGTTCAGAATGGTCCAAAATATACACGTCGTCTATGGAAAGAAGAATCCGGATCGAATGATCAGAGATAGATGCACACCTCCCATCGAGGGCGTACCATTCAAGAAATTCAAGAAGCAATCGATCTTCTTTTAGTACCTGCCTTATTGGCCAGACTTGGAGGTCCTCCATGCCATTGATGCGATGCACGTGCAGAAGAATGTCTTTGAGAGTCTCATGGCTACCTTGATGGACACGGGCAAGTCAAAGGATGGTCTCAGATCACGGAAAGACATGGTGCAGCTAAACATGATGCGGGAGCTTTGGCCGATACATCAAGATAATGGCAAGTATAGTCTTCCCGCGGCTAGCTTCAACCTAACCCTAGAGGAGAGAAGAGCTATATGCAATTTCCTTAGGGGGGTCAGAGTGCCGACTGGGTTTTCGGTGAACCCGAAGGAGCTAGTGTCGATGAAGGACCTATCATTAACATACTGCAAGGCTCATGATTGTCATGTGATGCTGACAGTGTTCCTACCAATTGCAATCAGGGCTATAAAGCCAGAGTTCCTAAAGATGGCCATCACCCGCATGTGCTACTTCTTTTCGAAGATCTCACAGAAGACGATTCGCAGGCAAGAGCTGAGTAACCTACATGAATTCATGGTGGAGACCCAGAACCAGCTAGAGATGTGTTTACCTCCCGCTTTTTTTGATATAATGGTACATCTCATGATTCACCTGGTTCATCAGATCGAGGCGATGGGCCCTAGCTTCTTGCATGAAATGTGGTCCTACGAGCGGTTCATGTCGGTTCTAAGCCGATATGTTCATAACCGAACACACCTAGAGGGCTCCATGATAGAGGGTTACAATTCCGAAGAAGTCGTCGAGTGCTACCAAGAGTGGCTAAAAGTACAGAGAGGGATTGGTAATCCTGATTCTCGTCACAAGGGAAGGCTAGCTGGGAAGGGCACAAGTGGTAGGAAAGTGTTCCTCGACAATGATTACAGAGAGGTGAGTCGGACGCATTACAGTGTCTTGCAGAGTATGGCAGTGATGCAACCGTACATTGATGAACACATGGCTATCATTATGGCCGAGAGGAATGGCCGTTCAGATGATTGGGTCATGAAACAGCATAAGCAACGCCTGACATCATGGTTGAAGGACCAGAACATACAGCCTGGAGAAACCATAGATTCTATTACCATCAGTCGGTTGGCGGCCGGGCCATCGAAACAGGTGACGTCTTGGAATGCTTATGACATCAATGGGTACACATACTATACCGACACAAAGGACAGGAAATCTGTGAATCAGAATAGCGGCGTTCGAATAGAGGCTCTCGACGGAGTGGGGCGAAAGGTCCTGTACTTTGGCATAATTGAAGATAAATGGGAACTTAACTATGGAAGGGATATAAAGGTGGCCCTGTTTCGATGCCGCTGGATCAAGCAACATCATTTCAATGAGATCGAACAGAGAGTCGTCAACCTCCAGAATGTAGGCTACCAGGATGACCCTTGGGTGCTCGCTGAACGTGTCGCACAAGTCTTCTATATGCCTGACCCGTAAAGTAACCTCCCCCTAATGAAGAAGACAAAGCACGTGGTGGCCTCCGGAAAACAACATATCATCAGAGTTGATGGCGTGGACGATGTTGAAGCTTACAATAAGTGTGATGAGATGTCGCTATTCATAGACTTTTGTAAGAAGATCGAGGCTGTAGAAAAGAACCTGCCCAAAAATGTATTGCCATGGGAACGAAAAGGTGTTAAGAGAAAAGTTGTCACGGTGGGCTAGCTAGTTTATGTAAGTGTGTCAGTGTTCATAAGACTACATTCATGTATGTGTGTGAGAGACTACATTTATGTACGTGTGTGTGAGACTATATTCATGTATGTGTGTGTGAGACTATATTCATGTATGTGAGACTATATTTATGTATGTGTGTTTGAAACTACATTTATGTGTGTGTATTTGAGACCACATTCACGTATGTTTGTGTGAACAATGTGTACTAAGAATTTATTAAATTATGAAATTACCAAAATAAAAGTTGTAGATCTCCGTGAGTTATTCAACTTTGGTATTCATTACTTTTTCAGTTGAATTGATTTGGGGGTCCAAATTATGGTTTCAACTTGTCTTTTTTCAAATTTCAAAATTTGAAAAGTTTAAATTTAGTCAATTGACAAGATAACCAAAATAAAACTTGTAGATCTTGATGAGTTGAACAACTTTTGTATTCATCACTTTTACATCTGAAATCATTTAGGGTTTGAAAATTTGGTTTGAAATATCAAATTTCAAATTTCAAATTTTAAAATGTGTAAAACATTGTCACATCCAAGTTTGATCAAACTTAAATGCTGAATAATGATTTTAGAAATTTTTAGGAAAAAAACCATCACATTTGGAGTTAGTATGAGGAAGAACAACTAGTTACAAAGTTTACCCAAAAATTAAAAAGAGAAATCACACTGTTCTAGATGATCCTTATATGATCATAGTGAATAGTGTGATTTCTTTTTTTAATCTGTGGGTTAACTTTGTAACTAGTTTTTTTTCCTCATACTAACTTCAAATCTGATGATTTTTTCCTAAAATTTTCTAAAATAATTCTCTATCAATTTATTTTTTTGGTTTTGTCAATATATACATATATTTTGTTGGTTTTGTCAATATATACATATGAAAAGTTTGAACAATTTAAATTTTGAATTTCAAAAAAATGCAACTTCAGACAAGATTTTGGTACCCCAAATGATTTCAGCTGAAAAAGTGATAATCAAAGTTGAATAACTCATCAAGATCTACAACTTTTGTATTGGTCATTTCTTCATATGACAAAGTGGTAATGACATTGTTCACAAATGTGACACATCTCTCATAAGGTTTTATAAATTATATGAGATATGTGTAAGATTAGTGAACAATGTGTGCTAAGAATTTATCAAATAAAGAAATGACCAAAATAAAAGTTGTAGATAATCATGAGTTGAACAATTTTGGTATTCATCACTTTTTATGTTAAAATCAATTTGGGTCCCAAATTTTGGTTCGAACTTGTTGGTTTTCAAAATTTCAAATTTGAAAGGTTAAAATTTTATCAAATGATAAGATGACTAAAATAAAAGTCGTAGATATTAATGAGTTGAACAACTTTGGTATTCATCACTTTTTATGTTGAAATCATTTTGGGTCTCAAATTTTGGTTCGAACTTGTCATTTTTTAAAATGTCAAATTTAAAAGGTTCAAATTTTGGCAAATGACAAGATAACCAAAATAAAAGCTGTAGATCTTCATGACCTCTACAACTTTGATGTTTATCAAATTTTCATTAAAGATCATTTGGTGTCTCAAAATTATTTTATTAGTTTTGATTTTAATTTTTTAAAATTTAATTTTTTTTTCATTTTTAATGGTTCAATTTTGCAATTTTAAACTGTTGTAGTTGTTTTAGTTATTGTATATGTAAATATATCTATAAAAAATAATTATAAAATTTTGTACTATATTATTTATTATTTACATGTGAATAATTAATTTTGATTTAGAATTTTGAAAAAAAAATCAACTGTAGGGGCGGCTTATAACATCAGCCGCCCCTACAGCGGCTCTGAGGTATTTTGAAAAAAAAAATCAACTGTAGGGGTGGCTTATAACCTCAGCCGCCCCTACAGAGGCTCTGAGGTATTTTGAAAAAAAAATTCAACTATAGGGGCGGCTTATAACCTCAGCCGCCCCTACAGAGGCTATGTAGGGGCGGCTTATAACCTCAGCCGTCCCTACAGCGGCTCTGAGGTATTTACATGTGACCGTCGGTTTGGGCGAAATCGATTTGGGCGAAATCACACTTGGACCGTCAGGCTGCCCAGTTTCGCCGCCGCCGCCGCCTGCACCGCCGCGCCTAGATCGTCGTCGCCTGCACCGCCGTGCCTGCACCGCCATCGCCTGCCCCTCCCTGACCCCTCCACCGCCTCCTCCACCATCTCCCTGACCCCAACCGCCGTTCCCCAGGCCGCGACGGCGGCTAGGGTTTGGGAGCGCTCCTCGGCGCGGCCCGTCGTCCTAGGTTTGGGAGCGGCTCCTCGTCGTGTGGCTGCGCCCGTCGTGTGGCTCCTCGTCCTAGGTTTGGGAGCGCTCCTCGTCGTGCGGCTGCCCCTGCCCCATCCTCACCATCCTCTCCGACCTCGACGCCCCTCGCCGTCTCGCCTCCGCTGATCTCGCAGATCGTCGATCCCGGCTCTCGATAGTTAGAGGTCAGTCCGCCCCTCATCACCAGATGACTTCCCACTCATATCTCCTCCCTATCGATCGCTTTTCGACTTGCGTGGTTTCCCGGCGCTCTCTCGGGGCCGCCGCCCCTGATCTTGGTCTCGATTCGGTTCCGGCGAGTGCCTTATTATTAGCTCTCTAAATATGTATATGCTGATTGTATACTAGAGTTCTACATATATACATCGGGATTTCAAGTGGTGCACAATTTTTTGTTATTAGAAAAGATTTTGCATATACTAGAAATGATAAGTGCTGGCTTTTTTTACATCGGGGTTTTTTTACATATTTTTTTGTGATCAATTAACGTGCAAGTAGTGACTATCTGATCTGGACACATAGATTTTGTACACCAACCAACCTTTCCCTGCTGGCTTTTAATTTGGATGCTTGCATTGCCTCCCCCTTGCTTGATCACACATATGTATATATGCATGGATGATGCATTGTACAGCGAAAAGTTTGCACCAGTGATATGAGAATGCTAGATATGTATGTTTATATCCTCAGTGGTGCTTTAATTGGAGTATAATGGCGTAAATTCATTTGGAACATATACAACACCAGTGATTCAAGTTTGCAGTATAAAATTGAAGCAACAATATAGGAGGCCCAAATTAAAAATGTAAATATTGTATAGAAGTGTCTTAAATTGTCTATCAATAAGAGAAAAATGTCTTAAGCACTGTTTATCAATAATGAGAAACAAACCACAGAAAGCTTCTTTTTTAAGATTTGTATAAGCTGCTTATTTACAAACCACAGAAGGTGTTCGGCTTCTTGGGAGCGCTAGGGACCGTGGCGTTCGCCTACGCCGGGCACAACGTGGTGCTGGAGATCCAGGCCACTATCCCGTCGACGCCGGAGAAGCCGTCCAAGAAGCCGATGTGGAAGGGCGTCGTCGTCGCCTACATCGTCGTCGCGCTGTGCTACTTCCCTGTCTCATTCGTCGGTTACTGGGCCTTTGGCAAAACTGTTGACAGCGACATCCTCGTCACGCTCTCCAGGCCCAAGTGGCTCATCGCCCTCGCCAACATGATGGCCGTCATCCATGTCATTGGCAGCTACCAGGTACATATTGTACATACATATATATGTCTTCCAACTTCCAACTTCCAAGTCAAGCATGTATAGTTGTATACATGGAAGATGATGGAACTCGGTACTGCACCATCTCTGAACTGAATGATTGATGGCTGCACAGATTTATGCGATGCCGGTGTTCGACATGATGGAGACGGTGCTGGTGAAGAAGCTGCGGTTCCCTCCAGGCCTGACGCTCCGTCTGATTGCCCGTACCGTCTATGTTGGTAATGCCTTTGCCTGAACACAGCTTTATTTTTTATCAGCCTAAACTCTGAACAAATAAGACTGACGAGATGCCACATGTGTGCAGCGTTCACAATGTTCATAGCCATCACCTTTCCCTTTTTCGATGGATTGCTCAGTTTCTTCGGTGGATTCGCGTTTGCGCCGACAACTTATTTCGTAAGCTCCTGTCGATTGCGACTATCCAATTGTGTTTTGGGTTTCAGAATGTAGCATGACAACATGAGAGCTGACCAAATCTTGTTTTTTTTTTCTTTTCTGCCAGCTTCCCTGCATCATGTGGCTCGCAATCTACAAGCCCAAAAGGTTCAGCCTCTCATGGTTCGCCAATTGGGTAAGAACTAACCGACAATAATCCACCCTATCTTATCTGAGCTTAACCTGTTGTCGTCTAACTTACTTGTGCTCTCCTATTCTTCAGATCTGCATTATACTTGGAGTGCTTCTGATGGTACTGGCGCCGATTGGAGGACTCCGGAATATCATTATTAGCGCCAAGACATACCATTTCTACCAGTAAACATGCATGATTGTCCAACACAATGCAAACCCCTTGTTTATCTAATTACAAAAGAGACCCTGACAAGTCTCAGGCCACATTAATCATCAGCTGAACAGGTTTTGGATTTTGTACCACGAGATTCCGAACTTCTTGTTTGGCACGACAAAAAGCTCGCATCAGATGCTCTAATCGGCAACCGACTATAATGTCTAGTGCGAGTTCTTTGCCGTGCCAAAAAGGGAATGTCACCATGGTATACAGAACTTAAAACTTGTTCCAGTACGTGATGAATAATGTTCCTGACATGTCAAGTTTCCCTTAGTCATGGCCTAACCTAGGAGTTTGCTTTGAACGGATCATATACATGTATCTGTTGTTTTTGTTCGTACTTATTTATATTAAGGGGAATGTTAGCTTTTGTGTATGTCTAAAACGGAAAATGAAAGTGTGGTGCATGCTTTGTATTTTTTGTAGATAATGAAAATGGTGCTTTGTATTTGTTGAAAAAGAATTCCAAGCAGTTGAGGGAGTTTTTCTCCGCATTTTCATTCAATTAATCGGGACTAGAGGGTAACCTTTAGTCTCGGACTGAGCCACCAACCGGGACTAAATAATGTTCAAGCTATATATCCACTTAGCTTTCTTGTATATATACGTGACACAGGTAACGGGCCTTCCTTGGTCTCTGGGTCCTCCGGTCTTTTAACGGTTAAGAGGCCCACATCCGAAAACGGCCTTCATTTTTGTAAGTGGACTTCCTCCGTTAATGTATTTACCGCGGCGGTCATTTTTTCGGTGCCTCCGAAAATCATTGCATATTTTAGGAGACGTGTAGACTTTGTGTCGGCCTCCGAAAATCCTAGGAGCCGGTCTCACAAATCATTTATGTAGTAGTATATATCAAATACCTTGAAAGCGAGATTCTCATCTGCTTGACGCTCTAAGAGACGCTCGAACTTGATACAGAGATGCTGAATGCTTGACTAAAGATCCTCCACCTTGGATTGTTCTTGAGGCTTCTAGTTTGACAGATCTTGTAGCACCGAGGTGTTCGCATCAAACGCCGCCTTGAGCGAGTTGTGTTGTTGATCCATCCACGATTGCATCCCCTTGAGGAACGTTCTGAGGTCGCCGATCTGATCTTCCATCGCCACCAACGTCTTCTGCTCTCTAGTCTGGTAGACTGGTACTGAGGTCGAAGTCCGAAGGCGCCACCAGACTTGCTGTCTCCGCCGACGAGGGCAAACTCGTTGGACATCCGAATCCCAAAGACCCCACCGCTCTAGTCGATCTGAGATTTCACTCAATCACTCTCTCTATTGTATCACACGAAGAATTTAAGTGGTCTTTACAAGATCTGGCTCTCGAGATTACAGAAATGGGGCAAGATGCTCCGGACACCACACTCCGGACACGATTGGCCTTCTTCGTGGGTTTCTTCTCCCCCCCTTCTTCGTGTGCTCTCCTTTTACATGCCTCCTCTGCAACTTGGTTGGGCCTGCATCACTTGGGCTTCCAGGTTGGACCGAGATACTTGGTGTTAGGCTTTCTCTTTCTTCTCGCCAGTTTCCGCAGCTTCTGCTACTCCAGCCTCTACGCCTTCTCGAAGGTAATCTGACACTGACAGCAGAGCACAGACTTGTCTACAATTTCCGTCAACACGTTTCGTCGTCGTTTGGCCCTCCAGTAAACTGCAGACAGAACGAAGTCGATCGTTTCAGCATCAATGAGACAACGACCGGACTGCGGTTGTAAGTTCGAGGAAATTTGGTCACACACGGTGAGTGGCACAGCACACTCCTTGACTTCAATTTATTCTCTCTTGAGTCAAATCGGCATTTTGTGTTGAAGGAAAAGGCACACGAAATTCATCACGCTATCGCCTTATCGGAGACAGAGAGTGCGAGGTGAGGCTTTGAAGTTTGAACACACACACTATGACACTAACACTGACAGCAGCTCGAACGTGTCTTCTCCTGCTGTCAGATGGGAGATCGGATGGCCTGTATGAGCTAGCCTAGCCACCAAGGCAGCAAGCTGCTGGAGCCATGCGTTGTGTTCTATAAAGAAGACGAGCTCTACTCCCTCTCCTATCTTTCCATCTTCTTCCCTCTCCATTTCTCCAGGCTCTCTCCCATCTTTGGCGTCCAACCCATCGTGCGTGATGTCAGTCCAGCCGTCCACGGAGACGCAACAAGGGCCTGACAACTATTCTCCCGCCGGGGTACGTCCGTCACCAATTCACTATGCATGAACGTCTCTCTTCTCTCTCTACTCTCCCGATCTGCTTCATCATGTTTGCACGCCCATTATTGCGCCTTTTTGTTTGAGTAAGTTCATCAGCAATCCTCAAAGTAGTCAAAATGCATTTTTGGCTCCTGAATTTGTACCACTCGCACTACTACAGAATTTAACTGTAGGGGCGGCTCTAGAGCCTCTGTAGGGGCGGCTACGCCAGCCGCCCTTCCCAGGGTGTTCCTACAGAGGGTGCCTCTGTAGGGGCGGTTTCCTGACCGCCCCTGCAGTGCTCTCTGTAGGGGCGGCTGGTGTTTTCAGCCGCCCCTACAGTGCCCGCTGTAGGGGCGGCTGGTGTTTTCAACCGCCCCTATAGTGCCCTCTATAGGGGTGGCTGGTAATATCAGCCGCCCCTGTAGTGGACTTCTGTAAGGGCGGCTGTGTCACCAGCCGCCCCTACAGTGGATTTTTCAGCAAAAAAAAATAATTCAAATTGCATATTGCATATGAATTATACTTATTTTAACAATACATTTTAAGAAATTGCATATTGCATATCAGAAAAAATAACACATGAACAGATGATGCGGAGGCCAGATCCACGCTGCCATCCCCATGTTCAACTGCAAGTGCAAGAGCAGGTGCAGCTGCTGTGATTTCTAAAATGCAACAAACAAAGTAACTGTATTGCTACAACATTTCATCCAGGCCATCTGTTTGATCTCCATGGTTTTATCATTTGACATCTAAGATATTTAAATAACACAGAGATCCTTCTTTAAACTTAGTACTTAACATCATTGCATACTTTAAAATCAAGAGAATATATAATCATCCAAAGCATGAAATTGCTAGCCAAACTATTAAAAGGAAGTCAGCATGCATCCAACTGGCTTACACAAGATGCAACTCGAGAAAAATGACAGCTAGATAAATTACCTTCAACTTAGCCTCCAACTAAATCTTCACTCCTCCATACCTTGATGCTTCTCCAGCACTCTGAATTCATAGAGCCATTGTCTGATGCTAAACATTAAACAACTTGGGTTGCCTTTTCTGAAATTAAATGGAGTCATGCATCAGAAGCAAGGAATAATATGTTTTCAGACTAGTGTTTAGAAAAAATTGAATAAGCTAAGAAACAGTAAATGAAATGAATAAGCTAAGAAACAGTACATGTAATCAATATATGGACGGAAACAGACAAACAGTACATTTTCATGAGCACAAAAAGTTCAGAACTGCCATTTAAACTAAATATGAACTCAAAGGAATTGCAAATGAGAACAGCTCCTATCTCAAGGTCAGGTCATTTTTTGCCTACTAACTGTACATATGTCACCAGCTCCTATCTCAAGTTTCCTATCACAGCTCCTATCTCAGTATATGCAGTGTGATATCAACAGGTAAAGTATAGACACAAATTAAAGATATCATTTTTCATTTAGAAGATCTAAATGCACACAGCAGCAGGCAGCAGAGATCCCCTTTGCGGATAGCAAATGAAATCCACATATACAGATTCCCTTGCAAGGGGAAAACACTACTACTATCCAAAACTAGTATATTGCCCGTGCTAACGCTACGGAACACATTAAATAACTTTTTCATATATGCACAAATTCTGACTATGAAAGGAAAATATATGAGATCAACTTTTGCAGATTCAAGTAGACCACATCAAGTGTATCTCATCTCTTCAGAAACGGTATCAACAAACATGCCCATCAATAATCCATAGTCTAGGAATAAGCATAAAATGAATCCGCAAAGGCCAAAGAGAAAGGGTATCAACAAACATGGCTGCTAATATTTTGAAACGCATCGATCAATGCAACTGTTCTCACCCATATTGTATACTGAACTGATGGTGCTATACCTGACAAAAAAGGTGAGAAGAGAAAGCTCACCATTCTCGAGCTTCATGCAAATAATGAAATAAGCAGCTCCTCTAATATGCATATAGCCAGAGAGCCAGCGAAAGGCATATGAGGAGAGTAAACTGGCTCAACGACCTTTTGACCTGCAAGCCAAATGAAGAGAGTAAAAACCAGTTTTCACAAAATGCGTACCGGTTCAAATATGAATTACATCTCATCTTTTGAGGCTTCAACACAAGTGAACATTGGAATTAAAATACAAAGAAAATGATCTTAATTGTATTGGAATTAAAATACAACAGCAACATAACAACTGAAGTCTGTGCAAAACAGATCATCTATGTTGTAAAAAAGCAACAGCAAGTACCTCATATTGCTAAAACAAAGATTCGCACTCACTGGATAGTTCCTAGCAAAGTACAATAGATTCTCCAACACAACAAAGGATCATCCATCTCAAATCTCTAGGTTTAACTAAAGGTTACTTTTGAGAAAACAGGTAACAAGTAGCAGCCAAAAAAAAGAGAGAAATCTGTAATACCTAAAATCAGAGATGGGTCTTTCCTTGCCAACCCATCTCCTTCCATTGTTCGATATTAGTCCTCGAGCCCTGTCTTTGAATGCGGGTTCCATGAGTCCGCCGCTGGCGCCTTCGCTTCTCATCAACCGCCCTCGCCGCCATCGTATTCGACACCGACCGCACACACAACACATGGCATCGCTTATCATCATAGCCTCGCTTACCAAATGACTAGAAAAGACATGCTATTAAGAAAGAACGTATTTAATTGAAGCGGATCGACGCCACATGTTATCTCGCAAAAATGCAAAATGTTGTCCAAGTTCAAAGACCCACTCATCAAGCAAAGTCACATAGAACTCAATTACGGATCTCAAATTCAATAACCGATGTTTACAAAAGTTCCGTAAATCTGCTGAGCACAATTTAAATATAGAGTTTTGATGTACCGAGTGTGAACAATGTTGCTACTCTCCAAAGGGTGAACAAAATAATAGGTTTGCAATCTGTCTGCGAAATGAGAGGAGTAACACTTATAATCAAATAAAAATCTCTAGTAGCAAACAAGCCAATTGAGAACTATCGATATAGTTCAAGCAACTAAAGTAGGATGGCAAATATTAAACAAAGACTATTAGTGCATTTGCAAGGGGCACTTAACAAATGAGATATCGATGAAGAGCACTGCTTGTCGCCGCTCACTCACTGGCCCGAACACAAGCCCTGCTCCTTGTTGTGCTGAACACAAGATTCTGCTGATAATTTCAATCCACATCCTGCAGGAAGACCAAAACGAGTTTTGCTCATAAAAGCATACACTTAGGTTTAGATCTACAGATAGCCAAACAGGTAAAATTAGGGTTCTAGTGCTCAGTTTTACCCAAAATGAAGAGAAGATAAGGGATAGGCATACCTGGTGTTGTGAGTGCACACCGTTGTAGATCTGGATGCCAGCGTGCTAGGGTGAAGCCGAAGCGGGCGCGATGGGGCCGGGTCGCCGGGGTGGAGCCAGGACCGGGACTGGGGTTGGAGCGGGCGCAGCAGGGTCAGAGCGAACACCGGAGCGGGCGCGGCGAGTCAGGGCGGGGCCGGAGACCTGGAGACCACGCCAACGCTATGGGAGAAGAGGGAGGAGGCGGACCTGGGGCAGACGACGACGCCATGGGAGGGGGGCTGGTGGTCCTGGGCTTCATCGGCCCCAGATTCACGGGTGGAGGGCATCGGCGGTCGCGGCAGAGGGTGTGGGTCGAGCCGCGGTGGACGTCGGTGGCCGCGACAGAGGCGGGGGTCGCGACGCGGAGGACGGCGACGGCGGCTTCGAGTACGTGATGCGGCTGTGTGTTGAGAGAAGCTGAGGATACGGTCTCAGGGGAGTACGGGAGGGGATAAGGCGAGTGGGGTTTTTTTTTCCTCATAGATTTATCAGCTTAGATACAAAACGTAGTAGAACTTTTTACAATGATCTGTTATAACGTCATATCTAAACCGTTATGTATCACCATATCTAAACGTAGTAGAAAATTTTATAATTATTTTTTTAGATATATTTACAAAACAACTGCAAGTTTAAAATTGTAAAATTGAACCTTTAAAAATAGAGAAAAAAAAATTAAATTTTAAAAAATTAAAATCAAAACTACTAAAATAATTTTGATACACCAAATAATCTTAAATGAAAATTTGATAAACATTAAAGTTGTAGAGGTCGTGAAGATCTACAACTTTTATTTTGGTCATCTTGTCATTTGACAAAATTTAAAC
This sequence comes from Miscanthus lutarioriparius, assembly GCA_904845875.1. Taxonomy (NCBI): domain Eukaryota; kingdom Viridiplantae; phylum Streptophyta; class Magnoliopsida; order Poales; family Poaceae; genus Miscanthus; species Miscanthus lutarioriparius. Next base: position 72,909,544 of record CAJGYO010000013.1, read on the forward strand.
ATTTCAAATTTGAATTTTTAAAAAATGACAAGTTCGAACCAAAATTTGAGACCTAAAATGATTTCAACATAAAAAGTGATGAATACCAAAGTTTTATCAAACACTAGTCACAAATTCTTGAATCTCATATAGACTTTCTGAAACTATGTCACACATTTGTGAAATTTGAACTATATTTTGTTCAAACTTTCTTAAATGAAAAAATGACCTATATAATGATTGTAGATCTTGATGAGATGAACAAATTTGGTATTCAAAACTTTTCAATTTGAGACAATCTAGGGTTCCGAAAACTAGTTTGTAAACGTCAAAATTTAAAAATCACAAATTTTAACCGTCCAAACTATCTCAAATGGAAAGTTGACCAAAACAACAATTGTAGATCTTGATGAGTTGAACAAACTTGGTATTTAAAACTTTTCAATTTGAAGTCATTTAGAGTTCATAATACTAGAGTCAAAGTGTTGTTTTTTTATTTGACCAAATTTGACTTGGTCAAACTTGCTCAAATGAGACACTAAATGACCTCAGATGAAAAAACTCTAAATACCAAGTTTGATCATCTCAGCAAAATATACAATTGTTACATAGCTCATTTTCCCATTTGAGAAAGTTTTATCAAACACTAGTCACAAATTCTTGAATCTCATATAGACTTTCTGAAACTATGTCACACACTTGTGAAATTTGAACTATATTTTATTCAAACTTTCTCAAATCAAAAAATATCCTATATAAGGATTGTAGATCTTGATGAGCTGAACAAACTTGGTATTCAAAACTTTTCAATTTGAGACAATCTATGGTTCCGAAAACTAGTTTGTAAGCATCGAAATTTAAAAATCACAAATTTGAACCATCCAAACTATCTCAAATGGAAAGTTGACCAAAACAAGAATTGTAGATCTTGATGAGTTGAACAAACTTGGTATTCAAAACTTTTCAATTTGAAGTCATTTAGAGTTCATAATACTAGAGTCAAAGTGTTGTTTTTTCATTTGACTAAATTTGACTTGGTCAAACTTGCTCAAATGAGACACTAAATGACCTCAGATGAAAAAACTCTGAATACCAAGTTTGATCAACTCAGCAAGATCTACAATTGTTACATAGCTCATTTTCCCATTTGAGAAAGTTTTATCAAACACTAGTCACAAATTCTTAAATCTCATATATACTTTCTGAAACTATGTCACACTTGTGAAATTTGAACTATATTTTGTTCAAACTTTCTTAAATGAAGAAATGGCCTATATAATGATTGTAGATCTTGATGAGATGAACAAATTTGGTATTCAAAACTTTTCAATTTGAGACAATCTAGGGTTCCGAAAACTAGTTTGTAAACATCAAAATTTAAAAATCACAAATTTGAACCATTCAAACTATCTCAAATAGAAAGTTGACCAAAACAACAATTGTGGATCTTGATGAGTTGAACAAACTTGGTATTCAAAACTTTTCAATTTGAAGTCATTTAGAGTTCATAATACTAGAGTCAAAGTGTTGTTTTTTCATTTAACCAAATTTGACTTGGTCAAACTTGCTCAAATGAGACACTAAATGACCTCAGATGAAAAAACTCAGAATACCAAGTTTGATCATCTCAGCAAGATATACAATTGTTACATAGCTCATTTTCCCATTTGAGAAAGTTTTATCAAACACTAGTCACAAATTCTTGAATCTCATATAGACTTTCTGAAACTATGTCACACACTTGTGAAATTTGAACTATATTTTGTTCAAACTTTCTTAAATGAAAAAAGGCCTATATAATTATTGTAGATCTTGATGAGATGAACAAATTTGGTATTCAAAACTTTTCAATTTGAAACAATCTAGGGTTCCGAAAACTAGTTTGTAAACGTCAAAATTTAAAAATCACAAATTTGAACTATCCAAACTATCTCAAATGGAAAGTTGACCAAACCAACAATTGTAGATCTTGATGAGTTGAACAAACTTGGTATTCAAAACTTTTCAATTTGAAGTCATTTAGAGTTCATAATACTAGAGTCAAAGTGTTGTTTTTTCATTTAACCAAATTTGACTTGGTCAAACTTGCTCAAATGAGACACTAAATGACCTCAGATGAAAAAACTCTGAATACCAAGTTTGATCATCTCAGTAAGATATACAATTGTTACATAGCTCATTTTCCCATTTGAGAAAGTTTTATCAAACACTAGCCACAAATTCTTGAATCTCATATAGACTTTCTAAAACTATGTCACACACTTGTGAAATTTGAACTACATTTTGTTCAAACTTTCTCAAATGAAAAAATGGTCTATATAAGGATTGTAGATCTTGAATCCATGACCATGACTCCATGAGACCCATGAAGCCATGAGCTTGGCTATTTCTACTCATGCCGCGAAGATTGGTGCTTGTATGATGTTTGATGTATGATGTATCTGAAATCATTTGGGGAACCAAAATCTTGTCTGAAGTTGCATTTTTCAGCTGAAATGTAGTCTTACATACATGAATGTAGTCTCAGATATACATACATGAATGTAGTCTTATAAACACTGACACACTTACATAAACTAGCTAGCCCACCGTGATAACTTTCCCCTTGACACCTTTTCGTTTCCATGGCAATACATCTTTGGGCAGGTTCTTTTTCACAGCCTCGATCTTCTTATAAAAGTCTGTGAATAGCGGCATCTCATTGCACTTATTGTAAGCTTCAACATCGTCCACGCCATCAACTCCGATGATATGTTGTTTCCCGGATGAGTAGCTCAAGCACAAAACGTACCAGTGCGAAGTATGTCGGACAACCCTTCTCAGCATCATACACAGTCTTCTTCGATGCTTTTGTCACCCTCTCAAGATTTTCTAGACCTCTCTTGCCTTTTTTCTAATATTTCTGGTCCAAAGGCCCCAAGCATTTCGTCTAAGTTGTCACCGTCATCTGCATCCCCCTCACGTGCTTCGCCATCATTGCTGGCACCACTAGCATCATCACCACCTTGTTCATTGCCAAAGCCACCACCTTGTTGATTGCCAAAGCCACCACCTTGTTGATTACCATAGTCACGATCCATTTGTTGCTCAAGATCGTCTGTGAATCGGGACAAGTATGCTTGGGTTTCAGCTTCATCAGCTAGATCATCGTCGCTGTCATCAACAACCACTGTTTCACCATGATGAATCCACACTATATAGTCCGGAACAAATCCTCTTCTAATCAGATGTTCTTTGATGGTACTCACATCTCGAAATGCAATAAGGTTCTTGCAATCTTTGCAGGGACAAATAATCGTGTCGCTATTCTCTTTCAACGTCGCTGCATGCTTCTCTGCGGCTTTGATGAATTTGTCCACCTCATCACGGAAAAGAGCGTCGTGTCTTAACGAACCATACATCCAAGTCACATAAAACACACATTATAGAAAGGAATCAAAATAAATATTAAATGATAATTAGTAGCCATGGTAGAGGATATTTTACACATTAGCAACAATTAAAATCTTACACATTCACCTACATGCAAACCCTAGTCACATAAAGGAAAAATTGAAAAGGAAAAAAAAAACAAAATCCTAGATCTAGATATAGGGTTTCATGACACATGCACCAAACTTCACTAATACTACACTAAAATCAATAAAGATGTACTAATAAAGGGTACAATCTTACTTTCCTACCTAATTTACCATAGTATAGTGAAAATTAGGGTCTAATTTCACTCATAACTAGCTCAAGCTCCATGGAAGAGAGAGAAAACCTAAAATCAAATCACTCACTAACCAACGAATTAAACTTAAATAAAGAGTTGGAGAAGCATTTCCTTACCTTTTAGAGCCTCTCCACCAAAGGATTTGAGATCAAAACCTCTCCCCTTAGTAGAGCAATTTTTAGGAGGAGCCCAAGGCCTCCTGACCTTTTTTTGTGTAGAAGAGTGTGTCCCGAGGTGGAAGAAGGGGGTGGCTGCTATTTATTCGTGCCCCATCAGTAGGGGCGGCTGGTGATTCAGCCGCCCCTACAGTCGGCACTGTAGGGGCGGCTGGTGATTGAGCCGCCCCTACAGACCAGCCCTAACTGTAGGGGCGGCTGGTAACCTGAGCCGCCCCTACAAGGACATCTCTAACTCTGCAGGGCGGTGGTGATTGAGCCGCCCCTGATCGGCCCGAGCTGTAGAGGCGGCTCGAGGTTACCAACCCCCCTCTGACTGACATCTGAAGTAATTTGAGCTGGGCTGGGGGCCGAGGACGCCCACCGTAGGGCGCCCCAACCCCAGCCGCCCCTATATAGTAAAAATGCCCCGTTCTGCTGTGAAGAATCATGCGTAGTGTCGTCTAGGTCAAACAGTGTTTACCCAACCTGCTATATTCTACATGGCATGTTGATGCAGTTCTTACGCAGCAGATGGGGCCCACATGTCAGCGACGTGGCTCCACCTTAGAAAAATATAGCTTTTTCATAAGATAAATCTTCAATGAAAATTGTAGCTCTAATCTACGACTTTCTCGCTTTGAGTGTTTTTATTTGAGATTATTAAGATGCTCAAACAAAGAATATAAAGTTTTAGAAGCATATTAATCACGTATGAGGGCTTGTCGCCTTAGAAAAATCATATCTTTCTTCTATATATCGGATAAAGATATTTTTGTATTTGATAATTATAGCTCTCGATGAGATCTACAAATTTCTAATTTTGAGTTTTGTCATTTGAGGTCTTTAATTAATATGCTCAAAACAAATAATATAAAGTTTTAACAACATATATTAATCACGTATCACGGCTTGTCACCTTAGAAAAAACATTTCTTTCTTATACTGTGTCTCGAATAAAGATACTTTGTATATGAAAGTAGTAGGCTCGATGAGATCTACAACTTTATAGTTTGAGTTTTTTTATTTGAAGTTTTTTATATTTTTAAATAATCTTTTACAAAACACGACCAATATGCTGCTGAAATTCTATATTATTTTTTGAGCATATTAACGACCTCAAATGACAAAATATAAAACTAGGAATTTCTAGACCTCATCGAGAGCTACAATTTTTATATACAAAGTATCTTTATCCTACACCATACAAGTAATATATGATTTTTCTAAGATGACATGCCCTAGTACCCGATTAATGTGCTACCAAAACTTTATATTATTCGTTTTAAATATCTTAACAATCTCAAATGACAAAACACAAAACTAGAAATTTATAGATTTCATAAAGAGCTATAATTTTCATATAAAAATCATCTTCATCACAGTTGTATAAAAAAAGATATGATTTTTCTAAAGTGAAGCCTTACCGCTAACATGTAGGTCCCATCTGTCAAATCCACGTAAGTGCTAAATCGGCATAAGATAGATAAATACCCGTTTGGATATAGATGAGACCTGTTACAAGTTTAATGGGACAAAAATGCATTTTGAGACTTTGAGGACCTAGACAACATCTCCACCTCCTGAGGACCGACGTTGAATTGTATTCCTTTTCTTTTACCTTCGTCCATACATGCATGTTTAGCCTTTTAAAAAGACTACACACGCCAAAATTGAGAAAGTTACAGATTATCTATTTCGGAACATTTGGGTACCAATACGAGTTTAAAATGTTATGATACTTCAAATGATGATGAGCCGTTCATTTAAGTAGATCCAAATAGTTAGGATTATCTATTACTTACTTGCGGGTAATAGGTGAAATATATATTTATTTAATTTTTATTTTTATAAAATGGGATAAGTAAAAAATGTTTTGGATTAAAAAAATCGAGTAAAGTGCACCAGCGGTCCCTAAACTTGTACCGTTGTGTCATCCTGGTTCCTAAACTCGTAAATCGACGGTTTAGGTCGTCAAACTTGTTCGTCTAGGTCATCTCGGTCCCTAAACTTGTTCGGCTATGTCATCTCGGTCCCTAAACTTGCAAATCGACCGTTTAGGTCCTCAAACTTTTTCAGTTGTGTTATCCCGGTTCCTAAACTTGGTTTTGAGTCTCATCTGGGTCAAAACAGGGTGATCTAAAAACTTTATATCAAAAAACAATTCATAACTTTTTCATATGAGCTCGAATGAAGATAAACTTTATATCAAAATTGAAGCCCTCGACGCGATCTACGACTTTGTATTTGAAAAGTTTTTTGTTTGAAGTCATTTAGTGTCCCAAAAATTAATTTTAAATTTCAAATTTCAAAATCTATAAACATATAATAATATTTCGGGACCCTAAACAGTTTTAATTCAAAAACTTTTCAACTACAAAGTCGTAGATCGCATCAAGGGCTTAAATTTTGATATAAAGTTTGTCTTCATTCGAGTTCATATGAAAAAGTTATGAATTATTTTTTGATATAAAGTTTTTAGATCACACTGTTATGACAAGACGAGACTCAAAACCAAGTTTAGGGACTGGGATGACACAACTAAACAAGTTTGAGGACCTAAATGGGCGATTTGCAAGTTTAGGGACCGGGATGACACAGCCGAACAAGTTTAGAGACCGAGATGACATAGATAAACAAGTTTGAGGACATAAACGGTCGATTTGCGAGTTTAGGGATCAGGATGACATAGCGGTACAAATTTAGGGACCGCTGGTGCACTTTACTCAAAAAAATCTCTCTTCTAGTTGTCATTGTTGCATGTGTGATTTGTTAGATACGATAAATCTGTTTCTTAACATACCATATTTTGATTAGTTGGAACATACCTTGTTTTATATCTAGAACGTTTTCCATACGTGTTATGTATTTGATTAAGAAAGCAGGAATGTTTGAGGTTACTAGAGTGTTCCATGCTCGCTAGCGAGTCTGCAGCGAGACAGGGAGCACCCACCAAGCATCAACAAAGAACTATATATGGACTATACGGCCCTAGAATTGTGCGACCAAGCAAAAATATTAATATTTACGGTGCATAATTAGTATCACTAGATAAATCGTTAAATATATTTCCGTAATAACCTTATTTGGAGATTCAGATGTTGATAATATATTTTACAAATCTAGTTAAATTTAAGAAAGTTTTACCAGAACAAACCTGGTAATTTTTTTTAAGTGATGTGTCTCCTTTCGTGCCACGTGACGCATGATGCTGAGAAGGAAGACGCGCCGCTGCCCTCTAATCAGGGATTTGGTGGCATTTTTATAGGTTATCTTATTTATTTAGTTATTTTATAATTTTAAAAAATCAACGGCTGAGATAGAGACTGTAGATGCAGTGCTAGTATCTCTTGCTGGTGAATAGATAAAGTACTGTGGTTAGTTATTTAGTTAGTTATTTTATAATTTTTAATGTGTGACCAATCAAGCTCCGCAGCTTGCGAGCGACTCAGTGGCGGAGCCACCGCCCGGCCACCCCGGGCGGCCGGCGGGCTCCTCGACAAAGTTTAGAAGGAAATTTTCTTTATAACCACGAAGAGTATCTGTAAATTTATAGCTAAATATTTTTGTATAATAAAAATTGTTCGGGCTCTAAAAGCTTCTGGCTCGGGCACTGCAGCGATTAATGGCAAGAACTCGATCACATGCAGGATTGCAGGGGCGCCCAGGACCAGGAGAAGGCTACTATCAACTTGCTTCGCATCAACGCGGGGAGGAACGCCAAGTGGTGGTACTCCGCATTCAACATCGTCACCGCCATGGTCGGCATCGGCGTGCTCGGCCTTCCCTATGCCATGTCCCAGCTCGGCTGGTATGCAGTGGTGGAGCTCGTCTATTTTTATACAACTAGAATTATTATTAATTATCACTTTGTCTATTTTTGCATCTAGGATTATTATTAATTAATTATCAAAGCGCGTATACCACTTATCACCTGCACCGAGTTAAAATATCGTTCACACGGGGCAAATACAAATAAATAACAAACTATAGTTCATAAATGGTCATATATATAATTGGTGTAGGAGGTGAAGAAAAAAACAGATTATAAGTCTTGGTCTTCCTTTAATATAAACTTTAGTAATTAGTCCTAGCTCATCCAAACATGCCTATTTTTTAATATAAACTTTAGTATTCTAGCGTACAAATTTGGGTAAGAAAAGAAACAAAAATTCAAGTAGGGAGAAAGAAAAAATATAGGAAAAACCTAATAAAATTATGGGCATGGCTAGCGCCCAGACAGATGCGCGCGTCCGGACGCCCACATAGCCTGCCCCTACCCGCCTCCCCCCTACGTGCACTTTGACCTGTCTCTGTGCCCACCGGTCACCCTTGACCCCTTCCTTTCTCTCCGCACGGGCAGTACTTAGGAGCCGGGATGAGCAGCTGAGGACGAGCACGCCCCGACCGCAACACCCTCATCCGCCGTCCCCACATGCGTCGTGCGCCCAGTCCGCTCGCCCCTGGCTATACAACATAAAAAAGTTGCAACATGAAAAATATTTGAATGCAACATACATCAAAAAGTAGATAAAATATTTGAAAGACGCACTTGCAACATGTGTGTGAAACACACGAAACATTCAGATTTATAACTTGCAACATGAAACCACATGATGCAACATAAGACTGAAACATTTAGAACATACTGTTACAATATATTTGTGAAACATATGCAATATCCAGATAAAAAAGATTGCAACAGATGTTTGAAAACAGGTGAAACATTTTGAACAAACGCTTGCAATATGCCTCCGAAACACTTGCAACATATGGAACATGTGCAACATCCCTTGGTCTACTTTTGCAACATCAAGATAAAATAATTGCAACATACATCTAAAATGTCTGAAACACTTAAAACATACATGTGCAACATAGGCGAGGGAAGGCCGGTCCAGTCAATTCCGACCATCGGGGTGGGAACTGACGACGAGCCACGACGCGCGAGCACCACCAACACCAGCCATGCTCGTCGGTGCCCACTACTACAGAAATGAGATCTAGTCCCGGTTGGGAACTAGCTCTACTCCCGGTTTCCCAACCGGGACTAGCAATCCGGAACTAAAGGTGTTGTTCTTTAGTCCCAGTTTGCCACAACCGGGACTAAAGATTCTCCTAGCTTTAAAAAATAATAATGCCTCCCCGCTTTGTGCCCCCGTGAGATTCAACCCAAGACCTCATGCACTGCCTCGCGCGTAGCTTACCCCCCACATACACAACACATCTAACAACGGATGGGATGCTTTCCTTTTGAACTAACCCATCGACCAACCGGGACTAAAGGGTTTACCTTTAGTCTGGGTTGGTATTACCAACCGGGACTAAAGGTTGGAGGACTTTTAGTCCCAGTTGGTGGCTCCAACCGGGAGTAAAGGTCCACCTTTAGTCCGGTTTGGTGTCTCAACCGGGACTAAAGGTCCCCCGCCATCGCTTAAAGCGCATGGCCGTTGGTTAGGGACCTTTTAGTCCCTGTTGGAGACACCAACCGGGACTAAAGGCCTCTCTAGTCCCGGGGGCAAAAAATGTCGAGGCTAATGTCAAATTGGGACATCGTTCTAAAGTCTGTTCTTTAGTAGTGGCCCTTGGCTCAACAGAGGAAGACCTGAGACACCATAGCACGTGTGCCCCAGCGGCCAATGGTGAGGGAGCGAGCGATGCAAGTGACTACCACGTTGGTGAGCAGCTCAGAGAGCAAGGGCGCGCGACGCGTTCGGCGATGGGGGGAAGGGCACGGCACGGCAACCCGACGAGTGCACGCTGGGGAAGGGGCAGGACAGATGAGCAACCACACCAAGCGACGCAGGTGGCTGCCAGCAGGTGAGCGGCGCAGGGAGCAAGGATGCACGGCGCGGCCAACGATGGGGGAAGGGCACGGCGCGGTAGCCCGACGAGCGCGTGCTGGGAAGGGGGCGGACAGATGAGCAGCCACACCGAGCGACGCAGGTGGCTGCCATGCAGGTGAGCGGCGCAGGGAGCAAGGGCACGCGGCGCTGCCGGGCGTGACAGCGATGGGGAAGGGCACAGCGCGGTAGCCCGACGAGTGTGAGCTGGGGAAGGGGGCGGACATATGATCGAGCAGCCACACTGAGCGACGCAGGTGGCTGCCACGCAGGTGAGCGGCGTAGGGAGCAAGGGCGCTCGACGTGGCCAGCGACGGGAAAGGAAACGGCGTGGCAGCCCAACAAGCGCGCGCTGGAGAAGGGGGCGGACGGATATGCAACCACACTGCTTTAATGCCGGTCGGGTAAACATGAAGGTGTGGGGTGTGGACTCAACAGGGACAGATGAATAAGCACAAGAAAATGGATTGTTTTTTATTTGGGCCTACTCCTGTGGGAGCCGAGTTCGGACGCAGAGTCACGTAAAACTATTACGGGATGTCAACTGAACATTGGGGAATTTCATAACCAACGAACAACCGGTCGTTGAACCGGATGGCAACACACGGAAATCATAAAAAAAACCGAGTGTTCCAACAACTTCGAACCACACTTAAATTTCTTAAATTTAGAACACACGATAACACCATAGAAAATTTGGGCCAATGTCGTGAGCAGATGCTTATAATAATAGTCAAATTGTCGGCCCAATTGTTTGCATGCACTCTGGGCCAATATAATGTCCGCTGTTGGACTCCTATTTGATGTGGGATTTAATATTTATGTAATACAGCCTGGCCCATAAAGGCAGCTGGTACCCATTAGGCCACTAAGATAAGTAAGTGAAATGAAAGCGTAGCCACGACGAACTATAATCACAGGTACTCCCTCCCCAGTAGCTAGGTGTTTCGGGAACGTTCACATTGGTCCCTCGCCATTGTGACCGTGTCCTTGTGTTTCGGAAACTTTTATTCTCTTAATGAAAAACGGGTGAATGGCTCGATCACGAAAAAAAACAAATACTCCCTCCGTTCCATTTTATCTGGCACTAGTTAAATGACATTGTCTCCTAGATTACACTTTGACCATTCATTTGTTTTTATATTATATTACTTATGCTTATAAACTTATAATCATTAGATTAGATAGTATAAAATTCCTTACAAATCTAAAAATATAAAGTTTATATTATAATAGTTAAAAATTATTAGCCTAATTATTAGTCAAAGTTTTTAAAGTTTAAATCTTAATATGCGTGTGAGCCAAATAAAATGGAACGAAAGTAGTATTTCACAACTGTCCGACATTACAAAATTGGGTCGGAACTATCCCCATGAGACAACCATAGGTACCTACTGTAGATTCATGCCATGTGTCTATGCATAATCGGATGATTATGCAAGGATACGTGGGCACCCACGGTTACGCAATGAGGATAGTCCTCACATAATTTTTTTCTCGTAAAGAATCCTATACTTAGCGTGACGGTACGTGTACATGACCTGTCAAGCGATCAATCTATCATCTTATTATGACCTAACAGCTTAGATTAAACCAAACATTCCACGTCTAATACAATTAATAAATAGTAAATTCAAAATAATAAATTAAAAAACCAAATAGTATACTCAAATAATAAATTAAGAGAGAATAAAACTTTGATTTTCGACACGAATTGAAACCAGGTATAGCCACCACACGAGATAGAACGGACAGTGGAAGAGCCACATTCAAGAGGGTTGTCAAAGGCCTTCTCACCAGACTATATACATGTATATTTTCCCACAAGTCTTTCGTGTTGTTGGTGACACAGATATATGCGATGCCGGTGTTTGACATGATAGAGACGGTGCTGGTGATGAAGTTTCGGTTCCGCCCAAGCCTGATGCTCCGCCTCATCGCCCGTAGTGTCTATGTCGGTAATGCTCTATATATCTATTAACTGAACTCCGCAGTCTAAGTTCTGAAGAACTGCTCATGGATCAAAGTGGCAATGCAATGCGCACAAGACTGATGAGATATAAGCTCTAAGTGCAGGGTTCACAATGTTCGTAGCCATCACCATCCCTTTCTTCGGTGCATTGCTCAGCTTCTTTGGTGGATTTGCATTCGCACCGACGACGTATTTCGTAAGCTCCCATTGGTCCATTTACCCATTTTTTGGCTGCTACAAAAATTTACTGCAGTGTTTTAATCGTCGAGATTTATGTTCTTTCTATATTCTTCCTATTCGACTGGTAATTTAATCAATCATATGATGAATCGTTAGGATATTATATACTCAAGTGTCAAATTGTAACCTAAGAGCTTACTGAATCATGCTTGATTCTGGCAGCTTCCTTGCATTATGTGGCTCAGAATATACAAGCCTAAAACTTTCAGCATCTCATGGTTTACCAACTGGGTAAGAACAAGCAGACAATCCAAGACTATTTTTCCCTTCAGTAGAATGTACATATTTGCTTAATCATTCTCTTTGTTGTCCATGTTTTCAGATCTGCATTGTTCTAGGAGTGTTGCTGATGGTACTGTCACCGATTGGTGGGCTTCGTCAGATCATCTTGAATGCCAAGACGTACCACTTCTATGGGTAAATATGATTGGTTCAACACAAAACCAAGTTTTCTGCCATGGTTAAGAGATGTTCGACGTGTCTCAACTGTCATGTTTTGAATGGGACTTATTGTTTTTCTTCAGCATGGTAAAAAACTCGCATCGGTCAGTGTAATTAGTACAGATTATTACATTTACCCAAGTTTTTATCGTGCAACAGGATGGTACGCTCATATTCAAAGCTTGTTCCTGCTCATGACGATCTGAAGTGTCATGGTTCTGTTAATTATGTCTAAACCTAGAAGTTTGTTTCTGAGTTACCATGTATATGTGTATATATTTTTGTCTATATTCTAGGGCAGAGTTGCCTTATTTGCGAATTATTTGGAAGAATGAGCGATGTACACTACGCCAGATTCGCACAGTAGGAACGGGGACATTTTTACTATAGGGGCGGCTGGGGTTGGGGGCGCCCCTACAGTGGACGTCATCGGCCCGAGCAGCCTAGCCGCCCTTACAGATGGCACTGTAGGGGCGGCTGGTAACCTGAGCCGCCCCTACAGTTGGGGCTGATCTGTAGGGGCGGCTCAATCACCAGCCGTCCCTGTAGTGCCCATTTGTAGAGGTGGCTGCCACCAGCCGCCCCTGCTGTTCGACTATAGGGGCGGCTGAATCACCAGCCGCCCATACTGATAGCGCACGAATAAATAGTAGTCACCCCTTTTTTCACCTCGGGGCACACTCTTCTACAAAAAAAATGTTGAGAGGCCTTGGACTCTTCCTAAAAATTGCTCTACTAAGAGGGAGGTTTTGATCTCAAATCCTTTGGTGGAGAGGCTCTAAAAGGTAAGGAAATGTTTCTCCAACTTTTTATTTGAAGTTTAATTCGTTGGTTAGTTAGTAATTTGATTTTTGGTTTTCTCTCTCTTCCATAGAGCTTGAGCTAGTTATGAGTGAAGTTGGACCCTAATTTTCACAATACTAGGGTAAATTAGGTAGGGAAGTAAGATTGCACCCTTTGTTAGTACATCTTTGTTGATTTTAGTGTAGTATTAGTAAAGTTTGGTGCATGTGTCATGAAACCCTATATCTAAATCTAGATCTAGGATTTTGTTTTTTTTCTTTTTCAATTTTTTCTTTATGTGACTAGGGTTTGCATGTAGGTGAATATGTAAGATTTTAATTGTTGCTAATGTGTAAAATATCCTCTACCATGCCTACTAATTATCATTTAATATTTATTTTGATTCATTTCTATAATGTGTGTTTTTAGTTAGTTATGGATAAATAGGCCATTAATTAATTATCCTCTACCATGAAATTGGAATGGAGTTTGCATGAAAGGTAGTGGATGAAATATTAAATGTTGCTAATTGTTTTCTTTGAAATTGTTTATTTGAACCAATTAATTTATATTTTAAAATATTTATGCATTAATATACAATTAATTAACTATCCTCTACTACCATGGTGCGTGTCTCAGGTATATACAATTATTCTCGAGTAATATTCTTTCTTTGGTTGTTTTGTTTCTATAAGATGGACTACAGGAACTCTTAGATATATGGTTCGTTAAGACACGACGCTCTTTTCCGTGATGAGGTGGACAAATTCATCACAGCCGCAGAGAAGCATGCAGCGACGTTGAAAGAGAATAGTGACACAATTATTTGTCCCTGCAAAGATTGTAAGACCCTTATTGCATTTCGAGATGTAAGTACCATCAAAGAACATCTGATTAGGAAAGGATTTGTTCTGGACTACACAGTGTGATTCATCATGGTGAAACAGTGGTTGTTGATGACAGCGACGATGATCTAGCTGATGAAGCTGAAACCCAAACATAATTGTCCCGATTCACAGACGATCTTGAGCAACAAATAGATCATGACTATGGCAATCAACAAGGTGGTGGCTTTGGCAATGAACAAGGTGGTGGTGATGCTGGTGGTGCCAGCAATGATGGCGAAGCACGTGAGGGGGATGCAGATGACGGTGACAACTTGGACGAAATGCTTGGGGCCTTTGGACCAGAAATATTAGAAAAGAGCAAGAGAGGTCTAGAAAATCTTGAGAGGGTGACAAAAGCATCGAAGAAGACTGTGTATGATGCTGAGAAGGGTTGCCCGCCATACTTCACACTGCTACGTTTTGTGCTTGAGCTACTCATCCTGAAGGCTAAGTACGGTTGGTCGGACTGCAGTTTCGATGATCTGTTGTGCCTCATGTCACGGTTGCTCCCACGGTCGAACACAGTTTCCGCTAACACATACCAAGCGAAGAAGGTTATAAGTCCACTCACATTAGTGGTTGAAAAAATCCATGCATGCCCCAACCACTGTATCCTTTTTCGGCGTGGCACATCGTTCGAGACTTTAAATATATGTCCTAAGTGTGGGGCTAGTCTGTACAAGAACAATGACCTTCAAAGTGGGGTGGAAGCCTCCACAGGAAAGAGGAAGAAGGGTGGGAAGAAGGTGGTGCAAGAATCTCAGCCCCCAGAGGAAACTCCATTAGGCAACGATGCAAATAAGAAAAGAATTCCTACCCTGGTTATGTGGTACTTGCCAGTGACCGACCGCTTGAGGCGTATGTTCCTAAACCCTAAGGAAGCCATGACCGATGACATGGTGGGATGATGAGCGCAAGGTGGATGATGATACGATCGCACACCCGGCCGATTGTAGCTGATGTGGCGTTCGATTGCCAAGTACAAAGCGTAATTCAAATGATGACCCACGAAATGTATGGTTCAACTTGAGCACCGATGGAATGAATCCTTCAATGAGAGGATGATTGACCACAAAGACATGGCCATCATCTTGACCATGTACAACCTCCCAACGTAATTGTGTCAAGAAGAGAAGTACCTTCTCCTCACCATTCTTATCTCGCCCTCAAACAACCGTGCATTGATATAGACGTGTTCTTGGAGCCTCGATGCAAGAAATGGAGAGGCTATGGAGGTATGGGGAGCCGATGTACGATGTGTTTCAAGGGGAGGACTTCATATGCAAAGCAATAATATTTGTTACTACTAATGATTACCCCACGCTGTTTGCCCTGTCTGGACAATTCAAAGGCAAGACTGGATGCTTAGTCTGTTTGGATGGTACTAAATGGGTGTTCCTAGATGGATCCAGGAAGATAGTTTACATAAGGAACCGGCGCTTCTTAAAGACAGGTCACAAGTACCACGGTAAATTGTACCTAAGATACTATGGCAACATCCCGGAGGATGAACCCACTCTAGAGAGACGTTGTAATGGCGAACATGTGTTCAGAATGGTCCAAAATATACACGTCGTCTATGGAAAGAAGAATCCGGATCGAATGATCAGAGATAGATGCACACCTCCCATCGAGGGCGTACCATTCAAGAAATTCAAGAAGCAATCGATCTTCTTTCAGTACCTGCCTTATTGGCCAGACTTGGAGGTCCTCCATGCCATTGATGCGATGCACGTGCAGAAGAATATCTTTGAGAGTCTCATGGCAACCTTGATGGACACGGGCAAGTCAAAGGATGGTCTCAGATCACGGAAAGACATGGTGCAGCTAAACGTGATGCGGGAGCTTTGGCCGATACAGCAAGATAATGGCAAGTACAGTCTTCCCGCAGCTAGCTTCAACCTAACCCTAGAGGAGAGGAGAGCTATATGCAATTTCCTTAGGGGGTCAGAGTGCCGACTGGGTTTTCGGTGAACCCGAAGGAGCTAGTGTCGATGAAGGACCTATCATTAACATACTGCAAGGCTCATGATTGTCATGTGATGCGGACAGTGTTCCTACCAATTGCAATCAGGGCTATAAAGCCAGAGTTCCTAAAGATGGCCATCACCCGCATGTGCTACTTCTTTTCGAAGATCTCACAGAAGACGATTCGCAGGCAAGAGCTGAGTAACCTACATGAATTCATGGTGGAGACCCAGAACCAGCTAGAGATGTGTTTACCTCCCGCTTTTTTTGATATAATGGTACATCTCATGATTCACCTGGTTCATCAGATCGAGGCGATGGGCCCTAGCTTCTTGCATGAAATGTGGTCCTACGAGCGGTTCATGTCGGTTCTAAGCCGATATGTTCATAACCGAACACACCCGGAGGGCTCCATGATAGAGGGTTACAATTCAAGAAGTCGCCGAGTGCTACCAAGAGTGGCTAAAAGTACGAGAGAGGATTGGTAATCCCGATTCTCGCCACAAGGGAAGGCTAGCTGAAGGGCACAAGTGGTAGGAAAGTGTTCCTCGACAATGATTACAGAGAGGTGAGTCGGACGCATTACGTTGTCTTGCGTAGTATGGCGTTGATGCAACCGTACATTGATGAACACATGGCTATCATTATGGCCGAGAGGAATGGCCGTTCAGATGATTGGGTCATGAAACAGCATAAGCAACGCCTGACATCATGGTTGAAGGACCAGAACATACAGCCTGGAGAAACCATAGATTCTATTACCATCAGTCGGTTGGCGGCCGGGCCATCGAAACAGGTGACGTCTTGGAATGCTTATGACATCAATGGGTACACATACTATACCGACACAAAGGACAGGAAATCTGTGAATCAGAATAGCGGCGTTCGAATAGAGGCTCTCGACAGAGTGGGGCGAAAGGTCCTGTACTTTGGCATAATTGAAGATAAATGGGAACTTGACTATGGAAGGGATATAAAGGTGGCCCTGTTTCGATGCTGCTGGATCAAGCAACATCATTTCAATGAGATCGAACAGAGAGTCGTCAACCTCCAGAATGTAGGCTACCAGGATGACCCTTGGGTGCTCGCTGAACGTGTCGCACAAGTCTTCTATATGCCCGAGCCGTAAAGTAACCTCCCCCCAAAGAAGAAGACAAAGCACGTGGTGGCCTCCGGAAAACAACATATCATCAGAGTTGATGGCGTGGACGATGTTGAAGCTTACAATAAGTGTGATGAGATGTCGCTATTCATAGACTTTTGTAAGAAGATCGAGGCTGTAGAAAAGAACCTGCCCAAAGATGTATTGCTATGGGAACGAAAAGGTGTCAAGGGAAAAGTTGTCACGGTGGGCTAGCTAGTTTACGTAAGTGTGTCAGTGTTCGTAAGACTACATTCATGTATGTGTGTGAGAGACTACATTTATGTACGTGTGTGTGAGACTACATTCATGTATGTGTGTGTGAGACTATATTCATGTATGTGATACTACATTTATGTATGAGTGTTTGAAACTACATTTATGTGTGTGTATTTGAGACCACATTCACGTATGTTTGTGTGAACAATGTGTACTAAGAATTTATCAAATTATGAAATTACCAAAATAAAAGTTGTAGATCTCCATGAGTTATTCAACTTTGGTATTCATTACTTTTTCAGTTGAATTGATTTGGGGGTCCAAATTATGGTTTCAACTTGTCTTTTTTCAAATTTCAAAATTTGAAAAGTTCAAATTTAGTCAATTGACAAGATAACCAAAATAAAACTTGTAGATCTTGATGAGTTGAACAAATTTTGTATTCATCACTTTTACATCTGAAATCATTTAGGATTTGAAAATTTGGTTTGAAATATTAAATTTCAAATTTCAAATTTTAAAATGTGTAAAACATTGTCACATCCAAGTTTGATCAAACTTAAATGCCGAATAATGATTTTAGAAATTTTTAGCAAAAAAACCATCACATTTGGAGTTAGTATGAGGGAGAACAACTAGTTACAAAGTTTACCCAAAAATTAAAAAGAGAAATCACACTGTTCTAGATGATCCTTACATGATCATAGTGAATAGTGTGATTTCTTTTTTTAATCTGTGGGTTAACTTTGTAACTAGTTTTTCTTCCTCATACTAACTTCAAATCTGATGATTTTTTCTAAAAATTTTCTAAAATAATTCTCTATCAATTTATTTTTTTGGTTTTGTTAATATATACATATATTTTGTTGGTTTTGTCAATATATACATATGAAAAGTTTGAGCAATTTAAATTTTGAATTTCAAAAAAATGCAACTTCAGACAAGATTTTGGTACCCCAAATGATTTCAGCTGAAAAAGTGATAATCAAAGTTGAATAACTCATCAAGATCTACAACTTTTGTATTGGTCATTTCTTCATATGACAAAGTGGTAATGACATTGTTCACAAATGTGACACATCTCTCATAAGGTTTTATAAATTATATGAGATATGTGTAAGATTAGTGAACAATGTGTGCTAAGAATTTATCAAATAAAGAAATGACCAAAATAAAAGTTGTAGATAATCATGAGTTGAACAATTTTGGTATTCATCACTTTTTATGTTGAAATCAATTTGGGTCCCAAATTTTGGTTCGAACTTGTTGGTTTTCAAAATTTCAAATTTGAAAGGTTAAAATTTTATCAAATGATAAGATGACTAAAATAAAAGTCGTAGATATTAATGAGTTGAACAACTTTGGTATTCATCACTTTTATGTTGAAATCATTTTGGGTCTCAAATTTTGGTTCGAACTTGTCATTTTTAAAATGTCAAATTTAAAAGGTTCAAATTTTGGCAAATGACAAGATAACCAAAATAAAAGTCAGTAGATCTTCATGACCTCTACAACTTTGATGTTTATCAAATTTTCATTAAAGATCATTTGGTGTCTCAAAATTATTTTATTAGTTTTGATTTTAATTTTTAAAATTTAATTTTTTTTTCATTTTAATGGTTCAATTTTGCAATTTTAAACTGCTGTAGTTGTTTTAGTTATTGTATATGTAAATATATCTATAAAAATAATTATAAAATTTTGTACTATATTATTTATTATTTACATGTGAATAATTAATTTTGATTTAGAATTTTGAAAAAAAAATCAACTGTAGGGGCGGCTTATAACATCAGCCGCCCCTACAGCGGCTCTGAGATATTTTGAAAAAAAATCAACTGTAGGGTGGCTTATAACCTCACCGCCCTCTGAGGCTCTGAGGTATTTTGAAAAAAATTCAACTATAGGGGCGGCTTATAACCTCAGCCGCCCCTACAGAGGCTATGTAGGGGCGGCTTATAACCTCAGCCGTCCCTACAGCGGCTCTGAGGTATTTACATGTGACCGTCGGTTTGGGCGAAATCGATTTGGGCGAAATCACACTTGGACCGTCAGGCTGCCCAGTTTCGCCGCCGCCGCCGCCTGCACCGCCGCGCCTGGATCGTCGTCGCCTGCACCGCCGTGCCTGCACCGCCATCGCCTGCCCCTCCCTGACCCCTCCACCGCCTCCTCCACCATCTCCCTGACCCCAACCGCCGTTCCCCAGGCCGCGACGGCGGCTAGGGTTTGGGAGCGCTCCTCGGCGCGGCCCGTCGTCCTAGGTTTGGGAGCGGCTCCTCGTCGTGTGGCTGCGCCCGTCGTGTGGCTCCTCGTCCTAGGTTTGGGAGCGCTCCTCGTCGTGCGGCTGCCCCTGCCCCATCCTCACCATCCTCTCCGACCTCGACGCCCCTCGCCGTCTCGCCGCCGCTGATCTCGCAGCCGTCGATCCCCGGCGCTCTGATAGTTAGAGGTCAGTCCGCCCTCATCACCAGATGACTTCCCACTCATATCTCCTCCCTATCGATCGCTTTCGACTTGCGTGGTTTCCCGACGCTCTCAGGGCCGCGCCGCCCCTGATCTTGGTCTCGATTCGGTTCCGGCGAGTGCCTTATTATTAGCTCTCTAAATATGTATATGCTGATTGTATACTAGAGTTCTACATATATACATCGGGATTTCAAGTGGTGCACAATTTTTTGTTATTAGAAAAGATTTTGCATATACTAGAAATGATAAGTGCTGGCTTTTTTTACATCGGGGTTTTTTTACATATTTTTTTGTGATCAATTAACGTGCAAGTAGTGACTATCTGATCTGGACACATAGATTTTGTACACCAACCAACCTTTCCCTGCTGGCTTTTAATTTGGATGCTTGCATTGCCTCCCCCTTGCTTGATCACACATATGTATATATGCATGGATGATGCATTGTACAGCGAAAAGTTTGCACCAGTGATATGAGAATGCTAGATATGTATGTTTATATCCTCAGTGGTGCTTTAATTGGAGTATAATGGCGTAAATTCATTTGGAACATATACAACACCAGTGATTCAAGTTTGCAGTATAAAATTGAAGCAACAATATAGGAGGCCCAAATTAAAAATGTAAATATTGTATAGAAGTGTCTTAAATTGTCTATCAATAAGAGAAAAATGTCTTAAGCACTGTTTATCAATAATGAGAAACAAACCACAGAAAGCTTCTTTTTTAAGATTTGTATAAGCTGCTTATTTACAAACCACAGAAGGTGTTCGGCTTCTTGGGAGCGCTAGGGACCGTGGCGTTCGCCTACGCCGGGCACAACGTGGTGCTGGAGATCCAGGCCACTATCCCGTCGACGCCGGAGAAGCCGTCCAAGAAGCCGATGTGGAAGGGCGTCGTCGTCGCCTACATCGTCGTCGCGCTGTGCTACTTCCCTGTCTCATTCGTCGGTTACTGGGCCTTTGGCAAAACTGTTGACAGCGACATCCTCGTCACGCTCTCCAGGCCCAAGTGGCTCATCGCCCTCGCCAACATGATGGCCGTTATCCATGTCATTGGCAGCTACCAGGTACATATTGTACATACATATATATGTCTTCCAACTTCCAACTTCCAAGTCAAGCATGTATAGTTGTATACATGGAAGATGATGGAACTCGGTACTGCACCATCTCTGAACTGAATGATTGATGGCTGCACAGATTTATGCGATGCCGGTGTTCGACATGATGGAGACGGTGCTGGTGAAGAAGCTGCGGTTCCCTCCAGGCCTGACGCTCCGTCTGATTGCCCGTACCGTCTATGTTGGTAATGCCTTTGCCTGAACACAGCTTTATTTTTTATCAGCCTAAACTCTGAACAAATAAGACTGACGAGATGCCACATGTGTGCAGCGTTCACAATGTTCATAGCCATCACCTTTCCCTTTTTCGATGGATTGCTCAGTTTCTTCGGTGGATTCGCGTTTGCGCCGACAACTTATTTCGTAAGCTCCTGTCGATTGCGACTATCCAATTGTGTTTTGGGTTTCAGAATGTAGCATGACAACATGAGAGCTGACCAAATCTTGTTTTTTTTTTCTTTTCTGCCAGCTTCCCTGCATCATGTGGCTCGCAATCTACAAGCCCAAAAGGTTCAGCCTCTCATGGTTCGCCAATTGGGTAAGAACTAACCGACAATAATCCACCCTATCTTATCTGAGCTTAACCTGTTGTCGTCTAACTTACTTGTGCTCTCCCTATTCTTCAGATCTGCATTATACTTGGAGTGCTTCTGATGGTACTGGCGCCGATTGGAGGACTCCGGAATATCATTATTAGCGCCAAGACATACCATTTCTACCAGTAAACATGCATGATTGTCCAACACAATGCAAACCCCTTGTTTATCTAATTACAAAAGAGACCCTGACAAGTCTCAGGCCACATTAATCATCAGCTGAACAGGTTTTGGATTTTGTACCACGAGATTCCGAACTTCTTGTTTGGCACGACAAAAAGCTCGCATCAGATGCTCTAATCGGCAACCGACTATAATGTCTAGTGCGAGTTCTTTGCCGTGCCAAAAAGGGAATGTCACCATGGTATACAGAACTTAAAACTTGTTCCAGTACGTGATGAATAATGTTCCTGACATGTCAAGTTTCCCTTAGTCATGGCCTAACCTAGGAGTTTGCTTTGAACGGATCATATACATGTATCTGTTGTTTTTGTTCGTACTTATTTATATTAAGGGGAATGTTAGCTTTTGTGTATGTCTAAAACGGAAAATGAAAGTGTGGTGCATGCTTTGTATTTTTTGTAGATAATGAAAATGGTGCTTTGAATTTGTTGAAAAAGAATTCCAAGCAGTTGAGGGAGTTTTTCTCCGCATTTTCATTCAATTAATCGGGACTAGAGGGTAACCTTTAGTCTCAGACTGAGCCACCAACCGGGACTAAATAATGTTCAAGCTATATATCCACTTAGCTTTCTTGTATATATACGTGACACAGGTAACGGGCCTTCCTTGGTCTCTGGGTCCTCCGGTCTTTTAACGGTTAAGAGGCCCACATCCGAAAACGGCCATCATTTTTGTATGTGGACTTCCTCCGTTAATGTATTTACCGCGGCGGTCATTTTTTCGGTGTAGACTTTGTGTCGGCCTCCGAAAATCCTAGGAGCCGGTCTCACAAATCATTTATGTAGTAGTATATATCAAATACCTTGAAAGCGAGATTCTCATCTGCTTGACGCTCTAAGAGACGCTCGAACTTGATACAGAGATGCTGAATGCTTGACTAAAGATCCTCCACCTTGGATTGTTCTTGAGGCTTCTAGTTTGACAGATCTTGTAGCACCGAGGTGTTCGCATCAAACGCCGCCTTGAGCGAGTTGTGTTGTTGATCCATCCACGATTGCATCCCCTTGAGGAACGTTCTGAGGTCGCCGATCTGATCTTCCATCGCCACCAACGTCTTCTGCTCTCTAGTCTGGTAGACTGGTACTGAGGTCGAAGTCCGAAGGCGCCACCAGACTTGCTGTCTCCGCCGACGAGGGCAAACTCGTTGGACATCCGAATCCCAAAGACCCCACCGCTCTAGTCGATCTGAGATTTCACTCAATCACTCTCTCTATTGTATCACACGAAGAATTTAAGTGGTCTTTACAAGATCTGGCTCTCGAGATTACAGAAATGGGGCAAGATGCTCCGGACACCACACTCCGGACACGATTGGCCTTCTTCGTGGGTTTCTTCTCCCCCCCTTCTTCGTGTGCTCTCCTTTTACATGCCTCCTCTGCAACTTGGTTGGGCCTGCATCACTTGGGCTTCCAGGTTGGACCGAGATACTTGGTGTTAGGCTTTCTCTTTCTTCTCGCCAGTTTCCGCAGCTTCTGCTACTCCAGCCTCTACGCCTTCTCGAAGGTAATCTGACACTGACAGCAGAGCACAGACTTGTCTACAATTTCCGTCAACACGTTTCGTCGTCGTTTGGCCCTCCAGTAAACTGCAGACAGAACGAAGTCGATCGTTTCAGCATCAATGAGACAACGACCGGACTGCGGTTGTAAGTTCGAGGAAATTTGGTCACACACGGTGAGTGGCACAGCACACTCCTTGACTTCAATTTATTCTCTCTTGAGTCAAATCGGCATTTTGTGTTGAAGGAAAAGGCACACGAAATTCATCACGCTATCGCCTTATCGGAGACAGAGAGTGCGAGGTGAGGCTTTGAAGTTTGAACACACACACTATGACACTAACACTGACAGCAGCTCGAACGTGTCTTCTCCTGCTGTCAGATGGGAGATCGGATGGCCTGTATGAGCTAGCCTAGCCACCAAGGCAGCAAGCTGCTGGAGCCATGCGTTGTGTTCTATAAAGAAGACGAGCTCTACTCCCCCTCCTATCTTTCCATCTTCTTCCCTCTCCATTTCTCCAGGCTCTCTCCCATCTTTGGCGTCCAACCCATCGTGCGTGATGTCAGTCCAGCCGTCCACGGAGACGCAACAAGGGCCTGACAACTATTCTCCCGCCAGGGTACGTCCGTCACCAATTCACTATGCATGAACGTCTCTCTTCTCTCTCTACTCTCCCGATCTGCTTCATCATGTTTGCACGCCCATTATTGCGCCTTTTTGTTTGAGTAAGTTCATCAGCAATCCTCAAAGTAGTCAAAATGCATTTTTGGCTCCTGAATTTGTACCACTCGCACTACTACAGAATTTAACTGTAGGGGCGGCTCTAGAGCCTCTGTAGGGGCGGCTACGCCAGCCGCCCTTCCCAGGGTGTTCCTACAGAGGGTGCCTCTGTAGGGGCGGTTTCCTGACCGCCCCTGCAGTGCTCTCTGTAGGGGCGGCTGGTGTTTTCAGCCGCCCCTACAGTGCCCGCTGTAGGGGCGGCTGGTGTTTTCAACCGCCCCTATAGTGCCCTTTGTAGGGGTGGCTGGTAATATCAGCCGCCCCTGTAGTGGACTTCTGTAAGGGCGGCTGTATCACCAGCCGCCCCTACAGTGGATTTTCCAGCAAAAAAAAATAATTCAAATTGCATATTGCATATGAATTATACTTATTTTAACAATACATTTTAAGAAATTGCATATTGCATATCAGAAAAAATAACACATGAACAGATGATGCGGAGGCCAGATCCACGCTGCCATCCCCATGTTCAACTGCAAGTGCAAGAGCAGGTGCAGCTGCTGTGATTTCTAAAATGCAACAAACAAAGTAACTGTATTGCTACAACATTTCATCCAGGCCATCTGTTTGATCTCCATGGTTTTATCATTTGACATCTAAGATATTTAAATAACACAGAGATCCTTCTTTAAACTTAGTACTTAACATCATTGCATACTTTAAAATCAAGAGAATATATAATCATCCAAAGCATGAAATTGCTAGCCAAACTATTAAAAGGAAGTCAGCATGCATCCAACTGGCTTACACAAGATGCAACTCGAGAAAAATGACAGCTAGATAAATTACCTTCAACTTAGCCTCCAACTAAATCTTCACTCCTCCATACCTTGATGCTTCTCCAGCACTCTGAATTCATAGAGCCATTGTCTGATGCTAAACATTAAACAACTTGGGTTGCCTTTTCTGAAATTAAATGAAGTCATGCATCAGAAGCAAGGAATAATATGTTTTCAGACTAGTGTTTAGAAAAAATTGAATAAGCTAAGAAACAGTAAATGAAATGAATAAGCTAAGAAACAGTACATGTAATCAATATATGGACGGAAACAGACAAACAGTACATTTTCATGAGCACAAAAAGTTCAGAACTGCCATTTAAACTAAATATGAACTCAAAGGAATTGCAAATGAGAACAGCTCCTATCTCAAGGTCAGGTCATTTTTTGCCTACTAACTGTACATATGTCACCAGCTCCTATCTCAAGTTTCCTATCACAGCTCCTATCTCAGTATATGCAGTGTGATATCAACAGGTAAAGTATAGACACAAATTAAAGATATCATTTTTCATTTAGAAGATCTAAATGCACACAGCAGCAGGCAGCAGAGATCCCCTTTGCGGATAGCAAATGAAATCCACATATACAGGTTCCCTTGCAAGGGGAAAACACTACTACTATCCAAAACTAGTATATTGCCCGTGCTAACGCTACGGAACACATTAAATAACTTTTTCATATATGCACAAATTCTGACTATGAAAGGAAAATATATGAGATCAACTTTTGCAGATTCAAGTAGACCACATCAAGTGTATCTCATCTCTTCAGAAACGGTATCAACAAACATGCCCATCAATAATCCATAGTCTAGGAATAAGCATAAAATGAATCCGCAAAGGCCAAAGAGAAAGGGTATCAACAAACATGGCTGCTAATATTTTGAAACGCATCGATCAATGCAACTGTTCTCACCCATATTGTATACTGAACTGTTGGTGCTATACCTGACAAAAAGGGTGAGAAGAGAAAGCTCACCATTCTCGAGCTTCATGCAAATAATGAAATAAGCAGCTCCTCTAATATGCATATAGCCAGAGAGCCAGCGAAAGGCATATGAAGAGAGTAAACTGGCTCAACGACCTTTTGACCTGCAAGCCAAATGAAGAGAGTAAAAACCAGTTTTCACAAAATGCGTACCGGTTCAAATATGAATTACATCTCATCTTTTGAGGCTTCAACACAAGTGAACATTGGAATTAAAATACAAAGAAAATGATCTTAATTGTATTGGAATTAAAATACAACAACAACATAACAATGAAGTCATGTGCAAAACAGATCATCTATGTTGTAAAAAGCAACAACAAGTACCTCATATTGCTAAAACAAAGATTCGCACTCACTTGGATAGTTCCTAGCAAAGTACAATAGATTCTCCAACACAACAAAGGATCATCCATCTCAAATCTCTAGGTTTAACTAAAGGTTACTTTTGAGAAAACAGGTAACAAGTAGCAAACAAAAACAGAGGAGAAATCTGTAATACCTAAAATCAGAGATGGGTCTTTCCTTGCCAACCCATCTCCTTCCATTGTTCTCGATATTAGTCCTCGAAGCCTGTCTTTGAATGCGGGTTCCATGAGTCCGCCGCTGGCCTTCTGTTCTCATCAACCGCCCTCCGCCATCGTGCCTACCGACCGACCTCACACACACAAAGACATGGCATCGCTTATCATCATAGCCTCGCTTACCAAATGACTAGAAAAGACATGCTATTAAGAAAGAACGTATTTAATTGAAGCGGATCGACGCCACATGTTATCTCGCAAAAAATGCAAAATGTTGTCCAAGTTCAAAGACCACTCATCAAGCAAAGTCACATAGAACTCAATTACGGATCTCAAATTCAAGAACCCGATGTTACAAAAGTTCCGTAAATCTGTTGAGCACAATTTAAATATAGAGTTTTGATGTACCGAGTGTGAACAATGTTGCTACTCTCCAAAGGGTGAACAAAATAATAGGTTTGCAATCTGATGCGAAATGAGAGGAGTAACACTTATAATCAAATAAAAATCTCTAGTAGCAAACAAGCCACTTGAGAACTATCGATATAGTTCAAGCAACTAAGTAGGATGGCAAATATTAAACAAAGACTATTAGTGCATTTGCAAGGGCACTTAACAAATGAGATATCAGTGAAGAGCACCTTTGTTGTCGCTGCTCACCTGAAACCCGAACACAAGCCCTGCTCCTTGTTGTGCTTGAACACAAGATTCTCATGATAATTTCAATCCACATCTCGCAGAAGACCAAAACGAGTTTTTGCTCATAAAAGCATACACTTAGGTTTAGATCTACAGATAGCCAAACAGTAAAATTAGGGTTCTAGTGCTCAGTTTTACCCAAAATGAAGAGAAGATAAGGGATAGGCATACCTGGTGTTGTGAGTGCACACCGTTGTAGATCTGGATGCCCAGTGTGCTAGGGTGAAGCCAAGTGGCGCGCGATGGGGCGGGTCATTGGGTGGAGCCAGGGACCGGACTGGGGTTGGAGCGGGCGCAGCAGGTCGAGCGAACACCGAGCGGGCGCGAAGTCGGTGGCGGGGCCGAGACACGGAGACCACGCCAACGCTATGGGAGAAGAGGGAGGAGGCGGACCTGGGGCAGACGACGGCCATGGGAGGGGGGCTGGTGGTCCTGGGCTTCATCGGCCCTAGATTCACGGGTGGAGGGCATCGGCGGTCGCGGCAGAGGGTGTGGGTCGAGCCGCGGTGGACGTCGGTGGCCGCGACAGAGGCGGGGGTCGCGACGCGGAGGACGGCGACGGCGGCTTCGAGTACGTGATGCGGCTGTGTGTTGAGAGAAGCTGAGGATACGGTCTCAGGGGAGTACGGGAGAGGATAAGGCGAGTGGGGTTTTTTTTTCCTCATAGATTTATCAGCTTAGATACAAAACGTAGTAGAACTTTTTACAATGATCTGTTATAACGTCATATCTAAACCGTTATGTATCACCATATCTAAACGTAGTAGAAAATTTTATAATTATTTTTTTAGATATATTTACAAAACAACTGCAACAGTTTAAAATTGTAAAATTGAACCTTTAAAAATAGAGAAAAAATTAAATTTTAAAAAATTAAAATCAAAACTACTAAAATAATTTTGATACACCAAATAATCTTAAATGAAAATTTGATAAACATTAAAGTTGTAGAGGTCGTGAAGATCTACAACTTTTATTTTGGTCATCTTGTCATTTGACAAAATTTAAACATTTCAAATTTGATTTTTTAAAAAATGACAAGTTCGAACCAAAATTTGAGACCTAAAATGATTTCAACATAAAAAGTGATGAATACCAAAGTTTTATCAAACACTAGTCACAAATTCTTGAATCTCATATAGACTTTCTGAAACTATGTCACACATTTGTGAAATTTGAACTATATTTTGTTCAAACTTTCTTAAATGAAAAAATGACCTATATAATGATTGTAGATCTTGATGAGATGAACAAATTTGGTATTCAAAACTTTTCAATTTGAGACAATCTAGGGTTCCGAAAACTAGTTTGTAAACGTCAAAATTTAAAAATCACAAATTTTAACCGTCCAAACTATCTCAAATGGAAAGTTGACCAAAACAACAATTGTAGATCTTGATGAGTTGAACAAACTTGGTATTTAAAACTTTTCAATTTGAAGTCATTTAGAGTTCATAATACTAGAGTCAAAGTGTTGTTTTTTCATTTAACCAAATTTGACTTGGTCAAACTTGCTCAAATGAGACACTAAATGACCTCAGATGAAAAAACTCTGAATACCAAGTTTGATCATCTCAGTAAGATATACAATTGTTACATAGCTCATTTTCCCATTTGAGAAAGTTTTATCAAACACTAGCCACAAATTCTTGAATCTCATATAGACTTTCTAAAATTATGTCACACACTTGTGAAATTTAAACTAGATTTTGTTCAAACTTTCTCAAATGAAAAAAATGGTCTATATAAGGATTGTAGATCTTGAATCCATGACCATGACTCCATGAGACCCATGAAGCCATGAGCTTGGCTATTTCTACTCATGTCGCGAAGATTGGTGCTTGTATGATGTTTGATGTATGATGTATCTGAAATCATTTGGGGAACCAAAATCTTGTCTGAAGTTGCATTTTTCAGCTGAAATGTAGTCTTACATACATGAATGTAGTCTCAGATATACATACATGAATGTAGTCTTATAAACACTGACACACTTACATAAACTAGCTAGCCCACCGTGATAACTTTCCCCTTGACACCTTTTCGTTTCCATGGCAATACATCTTTGGGCGTGTTCTTTTTCACAGCCTCGATCTTCTTATAAAAGTCTGTGAATAGCGGCATCTCATTGCACTTATTGTAAGCTTCAACATCGTCCACGCCATCAACTCCGATGATATGTTGTTTCCGGATGAGTAGCTCAAGCACAAAACGTACCAGTGTGAAGTATGTCGGACAACCCTTCTCAAATCATACACGCCTTCTTCGATGCTTTTGTCACCCTCTCAAGATTTTCTAGACCTCTCTTGCCTTTTTTCTAATATTTCGGTCCAAAGGCCCCAAGCATTTCGTCTAAGTTGTCACCGTCATCTGCATCCCCCTCACGTGCCGCCATCATTGCGGCACCACTAGCATCATCACCACCTTGTTCATTGCCAAAGCCACCACCTTGTTGATTGCCAAAGCCACCACCTTGTTGATTACCATAGTCACGATCCATTTGTTGCTCAAGATCGTGCGTGAATCGGGACAAGTATGCTTGGGTTTCAACTTCATCACTAGATCATCGTCATTTGTCATCAACAACCACTGTTTCACCATGATGAATCCACACTATATAGTCCGAACAAATCCTCTTCTAATCAGATGTTCTTTGATGGTACTCACATCTCGAAATGCAATAAGGTTCTTGCAATCTTTGCAGGGACAAATAATCGTGTCGCTATTCTCTTTCAACGTCGCTGCATGCTTCTCTATGGCTTTGATGAATTTGTCCACCTCATCACGGAAAAGAGCGTGCGTGTGTCTTAACGAACCATACATCCAAGTCACATAAACACACATTATAGAAAGGAATCAAAATAAATATTAAATGATAATTAGTAGCCATGGTAGAGGATATTTTACACATTAGCAACAATTAAAATCTTACACATTCACCTACATGCAAACCCTAGTCACATAAAGGAAAAATTGAAAAGAAAAAAAAAAACAAAATCCTAGATCTAGATATAGGGTTTCATGACACATGCACCAAACTTCACTAATACTACACTAAAATCAATAAAGATGTACTAATAAAGGGTACAATCTTACTTTCCTACCTAATTTACCATAGTATAGTGAAAATTAGGGTCTAATTTCACTCATAACTAGCTCAAGCTCCATGGAAGAGAGAAAACCTAAAATCAAATCACTCACTAACCAACGAATTAAACTTAAATAAAGAGTTGGAGAAGCATTTCCTTACCTTTTAGAGCCTCTCCACCAAAGGATTTGAGATCAAAATCTCTCCCTTAGTAGAGCAATTTTAGGAGGAGCCCAAGGCCTCCTGACCTTTTTTGTGTAGAAGAGTGTGTCCCGAGGTGGAAGAAGGGGTGGTGCTATTTATTCGTGCCCCATCATCGGTGGGGCGGGTGGTGATTCAGCCGCCCTACACATCGGCACTGTAAGGGGCGGTGGTGATTGAGCCGCCCCTGAGACCAGCCCTCTAATCAGAGGGGCGGTGCCGTGTAACCCAGCCGCCTCTCAAGGTGACATCTGCTGCAGGGCGGTGGTGATTGAGCCGCCTCTGGATCAGCCCCAATCTGTAGGGCGGCTCGGGTTACCAGCCGCCCCTACAAGGACTATCTATGGGGGGGTGGGGCCGAGGACGCCCACTGTAGGGGCGCCCCCAACCCCAGCCGCCCCTATAGTAAAAATGCCCCCGTTCCTGCTGTAAGAATCTGGCGTAGTGTCGTCTAGGTCAAACGAGTGTTTACCCAACCTGCTATATTCTACATGGCATGTTGATGCAGTTCTTACGCAGCAGATGGGGCCCACATGTCAGCGACGTGGCTCCACCTTAGAAAAATATAGCTTTTTCATAAGATAAATCTTCAATGAAAATTGTAGCTCTAATCTACGACTTTCTCGCTTTGAGTGTTTTTATTTGAGATTATTAAGATGCTCAAACAAAGAATATAAAGTTTTAGAAGCATATTAATCACGTATGAGGGCTTGTCGCCTTAGAAAAATCATATCTTTCTTCTATATATCGGATAAAGATATTTTTGTATTTGATAATTATAGCTCTCGATGAGATCTACAAATTTCTAATTTTGAGTTTTGTCATTTGAGGTCTTTAATTAATATGCTCAAAACAAATAATATAAAGTTTTAACAACATATATTAATCACGTATCACGGCTTGTCACCTTAGAAAAAACATTTCTTTCTTATACTGTGTCGAATAAAGATACTTTGTATATGAAAGTAGTAGGCTCGATGAGATCTACAATTTTATAGTTTGAGTTTTTTTATTTGAAGTTTTTTATATTTTTAAATAATCTTTTACAAAACACGACCAATATGCTGCTGAAATTCTATATTATTTTTTGAGCATATTAACGACCTCAAATGACAAAATATAAAACTAGGAATTTCTAGACCTCATCGAGAGCTACAATTTTTATATACAAAGTATCTTTATCCTACACCATACAAGTAATATATGATTTTTCTAAGATGACATGCCCTAGTACCCGATTAATGTGCTACCAAAACTTTATATTATTCGTTTTAAATATCTTAACGATCTCAAATGACAAAACACAAAACTAGAAATTTATAGATTTCATAAAGAGCTATAATTTTCATATAAAAATCATCTTCATCACAGTTGTATAAAAAAAGATATGATTTTTCTAAAGTGGAGCCTTACCGCTAACATGTAGGTCCCATCTGTCAAATCCACGTAAGTGCTAAATCGGCATGCCCCCTAAGATAGATAAATACCCGTTTGGATATAGATGAGACCTGTTACAAGTTTAATGGGACAAAAATGCATTTTGAGACTTTGAGGACCTAGACAACATCTCCACCTCCTGAGGACCGACGTTGAATTGTATTCCTTTTCTTTTACCTTCGTCCATACATGCATGTTTAGCCTTTTAAAAAGACTATACACACGCCAAAATTGAGAAAGTTACAGATTATCTATTTCGGAACATTTGGGTACCAATACGAGTTTAAAATGTTATGATACTTCAAATGATGATGAGCCGTTCATTTAAGTAGATCCAAATAGTTAGGATTATCTATTACTTACTTGCGGGTAATAGGTGAAATATATATTTATTTAATTTTTATTTTTATAAAATGGGATAAGTAAAAAATGTTTTGGATTAAAAAAATCGAGTAAAGTGCACCAGCGGTCCCTAAACTTGTACCGTTATGTCATCCCGGTTCCTAAACTCGTAAATCGACGGTTTAGGTCGTCAAACTTGTTCGTCTATGTCATCTCGGTCCCTAAACTTGTTCGGCTATGTCATCTCGGTCCCTAAACTTGCAAATCGACCGTTTAGGTCCTCAAACTTTTTCAGTTGTGTTATCCCGGTTACTAAACTTGGTTTTGAGTCTCATCTGGGTCAAAACAGGGTGATCTAAAAACTTTATATCAAAAAAACAATTCATAACTTTTTCATATGAGCTCGAATGAAGATAAACTTTATATCAAAATTGAAGCCCTCGACGCGATCTACGACTTTGTATTTGAAAAGTTTTTTGTTTGAAGTCATTTAGTGTCCCAAAAATTAATTTTAAATTTCAAATTTCAAAATCTATAAACATATAATAATATTTCGGGACCCTAAACAGTTTTAATTCAAAAACTTTTCAACTACAAAGTCGTAGATCGCATCGAGGGCTTAAATTTTGATATAAAGTTTGTCTTCATTCGAGTTCATATGAAAAAGTTATGAATTATTTTTTGATATAAAATTTTTAGATCACACTGTTTTGACAAGACGAGACTCAAAACCAAGTTTAGGGCTAAACAAGTTTGAGGACCTAAATGGGCGATTTGCAAGTTTAGGGACCGGGATGACACAGCCGAACAAGTTTAGAGACCGAGATGACATAGATAAACAAGTTTGAGGACATAAACGGTCGATATGCGAGTTTAGGGATCGGAATGACATAGCGGTACAAGTTTAGGGACCGCTGGTGCACTTTACTCAAAAAAATCTCTCTTCTAGTTGTCATTGTTGCATGTGTGATTTGTTAGATACGATAAATCTGTTTCTTAACATACCATATTTTGATTAGTTGGAACATACCTTGTTTTATATCTAGAACGTTTTCCATACGTGTTCTGTATTTGATTAAGAAAGCAGGAATGTTTGAGGTTACTAGAGTGTTCCATGCTCGCTAGCGAGTCTGCAGCGAGACAGGGAGCACCCACCAAGCATCAACAAAGAACTATATATGGACTATACGGCCCTAGAATTGTGCGACCAAGCAAAAATATTAATATTTACGGTGCATAATTAGTATCACTAGATAAATCGTTAAATATATTTCCGTAATAACCTTATTTGGAGATTCAGATGTTGATAATATATTTTACAAATCTAATTAAATTTAAGAAAGTTTTACTAGAACAAACCTGGTAATTTTTTTTAAGTGATGTGTCTCCTTTCGTGCCACGTGACGCATGATGCTGAGAAGGAAGACGCGCCGCTGCCCTCTAATCAGGGATTTGGTGGCATTTTTATAGGTTATCTTATTTATTTAGTTATTTTATAATTTTTAAAAATCAACGGCTGAGATAGAGACTGTAGATGCAGTGCTAGTATCTCTTGCTGGTGAATAGATAAAGTACTGTGGTTAGTTATTTAGTTAGTTATTTTATAATTTTTAATGTGTGACCAATCAAGCTCCGCAGCTTGCGAGCGACTCAGTGGCGGAGCCACCGCCCGGCCACCCCGGGCGGCCGGCGGGCTCCTCGACAAAGTTTAGAAGGAAATTTTCTTTATAACCACGAAGAGTATCTGTAAATTTATAGCTAAATATTTTTGTATAATAAAAATTGTTCGGGCTCTAAAAGCTTCTGGCTCGGGCACTGCAGCGATTAATGGCAAGAACTCGATCACATGCAGGATTGCAGGGGCGCCCAGGACCAGGAGAAGGCTACTATCAACTTGCTTCGCATCAACGCGGGGAGGAACGCCAAGTGGTGGTACTCCGCATTCAACATCGTCACCGCCATGGTCGGCATCGGCGTGCTCGGCCTTCCCTATGCCATGTCCCAGCTCGGCTGGTATGCAGTGGTGGAGCTCGTCTATTTTTATACAACTAGAATTATTATTAATTATCACTTTGTCTATTTTTGCATCTAGGATTATTATTAATTAATTATCAAAGCGCGTATACCACTTATCACCTGCACCGAGTTAAAATATCGTTCACACGGGGCAAATACAAATAAATAACAAACTATAGTTCATAAATGGTCATATATATAATTGGTGTAGGAGGTGAAGAAAAAAACAGATTATAAGTCTTGGTCTTCTTTATTGTGTACTCACTCCGTCTCCAAAAGAGATTTTAGTATATCAAGTTTGATCAATTATAGATAAAAAATATAAATATTTATAATATCAAATAAATATCATTAGATTAATTACCGAATGTATTTTCATAATAAATTGATTTGGAGCACAAATATGAATACTATTTACTGAAAACTTAGTCAAACGTAAAACACTTTGGCCCTGTTCTCTTGTCTTATGAGCCGTACTATTTCAGCGAACGAACAGTGTTTCTCTCTCACAACAAATCAGCAAACAGTACTTTCAGCTATGGCTTTTCAGCAAAGCGAACATAGCCTTTAATTGGCACGCATACCATAATTGCATTCTTTTAGGGACAGATGTAGTAGTTCTATAAAAATTATCTAATAAATTAATGATTCATGGAATTGTTAGATCAAATGAAATTTAACATTAAAATATGGATTTTTAGACTAAAATAGAACTTGGATTTAAGAATAGAAATTTTATCAGGGTCCAAAAGCTGTCAAGTGAGTATGCGATGGCTGACGGGCAACAGGGTTCAATTTCGATATTAAATATTTTTTAGTCATCTATGAAATTATGGAAATTTATGAAATTCAGTTAAAATTTTGCCAAAATTTTTGAAAGACTTACACATGAGGTATCAAAAAAATTTAGATCTAAATAAAATATTGACATAATTTATGACTATACATCTGTTGAGTAAAAGAATATGTATTATTATCTCTATCAAATTATAGGCCGTCTTTGATTTTTTAGATATATAGCTTTTGCTATACACCTAGATACACAATATGTCTAGATACGTAGAAAAGTTGTGTATTCATAAAATCTAAAACTAACCTATAGATTGGAACTGAGTAATATAAACAATAGAAAATATAAATCTAGAGTGACATGTATTACTGTGATATACTCGTTCTGTTCCAAATTATAAGTCATTCTAACTTTTTGGGAGAGTTAAAGTATTTTAAGTTTGACCAAAATCATAGAAAGAATTATAAAGATTTATGACATCAAATAGGTATACTATGAAAATATAATTAACGAAGAATCTAATGATACTTATGTCATACCATAAATGTTCTTATTTTATTATATAAAATTGGTCAAACTTGAGATGTTATGACTCTCTAAGAAAGTTAAAATGACTTATAAATTTAGGATGGAGGGAGTAAAATTTTAGATTTCTCTTTCTGTCACCGCTAAAATTACCGGAACAGGGTCTCGGTGTCTAGGGTTTCTAGGAGATCTCGAGTACGTTGCCTTTGGCCGGTGGTTTTGTGGGATTAGATCCTCCCTCTCCTTCCCCTTGTTGATCCTGTGTTCCCAATCCTCCTGGATCAGATCTGTATCCACTATACTCTCTCGCACTTGGTGTCCATCTCACTCCTCGGTAACTAACCTGCTAACCCTAGGTTCCCGCTCCACCACAAGTTTCCCTCCAACTACTATGGACAAAGTGGAGGGGATGATGAGAGGTTTGCAACTGTCGGCGGCGGAGAAGAAGCAAGTGCGCATGGGCTTAGGATTGGAGATCCAGGGGAAGACGGGGGCTACTTTGTTGAAGGCGTTTGGGAAGTTGCTCTCAGAGAGACATGTTCGGCTAGAAGCAATCGAGCAGGTGACGGGATGGATTTGGTGTCTGCGGGGGATCGAATGTAAGGATCTTGGTGGCAATTTCTTCCTCTTCACCTTTGGCCAAGCGGTGGGAAAGTAGAAAGCTTTGGAGGAGGGGCCATTGATGGTTTCAAAGGAATTGCTGGTGGTGGCAGATTTTGATGGATCAAAGACCCTAGATGAGATCGTCTTCTCTTTCATCCCAATTTGGGTCAGAGTGGCGAATCTCCCAATGGGTCTTATGAACAGGCCAAGGCGACAGAGGATGAGGTGGGCGAGTCAAACGATCCACGATTTCTTCAAAGGGAAATCCATAGATACAAATCATAATAGATGAGCTTCGGAAGGCTTCGACACTGGGATTCCCTCCTTATGTGTTGACTGGTCAAAACATTCTCGATTTGTTTAATGTATTTTGGCTCAAATTTTAAACCAAGATGTATAAAGAGGAAACTAATTAATGGATTACGAATTTAGGATTGATAGATTTACAGAAAGATAGGAGGATTTGTGGGCCTTTGGGCTTTGGGCCGGTTGGTTTAAAATTTCAAATTGGGCTGAGTTTTTGGGGTGCCATGCATGACGTCATTTCAGGCATCATCGAATTTGACAGAATTCGCCGGCCTATTCGTCTATTCGAATCCTAGATCCTATGCTTGCTGATGAGGCTGAACATATCGATCATCTGTTGCTTATTGGAGTAAAATTTCAGTCATCTGTGACACTTGTCATGAATGAATAACACTATATAATTGTGTTATATATTCCTGTCAATCGCAGGGGCGCTGGTGTCACGGTGTTGGTCTTGTCATGGATCACAACGCTGTACACGCTGTGGCAGATGGTGGAGATGCACGAGGGCGTGCCGGGCAAGCGCTTTGACCGCTACCACGAGCTCGGGCAGCACGCGTTCGGCGAGAGGCTGGGCCTCTGGATCGTGGTGCCGCTGCAGCTGGTGGTGGAGGTCGGCGTCAACATCGTGTACATGGTCACCGGCGGCCAGTCCCTGCAGAAGTTCCACGACGTGGTGTGCGACGATAAGTGCAAGAGCAAGGACATCAAGCTCACCTACTTCATCATGATCTTCGCCTCCTGCCACTTCGTCCTCTCCCAGCTCCCCAACTTCCACTCCATCTCCGGCGTCTCCCTCGCCGCCGCCGTCATGTCGCTTTGGTAGGCACTTCATCTCTTTCACTGCTTGTTATTATTTCGTTCTTCTCTACCGTCAAGATCACTGATATGCTGGCTTGGGCGCATGGCAGCTACTCGACGATCGCATGGATCGCGTCGGTGCAGAAGGGGAAGTCGGCGGACGTGCACTACGGCCTGCGCGCGACGGCGACGCCGGGGAAGGTGTTCGGCTTCTTCGGCGCGCTCGGGGACGTGGCGTTCGCATACGTCGGGCACAGCGTGGTGCTGGAGATCCAGGCCACCATCCCGTCGACGCCGGACAAGCCGTCCAAGAAGCCCATGTGGAAGGGCGTCGTCGTCGCCTACATCATCGTCGCCGTGTGCTACTTCCCTGCCGCGCTCGTCTGCTACTGGGCCTTCGGCAACGGCATCGACGAGAGCATCCTTGTCACCCTCAGGAAACCCAAGTGGCTCATCGCCCTCGCCAACATGATGGTCGTGTTCTATCTCGTTGGCGGCTACCAGGTAGTTGGTTTCCAATACGGTATGAAAAAAAATTGGCCCCTGGCAATAAACATGATATTTCGTGAGTTTCAAAAATATCGGACCAAAAACAAATTTAAATTGGGTTTTAGAAAAAAATTGGCATCGTTTCACAAGAAAAATTCTCCAATCAATTATGTATCTGCTTCCTTCTTATTAATATAAACCGAACTTTCTGGATCTTTTGAAACAAAATTATATAACATAATATATCACATAAATAGAGTAGCAATAATATGGTGGACTAGCGGTGAGTGAGCTGTCTATGCTGATCACGTCGGGCACAGGATTGGAGTGAGGATTGAATGAATTTGAAGAAATTTTAGGCATTGGTTAGGCTAGAAGATATAGAGGGCTGCTTTAGTATGGTTTGATGTGATTTTAAGATACAAAATGAATTCAACAAAAAAATATCGGCTAAAAAAAAATTGAACCTAGCAAAAAAGTCCATATATTAGAAATTCGCCCAAATTCCACCAACATTGTAAAGTACGTCCCCATATGATGTACATGGGTATATATGTTTGTACATCAAATCAGTAGGGTACAAAATACTGTCATCTCTGACGGAATGAATGTTGTCGGTGGCACAGGTTCACGCAATGCCGATGTTTGACATGTTAGAGACGGTGATGGTGAAGAATTTACGGTGCCGTCCAGGCATGACGCTCCGCCTGATTGCAAGGACTCTCTATGTTGGTAATGTGCCACTGTCTGAACTGAGTTCATCCCAGTCTAAGTTATGAAAGCCTGCTTATTAGTCATTACCAAATGGGAGTCTCACACAGAGAAGTAAGACTGACGGCATGATGCCACCTGTGTGCAGCGTTCACATCGTTTGTCGCCATCACCTTCCCTTTCTTTGGTGCATGGCAAAGTTTCTTTGGTGGATTCGCCTTAGCCACTACAACTTATATTGTAAGCTCACAATGCTCCATTTACTTCATTTTATTGGTACAACGATGGATTGTTTTTGAGTTCTTCCCAACTCCTAATCAACAAGATATATGATGACCAAGTGAGGACCGAGGAGAGAATGACTGAGCACGAAAGTACGAGCGAGTGCCCGGGGGCGGCCGGCGGGCCGCAACCCCTGACCACCACGCAATCCCTTGCGCCGCCGCTAACCACTACGGCTAGGACGGCCGGCCTCGTCGGAGCCCCGCCCGTAGAGTCGCCTAGACCTGGCGTGGCGGAGGAGCCTCTGGAGGACGAACCCAGTGAAGAGCTTGACTGGGTATCTTTTTTTTCCCCCCCTTCTTCTTCGAACGGCTTGACTGGGTATCCATTGATGATGAAGACGGCGCTGTTGGACAGCTTTGCTGGAAACAAGGCAAAGCTTCGAAGCGTCGTTCCGGAAGCGATAGACGACGCAACTGCTGCTGTAGCCCTTGGGTGTGGAGACTGGAGAGATCTCATCCGGTTGCCTGCCTGTGGCATCAGCAATGCCTGCTGGTGCCCAGAAGTCCCTGCCCAATGAGAAAGACCGGACAGGTAGCATTCAAGAATCTCGACCGGTTCGAACAGGAGGCGGAGGCAAGGAACTGTAACGATCCGAGGCACTGTTGGAGGAACCGTTGTGCGTGCCATGTGTTCCACATTGAGGATCTGTTGGGAGGCCCAAATGAAATTCAAGCACCTGATGCCCCTCCTTTGAATGTTGGCTTTGTTGAACATGTTGCTCTAGACACGAAAAAGTTCATTTTACCTCCCTCCTCGAAGTTTAGTTTTTCTCACTGAACTCTAAAACCGGTTAACCACCTCCCTCAACTTTTAAACCATTTATTTTAACTCTCTGTCCTGGTTATAGGTGGTTTTCGAAGACAGTTTTGTCTTTTTGTTTAAAAATAAATCCAATAAACACCTAATGAGGTTTTAATTTTAAACCTCGAAAAATATCTCTAAGCTTCTAAAAATTCTGAGAAAAATACTAAAGATGGATTAGGACACGAGAAACCCAAATAATATATTTATATCTTTTGAAAATATCACTATAATCTTTTAAAATTTTGATTTAGCTCTAGGAAAATAAAAAAATATCAAAAAAATCTGAAAAACTACCAAAATATTCCAATTGATATCTAATTGCATCTTAAATGCTTTTCGCAACAAAAACATGATATGAAACCGTCATGAATGCATTCAACATAAATGCATTCAACATTAATATATGCAATGTTTTCCTAAACGGTAAACGGTCTTTACACGGTCACCCTTCGTTTAGCGTTTAGGTTGTTTACATGGTGTTTAAACGAAGTTAAACGGTCTAAACGGTTTTGTACTTTTAAAAAAATACATATAATTATATATGTGCATGTAAAAAATCAAGTATTCTAACATTTATACATATTTATCCGAGTAAAAATCAATTATTTTGGTATGTATATATATTTATGCATGTGAAAACAACCAAATATAGATATTTATGCACGTAACATATCAAGTGTTCACATTTACAAATATAATAAACTTAAGTATACAAATTTATCCATACAAAACTGAACTAGATTTACCTCGTGTTCGCCTAAACAGCCGTTTAAACAGCTGTTTAGCCCGTTTAATGCTGTTTATCTCCGTTCCGTTTAGACCATTTAGACCGTTTTTTTCCGTTTTTTGACCGTTTAAACGGTCAACCATTTAATTTCCGTTTACCCCCTAAACAAAGCAGTTTACCACCGTTTATCGTTTACTGGCCGTTTAAACGGCTGTTTAATCCGTTTAGGCAAACACTGAATATATGTTGCATTTATGTTGGTTGCATATCATATTTATATTGTGGAAAGTTCCTAAAATATGTTTATACATGAATTAGAACATTTTGGTAGTTTTTCAGGTTTTTTTTCATATTTTTCTATTTTCCTAGAGCTAAATTAAAATTTTAAAAGATTCTAGAGATATTTTCACAACATATAAATATATTATTTGGGTTTCTCGTGTCCTAATCCATCTTTAGTATTCTTTAGTATTTTTCTCAGAATTTTTAGAAGCTTAGAGATATTTTTCGTGGTTTAAAAACCTCATTAGGTATTTATTGGATTTATTTTCAAACTAAAAAAACAAAACCGTCTTTGAAAACCACCTATAACCGGGTCAGGAATGTAAAATGATTGATTTTAAAAGTTGAGGAAGATGGTTTACCCGGTTTTGGAGTTCACGGAGGAAAACTAGACTTCGAGAATAATTCGGAGAGGTAAAATATACGTCTTCCCTCCAGATATGTACCCGGTCCTGATTTTCCTCCCTCAAGCTTTGCCCCGAAGCCCACTACGGATGTCTATTGGTTATGGGCCAAATTCTTCGTCGCTACTG
This sequence comes from Miscanthus lutarioriparius, assembly GCA_904845875.1. NCBI lineage: Eukaryota > Viridiplantae > Streptophyta > Magnoliopsida > Poales > Poaceae > Miscanthus > Miscanthus lutarioriparius. The sequence goes on from CAJGYO010000013.1 coordinate 72,950,465, forward strand.
AAGAAAATTCTCGGCCCAGTCAAAAGATGGATGGATTTCTTCACTTTTCTTCTCATGCAACGCTCCTCTTTTGACCGCTCTTTTGACTAGGCCAAGAATTTTTTGCAGTCCCCTGCCTGGCGCCATATCACTGAACATGTTTCTAGTAATATGCTTCTCTTCTCTTTTCCTTCCAATTGCCCGTCCACTTCTTTTCTCTGCTCATGTTCATCCTCCCTAGACCAACCTGTTTCTGCAGACATCCAACTTTCAAGGGCAAAGAGGTAGTGGAATATTGTACCCCACCCACCTCCCCTATGCAACAGAAGGCTCCTACTTCTAGAGCCAAGCGTGGCAAGGCACCAACAATCTCTCAAACTAATCTCCGCAGAAGCCCCTAAGTTCATACTCGGACGCGCATTGGGGGGGTGGTATGTCATCTTCTTGCAAGGATAAGAATCGCATAGTGTGCTCAGTGAAGCCTCCCACTATCTCTCGTAAGGTGATTGTGTCTGAGTCCTCACTTATGAGCGAGGATGAAGCTGGATGTTTATTCCACTATCTAAAAAAATCTCTCGTAAGGTGATCAGAGATCTGGGGGGGCACCTTGTGCAACATTGATCTCGCTAATCTCTCTTCGGATAAGCTGATCCATAAATGTAAAGCCCACTGCGGTGGTTGGGACCAAGGAGACTAAGAAAAAGTCATCCAGGACCCGCGAAAGGATAAAGAAAAAGACAAGGGCTGTGGGTCCAAGTGATTTGTGATATCCCGTATTCCCATTCTCTCTGGATTCTTTAGCTATGCTAAGAACCCTCTTTTGTTGGTCGCTTACTTTGTGCTTTTATGGAAACTAGAGCTTGGAGTATACTATGTTGGAATGCGCGTTGTATTAACTTTGTTAAAAAGTGGAATTCTATCAGGGATAAAAAGAGGAAAGGAATCAGACCTGACTACTGACCGTCATTTACTGACCTGTGTTTTGGGTTTCAGAATGTAGCATGACAACATGAGAGCTGACCAAATCTTGTTTTTTTTTCTGCCAGCTTCCCTGCATCATGTGGCTCGCAATCTACAAGCCCAAAAGGTTCAGCCTCTCATGGTTCACCAATTGGGTAAGAACTAACCGACAATAATCCACCCTATCTTATCTGAGGTTAACCTGTTGTCGTCTAACTTACATGTGCTCTCCCTATTCTTCAGATCTGCATTATACTTGGAGTGCTTCTGATGGTACTGGCGCCGATTGGAGGACTCCGGAATATCATTCTTAGAGCCAAGACATACCATTTCTACCAGTAAACATGCATGATTGTCCAACACAATGCAAACCCCTTGTTTAACTAATTACAACAGAGACCCTGACAAGTCTCAGGCCACATTAATCATCAGCTGAACAGGTTTTGGATTTTGTACCACGAGATTCCGAACTTCTTGTTTGGCACGACAAAAAGCTCGCATCAGATGCTCTAATCGGCAACCGACTATAATGTTTAGTGCGAGTTCTTTGCCGTGCCAAAAAGGGAATGTCGCCATGGTATACCGAACTTAAAACTTGTTCCAGTGATGAGTAATGTTCCTGACATGTCAAGTTTCCCTTAGTCATGGCCTAACCTAGGAGTTTGCTTTGAACGGATCATATACATGTATCTGTTGTTTTTCTTCGTACTTATTTATATTCAGGGGAATGTTAGCTTTTGTGTATGTCTAAAACGGAAAATGAAAGTGTGGTGCATGCTTTGTATTTTTTTGAGATAATGAAAATGGTGCTTTGTATTTGTTGAAAAAGAATTCCAAGCAGTTGAGGGAGATTTTCTCCGCATTTTCATTCAATTAATCGGGACTAGAGCGTAACCTTTAGTCCCAGACTGAGCCACCAACTGGGACTAAATAATGTTCAAGCTATATATCCACTTAGCTTTCTTGTATATATACATGACACAGGTAACAGGCTTCCTTGGTCTCTTGGTCCTCAGGTATTTTAACGGTTAAGAGGCCCACATCCGAAAACGGCTTCCATTTTTGTAGGTGGACCTCCTCCGTTAATGAATTTACTGCGGCGGTCATTTTTTCGGTGCCTCTAAAAATCATTGCATATTTTAGGAGACGTGTAGACTTTGTGTCGTCCTCCGAAAATCCTAGGAGCCTGTCTCACAAATCATTTATGTAGTAGTATATATCAAATACCTTGAAAGCGAGATTCTCATCTGCTTGACGCTCTAAGAGACGCTCGAACTTGATACAGAGATCCTGAATGCTTGACTAAAGATCCTCCACCTTGGATTGTTCTTGAGGCTTCTAGTTTGACAAATCTTGTAGCACCGAGGTGTTCGCTTCCAACGCCGCCTTGAGCGAGTTGTGTTGTTGATCCATCCACGATTGCATCCCCTTGAGGAACGTTCTGAGGTCGCCGATCTGATCTTCCATCGCCACCAACGTCTTCTGCTCTCTAGTCTGGTAGACTGGTACTGAGGTCGAAGTCCGAAGGCGCCACCAGACTTGCTCTCTCCGCCGACGAGGGCAAACTCGTTGGACAACCGAATCTCAAAAGACCCCACCGCTCTAGTCTATCTGAGATTTCACTGAATCACTCTCTCTATTGTATCACACGAAGAATTTAAGTGTTCTTGACAAGATCTGGCTCTCGAGATTACAGAAATGGGGCAAGATGCTCCCGCCACCACACTCCGGACACGATTGGCCTTCTTCGTGGGTTTCTTCTCCCCACTTCTTCGTGTGCTCTCCTTTTACATGCCTCCTCTGCAACTTGGTTGGGCCTGCATCACTTGGGCTTCCAGGTTGGACCGAGATACTTGGTGTTAGGCTTTCTCTGTCTTCTCGCCAGTTTCCGCAGCTTCTGCTACTCCAGCCTCTACGCCTTCTCGAAGGTAATCTGACACTGACAGCAGAGCACAGACTTGTCTACAATTTCCGTCAACACGTTTCGTCGTCGTTTGGCCCTCCAGTAAACTGCAGACAGAACGAAGTCGATCGTTTCAGCATCAATGAGACAACGACCGGACTGCGGTTGTAAGTTCGAGGAAATTTGGTCACACACGGTGAGTGGCACAGCACACTCCTTGACTTCAATTTATTCTCTCTTGAGTCAAATCGGCATTTTGTGTTGAAGGAAAAGGCACACGAAATTCATCACGCTATCGCCTTATTGGAGACAGAGAGTGCGAGGTGAGGCTTTGAAGTTTGAACACACACACTATGACACTAACACTGACAGCAGCTCGAATGTGTCTTCTCCTGCTGTCAGATGGGAGATCGGATGGCCTGTATGAGCTAGCCTAGCCACCAAGGCAGCAAGCTGCTGGAGCCATGCGTTGTGTTCTATAAAGAAGACGAGCTCTACTCCCTCCTATCTTTCCATCTTCTTCCCTCTACATTTCTCCAGGCTCTCTCCCATCTTTGGCGTCCAACCCATCGTGCGTGATGTCAGTCCAGCCGTCCATGGAGACGCAACAAGGGCCTGACAACTATTCTCCCGCCGGGGTACGTCCGTCACCAATTCACTATGCATGAACGTCTCTCTTCTCTCTCTACTCTCCCGATCTGCTTCATCATGTTTGCACGCCCATTATTGCGCCTTTTTGTTTGAGTAAGTTCATCAGCAATCCTCAAAGTAGTCAAAATGCATTTTTGGCTCCTGAATTTGTACCACTCGTCTAGGTCAAACGAGTGTTTACCCAACCTGCTATATTCTACATGGCATGTTGATGCAGTTCTTACGCAGCAGATGGGACCCACATGTCAGCGACGTGGCTCCACCTTAGAAAAATATAGCTTTTTCATAAGATAATTCTTCAATGAAAATTGCAGCTCTAATCTACGACTTTCTAGCTTTGAGTGTTTTTATTTGAGATTATTAAGATGCTCAAACAAAGAATATAAAGTTTTAGAAGCATATTAATCACGTATGAGGGCTTGTCGCCTTAGAAAAATCATATCTTTCTTCTATATATCGGATAAAGATATTTCTTCTAATTTTGAGTTTTGTCATTTGAGGTCTTTAATTAATATGCTCAAAACAAATAATATAAAGTTTTAACAACATATATTAATCACGTATCACGGCTTGTCACCTTAGAAAAAACATTTCTTTCTTATACGGTGTCGAATAAAGATACTTTGTATATGAAAGTAGTAGGCTCGATGAGATCTACAACTTTATAGTTTGAGTTTTTTTATTTGAAGTTTTTTATATTTTAAAATAATCTTTTACAAAACACGACCAATATGCTGCTGAAATTCTATATTATTTTTTGAGCATATTAACGACCTCAAATGACAAAATATAAAACTAGGAATTTCTAGACCTCATCAAGAGCTATAATTTTTATATACAAAGTATCTTTATCCTACACCATACAAGTAATATATGATTTTTCTAAGACGACATGCCCTAGTACCCGATTAATGTGCTACCAAAACTTTATATTATTCGTTTTAAATATCTTAACGATCTCAAATGATAAAACACAAAACTAGAAATTTATAGATTTCATAAAGAGCTATAATTTTTATATAAAAATCATCTTCATCACAGTTGTATAAAAAAAGATATGATTTTTCTAAAGTGGAGCCTTACCGCTAACATGTAGGTCCCATCTGTCAAATCCACGTAAGTGCTAAATCGGCATGCCCCCTAAGATAGATAAATACCCGTTTGGATATAGATGAGACCTGTTACAAGTTTAATGGGACAAAAATGCATTTTGAGACTTTGAGGACCTAGACAACATCTCCACCTCCTGAGGACCGACGTTGAATTGTATTCCTTTTCTTTTACCTTCGTCCATACATGCATGTTTAGCCTTTTAAAAAGACTATACACACGCCAAAATTGAGAAAGTTACAGATTATCTATTTCGGAACATTTGGGTACCAATACGAGTTTAAAATGTTATGATACTTCAAATGATGATGAGCCATTCATTTAAGTAGATCCAAATAGTTAGGATTATCTATTACTTACTTGCGGGTAATAGGTGAAATATATATTTATTTAATTTTTATTTTTATAAAATGGGATAAGTAAAAAATGTTTTGGATTAAAAAAATCGAGTAAAGTGCACCAACGGTCCCTAAACTTGTACTGCTGTGTCATCCCGGTTCCTAAACTCGCAAATCGACGGTTTAGGTCATCAAACTTGTACCGCTGTGTCATGCTGCTACAGTTATTAGATGTGACAGCAGGACTGACTTTGGTGCCTGCCCCTATTGTGGCTACAGTGCAGCAGGTGAGCCGTTCAGCGCCTACCCCTGCAGCTGCCACAGTGCAACAGTAAGGAGCCCTTTTCGGCGCCGCCTTCCTGCATTCACACATGGGATGTAGAAGATTATCTAACAATTCTTCTCCTAATTCTGCTACCCTAGAACCCCCTCCATGTCGATCATCTTCTTCAGCTCCGTGAGTCGAAGATGGCCGAGCGGCTTGGTGAGGACGTCCGTAAGTTGCCGACCAGTTTCGATGAACTCGATGACGATCTGCCCTCCATCGACACAGTCACTGAGGAAGTGGAACTTCCCGTCGATGTGTTTGCTCCGGTCATGGAGAACCGGATTCTTCGTGAGGGCGATGGCGGGCTGGTTATCCACCATCAGTGCTAGTGGGTGAGCTTCCACACCGGTCAACTCGTCCAGCAGCCAGCGCAGCCATATAACTTGGCACGCCGCTGTGGCCACCGCTACGTACTCTGCCTCGCACGTAGATAGCGCAACCACCTTCTGTTTCAGTGATATCCATGCAATTAGAGCCGACCCGAGGAAGACGAGAACGCCAGAGGTGCTACGCGGTCCGTCGATGTCCCCCGCCATGTCTGCATCGCTGAACACAGTAAGCTGCAGCATACTCCCGCTGGTATTGGGGAAGATGATTCCCTGATCCACCGTTCCCTTGATGTAGCGCAATAGCCGCTTCACCGTAGCCAAGTGATCTTCCTTGAAGTGACTAACGTAGCCCACGACGAACGTAATGTCCGACCTCGTGTGGACTAGATAGCGCAGACCGCCGACGATGCTCCGGTAGAGTGTTGCATCTACTTTCGCCGTAGTACTGGCCTTCGTCAGCTTCAGCCGCTCCTCCATCGAAGTCACGCACGGCTTGCACTCAACCATGCCGCTTCGCTCCAACAGCTTTGAGGCGTACGCGCTCTGACTGAGCGTTAGTGCCTCCTTCCCCTATCTCACCTCGATGCCGAGGTAGTAGGAGAGCGCGCTGAGATCGCTCATTCGAAAACGAGCCGCCATCTCGCGCTTGAAGCTGTCGATGTCCTTTGCACACGTGTCAATGACGATCAAGTCATCCACATACATGCCGACGACGAGCTCCTCCTTCCCCCGTCGTCGCATGTAGAGTGTGTGCTCGGTTAAGCACCTTGTGAACCCAAGCCCGCCCAGCGTGGCGTTAAACTTGGCGTTCCACGCTCGTGGGGCCTGCCGCAACCCTTAGAGCGCCTTACGTAGTCAGAGCACCCTGTGCTCTGCTCCCTTGACGGCAAAACCTGGAGGTTGCCTGACGAAGACCGTCTCCGTCAGCTCGTTGTTGAGGAAGGCCAATTTTACGTCCAGGTGATGGACGCGCCAATTCTTTGCTGCTGCCGAGGCTAGTAGCAAACGGACATACTCCATGCGCTCTACTGACGCAAAGACTTTCACGAAGTAGATGCCCTCACGCTGAACAAAGCCTCGAGCGACGGGGCATGCCTTGGGCTTGACAATGACGCCGTGCTCGTCCCGCTTGACCTTATACACCCACTTTAGGCCGATCGGACGGCATCCTGAAGGTGGATCGACGAGCTCCTGTCGATGTTTTACTACCGGCAACCCGTCACGGGGTATCCGGGACGGTGATTTGTTCGGAGGGGTATCGACGTTTGCAGGAACTCGATGGTAAACGCAGGGAGACAACGATTTATACTGGTTCGGTACGCCGGAAAGTCACGGCGCCCTACGTCCAGTCTGGTGTGGATAGTATATTGCGCCCTGCGCTATTTGTTGTATTTGTGTTCCGGTATTGTCTCTCTCCCATGTGTGTGTGTTAGCTGCCGATCTAGGGACCCCTGCCCTCCTTTATATAGTTCAGGAGAGGCGGGAGTCCTAGTCGGTTACAAAGTAGAGATTCTAGTAGGATTACGTGCAACTAGTCCTAATAGGATTACATGTAGGAAATCCTAGTTGGACTAGGTCTTCTTCTCTCTTCTCCGTGGGGAACCTTATGGGTCCCGCATCGACAAGCCCCCGAGCATTTCATGATTGAGCTTCAAGGGTCGGGTTGTTTGTAGACTTGTTCCGAGTTCTTTCTTGAAGTGAAATCTTGAGATGGTCTTCTTTGTCTTTTCTCCGGCTGATGTGCACTTTTGAACAAAAGTGCACTCAGTGAGTGTAGCCCCCGAGCCTCTTGCTTGTTGGGACAAGAAGCCAGAGGGTCCCTTTAGTTTTCTTGGTTGCTCTGAGTTCTTTTTGGGTGGGTGCAATTTTTCGTAAAAATTGCACTCACCGAGTGTAGCCCCCGAGCCTCTTGCTTTTGCTTGCAAAAGTTGGAAGGTCTAGATTCTTGTCTTCAAAAAATTCTGGGGTTATTTATCCCGCAGCCCCCGAGCCTTCTCCGAGTACTTTTCTTTAGAATAGAAATCGGATGAAGGGTCTTGATGTGTTGTCGTTGTTGTAGTCTTGAGTACTTGTATTCTTGGTCTTTCGTCCTTGAATCCGAGCCTCCAGGCGTAGTTGAAGCGAATGCCGAGCTCCCGAGCTTAGTGTTTGACTAAGCCGTGATGCTCTTCCGAGTTGTTTTTTATTCATCCAGGTTGTTTCTGGACTTCTCTGGTTCTTGATGTCCCTCTTTCAGGTTGTTTGCACTTCGTCCAGATTCTTTCTGAACTTGTATGTACCTCATCCGGGTTGTTTTCTGATCAATCCGGGTTCTTTCTGAATTTGTCTTGTTACTTGCAGCACCTCTTCGGGGTTGTTTTCTGATCGTTCCGGGTTCTTTCTAAGCGCTTGTCTTGGTTCTTGCCGCACCTTGTCGGGGTTCTTTTTTTGATCAAACCAGGTTGTTTCTGGACTAGCTCTCAGGAGCGTGTTTTTTCTGATCTCATGGTACAGATGTAGCTCCCTATCCGAGTAGTCTGTGCCTTTGGATGTACGCTTAGCGTCCTGGAGCGTCGTCACTCGAATCTTGTTCTGAAAGAAAAGATGCATACATTATGTAGCATATTTGTAGAATATTGAAACTACTGAAATTTATTCAGTGATTGATATAAACATTTTATGTCATGCTCTTATTTCGACCACATCTCTCCCGAGTAGTTAGCCTGTTACGTTTAGGCTCTCAGTCCCCGTTTAGCCGCAGCCACTGCGTGTGTGAGATCTTTGTCTCGTATACGCGTACGGGCACTGCCATTTGCACAGCTGAGATCTTTGTCTCGTGTATGTGTGCTGGCACTTAGGCGTAACAGGTGCACCTGAGGCTTTCACGAATTAAGGCGTGTTCAACTCAAGGAGATTAGTGACTTTAAGAGAAGACAAAAATGAGTAGTCGTCGTTGCGACAAAAAGAGAGCGCGATTGTGCGCAAGAGTTTGCTGCCCTCCGACGAATAGAGCGCGTGTTGGGCGCATTGGTCAATCATGCTAAAACAAGCCAGAGAAAAAATAATTTTAAAAAGTGACTTAGCTTGATTCGTGGATGATTGTCGACGAAGCCGTGGCGGTCGTTGATGAAGCCGACTAGTCGGAGCCGATTCCGACTAGTTGTCGATCACGTGGAATCCGCCCTCGACTAGTTTTCTAGACGAGAGGAGTAGTCGAAGTTGTCGCCGATGAAGCCAACTAGCCGGAGTCGATTCCGACTAGCTGTCGACGGTGTGGGGCCCGCCCCCAACTAGTTTTCTAGTCGAGATGAGTAGTCGAGGTCGTTGTCGGTGGGAGTCACGGCGTAGTCGAAGTAGTCCGTCTTCGACTAGTATTTTAGTTGAGACGAGTAGTCGTCGGTAAGTCCGTGCCATAGTCGAAGAAGTCCTCGGCGAGCCGCTCGTAGTCGTTGGCGAGCCCACGATGTGATCGAAGAAGTCGTTGGCGAGCCGCCCGTCTAAGTAGTCGGGATGAGTAGTCGTAGTAGTCATCCTCGACTTAGTCGAGATGAGTAGTCGACGAGTTGTCTTCGCGAAATCGAAGTAGTCGCTGACGAGATAGTTTGCGGCCGGATGTCGATGCTGCCGACTTGATGCAAATTTCTGGTAGAGCAGCCTTTAGTTGCTTGATTGCTTGAACATGCTGTGGCAGTGTAGCTCGTGGCTTTGATCCCGTAGGCCTGGATGATTCGTAACCTTCTGGTGCCTTTTTGAAGTGTACGTAGTCAAATTCCATTAATTTGACCTGCAGCGGTGGGGAACAGCTGGTTGCCATGGTCTTGATGGCTCCCTTTTGGATTGCGGCAACGCACTTTCTGACAGATACAACAGGCCAGCTGACACCACCGCCTTGATCTTGAGTTGTTCTCCGCTTCGGACTGCTGAGTTACTCTGCCTTTGAACTCAACGGACAAGCGAGCGTGGGAGACCGTGACTTGAACTCGACGCAGACGCGCGCTGATCCGCCGATCGATCTCGTACGGAGCATCATTACGCCGGATTCAACTTGTACAGGGACCCGCGACTTCTCTCGTTGAGTAGATCGATCTTGTATTTTGGAGAACCTTGCCGAGCCGGCGAGTTGTGATTGTCGGCACATAACAGCAATCATGCCGTGTCAAGTAGATTGATCTCGGTGATGAGGTCCGTCGAGCTCTCGGATGCAAATTCGTCGAAATCCTCTACCTGGCGCGTCAGCTGTCGATGTTTTACCACCGGCAACCCGTCACGGGGTATCCGGGACGGTGATTTGTTCGGAGGGGTATCGGCGTTTGCAGGAACTCGATGGTAAACGCAGGGAGACAACGATTTATACTGGTTCGGTACGCCGGAAAGTCACGGCGCCCTACGTCCAGTCTGGTGTGGATAGTATATTGCGCCCTGCGCTATTTGTTGTATTTGTGTTCCGGTATTGTCTCTCTCCCATGTGTGTGTGTTAGCTGCCGATCTAGGGACCCCTGCCCTTCTTTATATAGTTCAGGAGAGGCGGGAGTCCTAGTCGGTTACAAAGTAGAGATCCTAGTAGGATTACGTGTAACTAGTCCTAATAGGATTACATGTAGGGAATCCTAGTTGGACTAGGTCTTCTTCTCTCTTCTCCGTGGGGAACCTTATGGGTCCCGCATCGACAGCTCCCAAGTCTTATTTTCCTCGATCGCCTTCATCTCCTCCAACATCGCCCGTCGCCAGTTTCCATCGCGCTCGGCCAGCGCGAACGTGGGTGGTTCCTCTACACTGACGAGAAGTAGCTCTTGGTCATTGAGCAGCCTACCCGCTAGGCCTGAGGGCCCTATGCCGCCGATGATGTCATCTAGCCTGCGGAACCGCACCTCCTCACCTTCGTAGAAGACATCCACGAACTCAGTGACGTCACTTGGAGGTGAGGCGAACTCGATCGGAGTCGATGGAGTTCCCTGTTCCGCTAGAGTGCTCGGCACAGCACCTGGAGTGCTCGGCACCGCGGTTGCAGTGCTCGGCACAATTCCTGGACCGCTCGTCACCACTCCTGGAGTGGTCTATACCCCTCCCGGAGTGCTCGGCATCCGTCTTGCAGTGGTCGGTACTACTGCAAGACCCATCGGTTCTGCTACGGGAGTGTTCGGCACCCGTCCCGGAGTGGTCGCCACGACTGCAGGACCTCCCGGCTCCACTCCTGGAGTGCTCGGCACGCCTCCCGGAGTGCTCGGCACCTCCCTAAGAGTGCTCGACTCTGTCGCTGGAGTGCTCAGCACCCCTCCTAGAGTGCTCGGCACCTCTTCCCCAGCGTCTCCACCACCATGGATGACCAAGTGCTCGACGACGAAGGTGCTGGTGAAGCCGTCAGCTTCCCCGTGCTCGGACTATTCCAGTCCCAGGCCGCCTTCTCATTGAACACGATGTCACGCGAGACAAGCACCTTGTCTCCACATGGGTCGTAGAGCCGGTATGCCTTGGTACCCTCTGTGTAGCCCAGGAACACCATCGGTGTGCTCCTGTCCTCCAGCTTGGTTAGGACCGGCTTCGTCTTCCTGACGTGGCCGATGCAGCCGAATGTCCGAAGGAAGGACATGCTCGGCTTGCGTCCATGCCAAGCCTCGAACGGCGTCTTGTCCTTCAGGGCCTTGGTGGGAGCGCGGTTGAGGATGAACACCTCCGTGGTCACCGCCTCACCTAGAACCTTGTCGGCATACCTTTGGCCTTCATCATAGATCAAGCCATGCCGACCATCGTCTGGTTCCGTCGTTCTACCACGCCATTCTGCTGTGGCGAGTATGGTGCGGCGTGGTGTTGTACCACACCCTGATCCGCGCAGTACGCAGCGAACTCCACCGAAGTGAATTCACCGCCGCGATCAGTCCTCAGCACGCGGAGCTTCTGGACGCTCTCGGCCTCCGCGCGCATCTTGAACTTCTTGATCATCCCCACCGCTTTGTCCTTGCTCGTCAGGAGTTGTAGCCATATGTAGTGACTGCAATCATCCACGAGCAGGAGGAAGTATCACCGACCACCGTTTCTGGCTAGCATGATTGGCCCGCAGAGGTCGTCGTGGACGAGCTCAAGAGCATCCATCGCGCGATACCTGGCCGCCTTTGGGAACAGCAACCTCCTCTGCTTCTTGGCCAGGCAGCTATCACACAGCTTGCCTCCATGCTCGATGTGGGGTAGCCCTTGGACCATCTTCTCCAGCCGACCAAGCGCGTTGAAGCTGAGATGTTCGAACCGGGCATGCCACAACCACAGTTCCTCGGTGTGCCTTGCCGCTAGGCACACCGGCTGCTCTACCTTTAGGTCGAGCAGGTATGACTGGTTCTGGACCTCTTCACCTTGGCAAGAAGTCGTTGTTCCCGGTCCCTAATTCTGAGGACTTCGTCCTTGATCAGTACCTCGCTACCGCACTCATTCAGCAGGCCAATGCTGATGATGCTTGAACGTAGCTGTGGGATGTAATATACATCCATTAGCGCGCGGTGCTCACCGTTCTAGCACCTAAAGATGATGGTGCTACGCCCTTGGATTGCCACTCTTGAGCTATCACCAAACTTCACCGTACCGGTAACATCGTCGTCGAGCTCGGAGAATGCTGCCTTGGAGCCCGTCATGTGGTTGCTGGCACCAGAGTCCAGATACCACCGCTGCTCCTAGTCGCCGCCCACACGTCTGAGGTGGACTTGGGCGCGTGGTTCGTCGAGGTTGACAGCCTTCAGGACCTTCCCAGGTCCTTCCACCGTCGTCACCTCTCCCTTCTTCTCGGCCTCAACGTCGTGCAGTGCATAGAACATCGCCATCATGATAGTAGTCTCATCATCATCATCAGCTTGCACCAGATGAGCCTCAGCTTTCTTCTCCTGCTTGCGATTTGGGCACTCCCGTGCCCAATGTCCTGTCTTCCCGCAGCGTCGGCAGGCGTTGGGGTCGACCTACTTCTTCTTCGAAGAAGAAGCCTTGCCGCGGTCCTTGCCATCGCCACCGCGGCAGAAGGAGGCTACCCCAGACTTCCTTGGAGTACCCCACTCCTCCTCTATCAGCAGTAGTTTACCGCTGTCCTTTGTTGCTGTCGCCTGCTTCAGGCGCTTATGGATGTCACATCCTCAATGGTGAGGGTGGATGAGTCTAGTATCGTCTCTATAGAGAGAGCGATCTAGATGTACTTTGCAGGCATGGAGTGGAGGTACTTGGAAACCGCCTCCTCTTCGTCGATGGTGACGCCGTGGCTCTTCAGCTTACTGATGAGTGTCTGCAGGCGGAGGGAGAACTCCACCAATTCACCATCCTTAAACTTGAGGTTGGCATACTCCTGCTTCAGAAGCTAGGCCGTCGCCTTCTTTGTGTGGTCGGAACCGACGCACATCGCCGCAATAGCCTCCCATGCCTCCTTAGCAGAGCTTTTCGCCCCCAACGGCTCCCAGTACTCCGATACAACAACGAGGATAGCCTCCAATGCTGACATGTCATCTTCTTTATTTTCGGTGCCCTTGTCAACAGTATTCCAGAGTCGTCAGGCTTTGAGCTTGACCTTCATGGTCACCGACCACTCTTTATAGTTGGTGCGAGTCAGCGTCGGCCAACTGGTGCCGCTGACCTCCCGCACCATGCGAACAACGACCTCCTGTCGTGGCTGGGCAGCCACAGCAGTGCCACTACTGTCGCCCATCTCTAAACCGTCTGTCATCGCCAACGGTTAGTTTAGCGACGGCGCTTGTACGGCTCTGATACCACTTGTTGGCCCCTCGATCTCCGGTATGGAGATATCCTACCACTCGCTCAGTGTTGCCGAGCACACACTAGCGATGCCGACCACGAACTATCGTTGCCGACCATACACTATGGCTAGAGGTAGAAGAAGGAAGGGAGAACAGAGCACACACACAGCAGAGACAGCAACATTGGCCGGAGCTCTGTATAGGAGATGGTAAATCTGAACTCTCTTTACTGAGTTGCAGTGGCAAACTATTTATACAACTCTATCCATCTAGTTTTAGTACAGCTGCTATGCTGCTACGGTTACTAGATGTGACAGCAGGGCTGACTTTGGTGCCTGTCCCTGCTGTGGCTACAGTGCAGCAGGTGAGCCGTTCGGCGTCTACCCCTGCAGCTGCTATAGTGCAACAGTAGGGAGCCCTTTTTGGCACGGCGCCGTCTTCCCCTGCTACGCATTCACACAAGGGATACAGAAGACTATATAACATTCTTCCCTCTCCAATCTCTCCATTTCTCGAGGCTCTCTCCCATCTTTGGCGTCCAACCCATCGTGCGTGATGTCAGTCCAGCCGTCCATGGAGACGCAACAAGGGCCTGACAACTATTCTCCCGTCGGGGTACGTCCGTCACCAATTCACTATGCATGAACGTCTCTCTTCTCTCTCTACTCTCCCGATCTGCTTCATCATGTTTGCACGCCCATTATTGCGCCTTTTTGTTTGAGTAAGTTCATCAGCAATCCTCAAAGTAGTCAAAATGCATTTTTGGCTCCTGATTTTCTACCACTCGTCTAGGTCAAACGAGTGTTTACCCAACCTGCTATATTCTACATGGCATGTTGATGCAGTTCCTACGTAGCAGATGGGACCCACATGTCAGCGACATGGCTCCACCTTAGAAAATATAGCTTTTTCATAAGATAATTCTTCATTGAAAATTGCAGCTCTAATCTACGACTTTCTAGCTTTGAGTGTTTTTATTTGAGATTATTAAAATGCTCAAACAAAGAATATAAAGTTCTAGAAGCATACTAATCACGTATGAGAGCTTGTCGTCTTAGAAAAATCATATCTTTCTTCTATATATCGGATAAAGATATTTTTGTATTTGATAATTATAGCTCTCGATGAGGTCTACAAATTTCTAGTTTTGAGTTTTTTTCATTTGAGGTCTTTAATTAAGATGCTCAAAACAAATAATATAAAGTTTTAACAACATATATTAATCACGTATCATGGCTTGTCACCTTAGAAAAACATATCTTTCTTATATGGAGTCGGATAAAGATACTTTGTATATGAAAGTAGTAGGCTCGATGAGATCTACAACTTTATAGTTTTGAGTTTTTTATTTAAAGTTTTATATATTTTGAAATATTTTTTTACAAAACACGACCAATATGCTACTGAAATTCTATATTATTTTTTGAGCATATTAACAACCTCAAATGACAAAATATAAAACTAGGAATTTCTAGACCTCATCGAGAGCTACAATTTTTATATAAAAAGTATCTTTATCCTACACCATACAAGTAATATATGATTTTTCTAAGACGACATACCCTAGTACCCGATTAATATGCTACCAAAACTTTATATTATTCTTTTTAAATATCTTAACGATCTCAAATGATAAAACTCAAAACTAGAAATTTATAGATTTCATAAAGAGCTATAATTTTCATATAAAAATCATCTTCATCAAAGTTGTATAAAAAAAGATATGATTTTTCTAAAGTGGAGCCTAACCTCTAACATGTGGGTCCCATCTGTCAAATCCACCTAAGTGCTAAATCGGCATGCCACCTAAGATATCGGGCCAGATAAATACCCGTTTGGATATAGATGAGACCTGTTACAAGTTTAAAGAGACAAAAATGCATTTTGAGACTTCGAGGACATAGACAACATCTCCACCTCCTGAGGACCGACGTTGAATTGTACTCATTTTCTTTTACCTTGTTTTTTTTTGCATATTTTTCTATTTTCCTAGAGCTAAATCAAAATTTTAAAAGATTCTAGAGATATTTTCACAAGATATAAATATATTATTTGGGTTTCTCGTGTCCTAATCCATCTTTAGTATTTTTCTCAGAATTTTTAGAAGCTTAGAGATATTTTTCGTGGTTTAAAAACATCATTAGGTATTTATTGGATTTATTTTCGAACTAAAAAGACAAAACCAACTTTGAAAACCACCTATAACCGGGTCAGGAAGGTAAAATGAATGATTTTAAAGGTTGAGGGAGGTGGTTTACTCGGTTTTGGAGTTCAAGGAGGAAAACTAGACTTTGAGGATAATCGGAGAGGTAAAATATATGTCTTCCCTCCAGATATGTACCCAGTCCTGATTTTCCTCCCTCAAGCTTTGCCCCGAAGCCGACTACGGATGCCTATCGGTTATGGGCCAAATTCTTTGTCGCTACTGAAGAAAATTCTTGGCCCAGTCAAAAGATGGATGGATTTCTTCACTTTTCTTCTCATGCAACGCTTCTCTTTTGACTGGGCCAAGAATTTTTTGCAGTCCCCTGCCTGGCGCCATATCACTGAACATGTTTCTAGTAATATGATTCTCTTCTCTTTTCCTTCCAACTGCCCGTCCACTTGTTTTTCTCTGCTCATGTTTATCCTCCCTAGACCAACCTGTTCCTGCAGACATCCAACTTTCAAGGGCAAAGAGGTAGTGGAATATTGTACCCCACTCACCTCCCCTATGCAACAGAAGGCTCCTGCTTCTAGAGCCAAGCGTGACAAGGCACCAACAATCTCTGAAACTAATCTCCGTAGAAGCCCCTGAGTTCATACTCGGACGCGCATGGGAGGGGGTGGTGGTTATGTCATCTTCTTGCGAGGATAAGAATTGCATAGTGTGCTCAGTGAAGCCTCCCACTATCTCTCGTATGGTGATTGTGTCTGATTCCTCACTTATGAGCGAGGATGAAGCTAGATGTTTATTCCACTATTAAAAAATCTATCGTAAGGTGATCAGAGATCGGGGGGGCACCTTCTGCAACATTGATCTCGCTAATCTCTCTTTGGACAAGCTGACCCATAAATGTAAAGCCCACTGCGGTGGTTGGGACCAAGGAGACTAAGAAAAAGTCATCCAGGACCCGCGAAAGGATAAAGAAAAAGTCAAGGGCTGTGCGTCCAAGAAGTGATTTGTGATATCCCGTATTACCGTTCTCCCTGGATTATTTAGCTATGCTAAGAACCCTCTTTTGTTAGTCGCTTACTTTGTGCTTTTATGGATACTAGAGCTTGGAGTATACTATGTTGGAATGCGCGTTGTATTAACTTTGTTAAAAAGTGGAATTCTATCAGGGATAAAAAGAGGAATGGAATCAGACCTGACTACTGGCCGTCATTTACTGATCTGACTTCTTGTGGTTCAGTGAGATCACTAAACAGGAACCGACATCCACAAGACCAGAGGCAAACTCGATTGTGCTCTTGATCGTTTGGGAGATTTGGAGGGAGAGGAATAGCAAATTTTTAACAAGAGACTCAAGATAGTGCGGGAGACTTTCAACACCATCTGTAACGAAGCACGTACTTGAGGCATGTTTGGATGGAACCCTGGATGAGTTGCCTGGGCATTGAGCTGCCTGTGGCTTGCCTGTAACTGATTACAAAATTGTTTGGTTAGGCAAGTGTGCTTTTCATGTCCATGTTTGGTTGAACTTCTGGAGCTATGCCTAGGTCAAAGAATGGAACGGGGCAATGTTTGGTTGATGAGCTTCCTGTGGCATACATGGGGGTGATTAGACCCAGACATGTCTTTGTTTGAACCCATGCATCAGAACAGTTTAATATTGTTCGTGTGAGTTCTACCAACTACCATAGGGCCTCAGAGTTGATTTCACTCTCGTGTTCCAAGTACAGTAACAACATCAGCAAGCAAAAAAACACAAAGATTATTGTTGATGTTTTTTTTTGGACGGAGACAGGAGGGGTTGCCCCCTACTGAACTTTTATTATTAAAACATTGTATAATTACAAAGAGCCAAGC
Source organism: Miscanthus lutarioriparius (assembly GCA_904845875.1). Taxonomy (NCBI): domain Eukaryota; kingdom Viridiplantae; phylum Streptophyta; class Magnoliopsida; order Poales; family Poaceae; genus Miscanthus; species Miscanthus lutarioriparius. The sequence continues at coordinate 72,967,772 of CAJGYO010000013.1, forward strand.
TCTGGACTTAGGATACGAAGAAGGAAACAAAGAAAATCATGAAAACTATACAAAGTTGTTTAGCCACTGATCAGACATTGGTTGAAAGTTATCTTTAGCTCGCAGCTTAACCAGAGCTAATTCCTTGCGAAAAGTGTATTTGCACGAGGCCACTGAGTGTGAAGATTTCTGAAGATGTTGTCATTCCGGGTGACTGAAATGGTTGGTAAAGTTTATTGTTGTTCGTGTGGTACACATGCAAAAAAAAAAGATACTTCCACATGTTTTCATTGTTCATGCGCTTGGTGTGAGAAGAAAATTTTTTACACGCGCCGTAGATTAGCAATATATATAGACACACCATATGCATGACATGATTGGCCATTTGGATTTTCTTCCTTTTTTTCCTAAAAATCTGTGATTGTGTTGCATGTATTTTGTTAAGAAAAGACGAGGTCCATAACAAGAACACTGCAAACATGCATAGAGAAAACTAGGGAACCCGAAAAATAGAGGTGGGTAGAGGTGCCACCAACAGAGATGGAACTGTTTAGTCTATGCCTCTATGCTTTAGAGCAAGTCAAAGTCGCCATGAGCATCTGTTGTAAAAAAAAAAAGAAGAAGTCGCCATGAGCATCACAACCTGTCTGCAGTCGGAAGTCTCCTCGCATGCAACCCGACATGGTATCGTACGTCTGGTAAACAGAGTACTGTATCTGTCACTAGTTCGTTCGTTCGTTTGTTCATCACCCAGCCATAAATATCTAGATTCCTCTGACCGGAACTCCTTCGAGTATACTAAAATACGAGCTAAAATACAAGTTTGAAGAAGTAAATTGGGGCAATTTGCAATAAGACAGGTCGATTAGTACGCAATAATTCATGAATAAGACATGTCTGACTCCGGTTTTCATGGTACAATATATGCAACGGGACGTACGTCTTACCAGATCCCTGAGGCGCAGACAAGTTCTTGTCATGTTTATAAATATTATTGATAGTTACATGCATGTAATTTAAGTAAGCTAGCTGTACAGAAAGTGAGCACATGATAGCCATGGCCGCTCTCACCCTAGCCATCGGATGGTGGTCAGCTGAGCTGGAGTCGCCTGCTAGCTGTCACACCTCGCCTTCAATTGCACTTCTATTCTACTAGTATAAATGACAAAGAAGACTTCCAAGTCGTCTCCGCTGGCTCCTGCTGCTCCGATCTCTCTCCCCATTACTAGCTGAAGCCTGAAGGCTCCGTGGCGTCCACGTCCATCGTCGCCGCCGAGATGAGGCACGCCAGTCCGCCGGGCATGGAGATGCAACGACCACCGCCGGCAATGGTGCGTCCACCAGCTTACTACACACACTATATATATGTCTAGTTCTTTTTTTCCTATATGTGTCTAGTTCTTTGTAACCGGACTAGATAGTTGTGAGGCAATCTAGCTCAGGGATTACTTGAACTCGAGACTCCGGCCACCGCCAGGAGCTCGCCGCCGACGCCAACCGGCTCGGTTCGATAATGTGTTCAAGCTCGCGTTCGTCTTCGCCAGCAAGACTTACATAGGAGCCGTTCGGCATCCTGCCCGTTACATGGGCCGTCGAGTAAACAAAGCGAAAAACGAAGATGGGCCGGTACGTCTCACACCCAGTCAGGTCCGTAGATGTTGTAGTTGGGCCTGCGGCTCCGCGCCCCTTTCTTGCCTTTGACTTGAACCGGCTCGCTCCCAGGTTCAGAGTCTTCCTTGTTCAGTACCTTGGCGTCGGTGACATCCCTCCCTCCTTTAGTAACGGCTTGCCCCCAAGCCGGTGCACGAGGAAACTCTTGCTTGAGTGCTTCTTCGTCTTCCCATGTAGACAGCTCTGGAGGAAGGTTGGACCACTGGACCAAGACTTGCGGTACTGGAGAGTTGTTCTGTAGATGAAGCCGGCGGTCCAGAACAGCTTGAGGTACCTGAAAGTGCAAAGATGGGTCTGGCATGTCCTGGCTGACCACCACATTAGGAGCAACAGCTTGCTTCAATTGTGAGACATGAAAGACTGGATGAATTAAACAGTCCTCAGGCAGTTGGAGTTGATAAGCGACATCCGCAATCTTGGCCATCACTGTGAATGGTCCGAAAAATCGAAAACTGAGTTTGTTAGAAGACCTGTTAGCCAAAGATGTTTGCACATATGGCTGTAGCTTGACGTAGACAGAATCTCCCACATTAAAACTGCGAAAGGATCTTTTCTTATCAGCTTGAAACTTCATTTTACGCTGTGCTCTCAGCAGATGTTGCTGAACTAGTTGCTGCATCAACTCTCTATCTTGGAGCCAAGTATTCAGATCAGAATTATTGCTAGCACATGGTGCCTCTACTCCCAGCTGTTGAGGATGGTGTCCATATAACACAAAGAAAGGTGTGTTGCCAAGAGAGGAATGAAATGAGGTGTTGTACCAGAACTCTGCTAAGGATAACCAAGAAGACCATTTGGTGGGACAAGAGTGGACAAAACACCTCAAGTAGGTCTCCAAACATTGATTTACCCTTTCCGTCTGCCCATCAGTCTGGGGATGGTAAGCACTACTCATGTGTAACTCTGTCCCAAGTAATTTGAACAGCTCCCTCCACAGATTGCTAGTAAAGATCTTATCCCTATCTGAAACTATTGCTTGTGGCAGGCCATGTAACTTGAACACATTGTTCATGAGCACAACTGCAACTTGTAGGGCTGTATAAGGGTGAGACAATGGAAGAAAGTGGGCATACTTCGTAAACTTATCAACCACCACTATGATGCAGTTGAAGGAATTTGATCTGGGAAGTCCCTCTATAAAGTCCATTGTAATTGTCTTCCAGGAGCCATCAGGGATAGGGAGAGGAGACAATAAACCTGGAGAAGCCACTCTTTCAGTTTTAGCTTGTTGACAGACTGTACATTGAGCCACAAACTCTTTAACAGACTGCTTCAACTGAGGCCAAGCAAAGAGCCTTTTGACTCTATGATACGTAGCCTCATACCCAGAGTGCCCACCAACAACACTAGCATGTAAGGCAAACAGAATCTGTTGTTGAATAGATGTGGCATTCCCTACCCATATCCTGGACTTGAAATATATGATTCCCTTAGTTAGAGTATAGTGTCCTGAGGGAGACTGAATAGACAACTCTTGCAAAAGCTTGGCAGTGTCAGGATCTTGAGTATAGGCTTCCTGTAAAGTCTGAACCCAAGGTGTGGTAACAACTGACACTGCAGTTATCTCAAAATCAGCGGCATGGCTGGTCCTTGACAAGGCATCAGCAACTCTATTCTCTTTACCTTGTTTATAAATAATCTTGTAACTGAGACCAAGCAGCTTTGTGAGGGCCTTATGCTGCCAAGGAGTTGTTAACCTTTGATCATCCAAATGTACCAGACTTTTCTGGTCTGTCCTGATTATAAATTCAGAATGCTGAAGGTATGATCTCCAATGATCAACTGCAAGTAATATGGCCAAGTACTCCTTTTAATAAGTAGAGAGACCCTGTGCCTTTGGGCCAAGTGCCTTGCTAACAAAAGCCAGAGGGTGACCTCCTTGCTGCAGCACTGCTCCTATCCCTTTATCTGAGGCGTCTGTTTCTAATTCAAATGTCTTAGAAAAGTCTGGTAGGGCTAAGACAGGTGCTGTCACTAAGGCAGTCTTGAGTGCTTGAAAGGATGCCTCTGTTTCCGAAGTCCATACATACACAACACCTTTCTTCAGCAAATTAGTCAAAGGTTTAGTCAGCAACCCAAAATTCTTCACATACTTCCTGTAATACCTAGCCATTCCTAGAAAACTCCTAAGATCCTTTACACATTGAGGTGCAGGCCATTCAGATATAATCTGTATCTTCTTTGGATCAGTAGATACCCCTGAGGAACTAATCACATGACCCAGATAGCTCAATTCTTGCTTAGCAAAGGAACACTTAGACAACTTCACATATAACTGGTGCTGTTGCAAAGCTTGGAAAATAGCCTCAATGTGCTGCAAATGTTCTTGCCAGGTTGCACTGTAGATTAACACATCATCTATGAAGACCACAACAAACTTCCTTAGGAAAGGTGCCAAAACAAAGTTCATAATCCCTTGAAAAGTTGCAGGTCCACCGGTCACTCCGTAGGGCATCACTTGGTATTCATAATGTCCATTATGTGTTTCAAAGGCTGTCTTATGTTCATCACCTTCAGCCATTCTGATCTGATGAAATCTAGAACAAAGATCCAAGGAAGAGAACCAAGAAGCTCCATGCAATTCATCTAATAGTTCATCTATAATGGGCAGAGGATACTTGTTCTTAACTATCATGGCATTTAGGCGTCTATAATCAACACAAAGCCGCCAGTCTCCAGTCTTTTTCTTCACTAAAAGAGCTGGAGAGGAGAAAGGACTCACACTGTGCCTGATAAGACCCTTTTCTAGCATCTCTTTGATTTGTTTCTCAATCTCATCCTTCTGACTTGGATTGTATCTATATGGCCTCAGTCTAAAGGGTGTTGCTCCTGGCAAAAGAGGTATAGAATGATCCCCCTCTCTCTTAGGAGGTAAACCTGGTATTGGTTGGAAAAGATCTGAGTATTGTTTAATTAGCTCTTGGATGTCTGCTGGCAGTGAGGCTTCACTAGATTCAGTCTCGGCCATAGAACTTAACTGCACAAAATGTAGTATTGCATCATGTCGGGTACCTTAGAACGGGGTACCCCAAGCAAACATCAAAATAAAGCTAGAAGGTAAGCCGTGGGCCCCTCACCTGCCACGACCGAGCCCTCCTCCACCTCGCCTCGAGCCTCGAGCAGGAGGTCTCGGGACAAACTCCGCCTCGCACGAGGCTCCCTAGGGTAGGCCTCGGCAGGGGGCACCGAGCCTCGGCAGGGGGCGCCGTCTCCGTCTCGCCCGAGGCTCTCTAGGGAAGGCCTCGGCAGGGGTACATTCTCCGTATCGCGCGAGGCGTCTCGCGCAAGGCCTCGGCAAGGAACCTGATCTCCGTCTCGCGCGAGGCCTCATTCTCCGTGTCGCTCGAGGCCGGCTCGTCCGCGGCCCGTCGCCCCCCGCCTCGGCCGACTCTCCCGACAACTCGTCATGTCTCATTAATGCTTCAACCACTCCCGCAATCTCAGCCGGACGGTGGCTCAACACCACAGGATGGCCGACGCGACTCGAGGTCGCATTCAAGCCATACCGGCCGGGACAGAGCACGACGGGGATTACCGGCCACTGTGTCCTACCACTGTGTCCACGATCAGCGCCATACCGGCCGGGACTGGGCACGGCGGGGATTACCGGCCACTGTGTCCTACCACTGTGTCCACGATCAGCGCCATACCGGCTGGGATAGGGTACGACGGGGATTACCGACCACTGTGTCCAAACGCTGTACCCATGATCGGCCGCCCGCTCAAGGCCTCGGCACTGTACACCGGGGCCTCGGCGATCTGGGGGTTCGTGCCTACCGAGACCCCCCACCGCGATGCCGACCTCGGCCTCAGAGACCACTAAGTCTCGGCCTCGCGCAAATCCGTCCACAGTGGCTTGCACGTTCGCCGCCGTGTCCACTCCGAGGCATTCTCGGGGCTCCCACGATGCACAGGATCTGATGGGACGACCACGCCGCCCCAGTACTCCAAGGATGGACCACTCCGACGACCACGCCACCACAGGGACAGGCCACAGGGCTCGGACGTGCCACCCCTATTGGCACGACGCCGCATAGTAATACAGGTACGGTCCTTGTCCTCCCTTCAACTATAAAAGGAGAGGACTTGGGCCACTTAGGGGAGGCCAGGAAAAAACCTTGTAACACACACACACATACACACACATCCCTGCCGCCTAAGAGCAACGTCTCAAGCAGCCCGCATGACACCCTGCCGAGACCTGGGACCAGCTCCCTCTCTCCTTTATCTTGTAACCCCCTACTACGAGCACCTCAGTGCAAGGAATACAAGATCGATCTCTCAGACTGGACGTAGGGCCTCGATTGCCCGAACCAGTATAAACCTTGTGTCTCTTTGCATCACCATCCGAAATCGGGAGCACGTAGAACAAATTCACTAGTCGGTTGAGGACCCCTCGGTCCGAAACACCGATAGTTGGCGCGCCAGGTAGGGGCTGCTGCGTGTCGGTTTCGTCATCCCAGCAGGTTCCGGATGGCAGACCCCGTACGACCATTGCGTCTCGGCACCATGGTTTGGTTCGGGAGCCTAGAGTTCATGTCTCTAGGGCATGAGTATGACATGGTGCTCCTCACTCCTCGAGCCCCACCAACCAACGATGAAGTTACATACAGCAGCCAGGCTCGGGCGGCGTCGGCGGCCGCTCTCGCCCGCCGCCAAGCACGCAGCACGAACAAGGCCACCCCGACGCTCTGCGAATCAATCCGGCGACACGCCAACCCCGCCGATATCCTCGACAGGCTGTTGGCACGGGTCCCTGGTCAGACCTGTCTCTAGCCTGAGCTTGGACAAAGGAGACTTGCCTATGGCATGCGGCGATGCCCAGTCGTCCAGCTCCGCCCTACCACTCCCTGAAGAGCTGACCCCGGCGGGGCAGAATCTGGAGACGGCACCGTCCCCATACCCCTTTGGGTTGAGAAACGCCGCCGCCTCTTATGCCTACGCTTACACTGCCGCTCACGAGCACCCCTCGGAACGCCGCCAGCGCTTCGCTCTTGGCCTGAGCACCCACTCCGACTCCTCGGACGAGGACGAGGCATGGCCCGGGGTGGATTTCTCTGAACTCCACAACCCTGGGGCTTTGCGCCAATTCTTGGCCGCAAGCGACTACTGCTTCGGCTACTCCGACTCCGACGACGAAGGCACCTACGACCCCACTCGCGAATGTTTTCATGTCAGGCTCAGGATGCCGAGGGTGGGCGAAGACGACGAGGGGATAGGTAGCCGTTCCCCGCTCCGCCCTGGTGCGGGCGTCGCTACCCTCCTCCATGCGCCTCACCCGCCACCAAGACGAATGAGAGAACGTCGCTCTTGCGCGACCTCGGCCAGACTCCTAGAACAACTCTGTGAGCTCTAGGCCAAGGTCGAGCAAGACCAACTCCTTCAGAGCAAGCTTAGAGACTCTCTCGAGCAGAAGCAATGAGGTCGCGGTGGCGGGCGGGGAGCCCGACGGAGGGCCTCGATGTGCATCACCGCATCCATAACGACGAAGGGAGTGAGCAACCCCGATCTTCAATCGCGCTAGCTGTAACATCGTGGCTGCGGCGCGATCTTTGTTCGCGCAAATGCCCGAGCCTTCTATCATGGAGGGGCGGCGGGTCCGCGGGCGAGCTCCGAGATCTCCTAGAGACCGCCCATGCGGTTCAACAAGCCGAGAGTTCGCCTCCCGGCGGCACGGGGCGTCTCGAACCTGCCCACGGCACCACCTCGGCGGGGATGGGGAAGCCTTGGCTCATCCCGAACCTGCTCGAGCACCGATAGCTCACAGGGGTCCCCGTGCTCCTTGACAAATTCGACAATCGACACGAGGGGCGGGGAGACCACGAGGTGGTCGGCGACACGACGCGCCACGATGGTGAGGGGCCCGCCCGAGGCTACCATGTGCACCGAGGTGACCGCTACGATAGCGAGGAAGACCGCGATCCTTCTCCCCGAGCCACCTGCCCTCGAGTCTTTAGCGAGCTATCCGTGTCGCCCATTTCCCGCCCGTTTTGACAACCACCAACCTCATGAAATACAAATGGCGAGACCAACCCCGAACTCGGCTTGCCGACATCACTGGCTCGCCAGCTAGGTGGCGCGGATGATGACCTGCTCATCATCCAGAACCTCTCCTGCTCTTGTCGACTCGGCGTGAGCTCGGCTCGAGCACCTCCCTCCCTCACAAATCCACGATCGGCGCGACTTGGTTAGGGTCTTCGTCGGAATTTCTAGGGCACATACGTCGTCCGGAAACTCCACGGGACCTTAAGAGTTGCCGCCAAATCAAAGTAGTCTCTCCGAGATTTCATCCGCGCTTCTCCAAGCAAAGGTGCACAAAGTTGCCCAAATATCGGCGACTCGAGAGATCGTCCCAGCTTTCCTCTCGCACCACCGCCGAGACACAGTCTGGAGCTAGGTCAGAATGTGCCACGCACCGCTGCTACGCTCCACGACATCACCACCAACTTCACCTCGGGCGAGGAGGCCGTTGGTGCCATCTTCCCCGATAGCGACGCCAAGGGAAAACGGAGAGACGAGGCCCCCGATGCCTCGGCCTGCCACCTCCCTAAGAGAAAGAAAAAGGGGCGCCTAGGGAAGCAGGAGGCCATGGAGGCTGATCTGGTCGGGGCCGTACAACGCAAGAATCCCCGAGGCCCCAAAGGCCCTAGGCCTTTTGACGACATGCTCAAGAAACCATGCCCTTATCACCAAGCCCCGGTCAGGGATGCCCTCGAGGATTGCTCCATGCTGCGACGTTACTACGCCAGGCTCGGGCTCCCCGACGACGACGCCAAGCAGAAGGGCACCAGTGACCGGGACGAGGACAAGGGCGACGGGTTCCCCGAGGTACGCAACACCTTCATGATCTTTGGCGGGCCCTCGGCATGCCTTACGGCGTGGCAGCGCAAGAGGGAACGCCAAGAAGTCTTCTCAGTCAAGGTAGCCACCCCCAGTACCTTGACTAGTCTCGAGAGGCGATCACCTTCGATCGAGATGACCACCCTGACCATGTTCCGAATCCCGGGCAGTACCCACTGGTTGTCGACCCGATCATCGGCAACACCCGACTCTCCAAGGTGTTGATGGACGGAGGCAGCGGCCTCAACATCCTCTACGCCAACACCCTGGAACTCTTGGAGATCGACCGGTCGAGGCTCCGAGGTGATGTCGCACCCTTCCATGACATCGTGCCAGGGAAGCGCACGCGACCCCTCGGGCGCATCGACCTTCCCGTCTGCTTTGGCACCCCCTCCAACTACCGCAAGGAAGTCCTCACCTTCGAGGTAGTCGGGTTCGGGGGAGCCTACCACGCCATCCTGGGGGCGGCCGTGCTATGCCAAGTTCATGGCAGTGCCCAACTATACCTACCTCAAGCTCAAGATGCTAGGCCCTAGCGGTGTCATCACAATTGAGTCCACGTACGAACAGGCATATGACTGCGACGTCGAATGCATCGAGTACGCCGAGGCTCTTGAAGAGGCCGAGACCCTCATCATCCCCACCTCGACCAACTCGGTGGCGAGGTGCACGACAGCAAGCATCGCGGGGGCGCGTTCGAGCCACCTGAAACCATCAAACTCATCTCGGTCGACCCGCCGCCCCGACGACCGAAAGCTACCGAGGATCGGCGCCACCCTCGACATCAAATAGGAAGCCGTGCTCGTCGACTTTCTCCGTGAACGAACGCCGACATATTCGCATGGAGTCCCTCGGACATGCCGGGCATACCAAGGGAGGTCGCCGAGCACGCCCTGGACATCCGGGCCGGATCTAGACCGGCGAGGCAACGCGCCGCGCCGCTTCTTCGACGAAAGAAAAGCGCAGGCCATTGGAGAGGAGGTGCAGAGACTCTTGGCGGCCGGGTTCATCAAGGAAGTGTCTCACCCAGTGGTTGGCTAACCCCGTGTTAGTCAAAAAAAAAATGGGAAATGGAGGATGTGTAGACTACACCGGTCTAAACAAAGCCTGTCCAAAGGTCCCTTCCCATTACCTCGAATTGATCAAATTGTTGATTCCACCTGCAGGTGCGAGACCTGTCTTTCCTTGATGCGTACTCGTTACCACCATCGGATCGGGATGAAAGAGTCCGACCAGCTCGCAACTTCTTTCATCACACCGTTCGGCATGTCTTTGCTACGTGGCGATGCCCCCTTCGCCTCGAAACGCAGTGCCACGTACCAACGGTGCATGACCCAGTCTTTGGAGACAACATCGGGTGGACCGTCGAGGCCTACGTGAGCGACATCGTGGTCAAGACCGAAAAGGCCGAGGGTCTCGTCGATGACTTGAGGATAACCTTCAAATGCCTTAGGGAGAAGGGCATCAAGCTCAACCCCGAGAAGTGTGTGTTCGGGGTCCCCGAGGCATGCTCTTGGGATTCATAGTCTCGGGCGCGCATTGAAGCCAACCCGGAGAAGGTCTCGCCATAACCAGCATGGGACCAATCGAGAGACCTCAAGGAGTGCAGCAGAGGGTCATGGGATGCCTTGCGGCCTGAGCCACTTCATCTCGCGCCTCGGCGAAAAAGGTTTGCCACTATACCGACTCTTGAGAAAGTTCGATCGTTTCTCTTGGACCCCCGAGGCCAAGGAAGCCCTCAACAGACTCAAGAGCCTACTCACCAATCCTCCCGTCCTAATACCCCCGGCCATGGACGAGGTCCTCCTACTCTACGTCAGCAAGAAACAACCCAAGTGGTCGTGCCGCCGTAGTGGTAGAGAGGCGGGAAGAAGGGCATACTCTACCCACCCAACGACTGCTTTATTTCATCAACAGGTGCTCTCTCGAGACCAAAGCACACTACCCCACATCCAGAACCGGGTCTCGCCATGGTCCTGCCCGGCCAAGAAATCAAGGCCACTACTTCGAGTCGCACCCGGTGACCGTGGTATCATCCTTCCCCACAGGCGAGATAGTTCATAACCGGAGGCCTCGGGCAGATAGCCAAGTGGGCTGTCGAGCTTATGGGGAAACCTTGACCTTTGCGCCTCGGCGATCAAGTCTCGAGTCTTTGGCGATTTCGTGGTGAATGGACAGATACCCAACTGCCACCCACTCAAATTCGCACGGAATCTGGACCTTGTACTTGATGGATCCCTGATGAAGACCGGGGCGGGCGCGGGTCTGCTCTTCATTTCACCCCTCGGAGTACACATGCGCTACATGGTGCGGCTCCACTTCACCGCCTCCAACAACGTGGCCGAATACGAGGCCCTCATCAACGGCTTACAAGTCGCCATCGAACTTGGGGCATGACGCCTCGACGTCCGAGGCGACTCACGGCTCGTCATAGATCAAGTGATGAAGGAGTCAAACTGCCTCGACCCCAAAATGGAGGCTTACTGCAAGCTGGTACGACACCTAGAAGACAAGTTCGACGGTCTTGAGCTAAATCACGTCGCGCGGAAGTACAACGAAGCCGTCGACGAGCTGGCAAAGATGGCCTCAGCACGGGCCCTGGTCTCCCCGAACATCTTCGCCAGAGACCTCCACAAACCTTCCATTGGAAACACCTCGGCAACAGAGGAGGGCCCACCTGTGGAACCCACGGTGAAGCTCGACGCCCTCTATGCTACCGAGACCCCCTCGACCAAGCCCGAGGTCATGGAAGTCAACGCCGAGCCTCCACAGACTGATCAGGACGTGGATTGGCGAGTCCCATTCCTCGATTGGCTCGATCGGGGGGAGCTTCCTGACGACAAAACCGAAGCACGGCGGCTTGCGCGGCGAGCCAAGACCTACGCCCTCTACAACGGCGAATTGTACAGGTGAAGTCCCTCAGGTGTCCTCCAACGGTGTATCAGCTCCGAAGCGGGCCGAGCCCTGCTTTGGGACTTACATGCGGGTGCCTGCGGGCACCATGCGGCGCCTCGGACGCTCATAGGGAACGCTTTCCGCCTAGGGTTCTACTGGCCGACGGCGGTCGCCGACGCTACCAAACTAGTACACTCCTGCGAAGGATGCCAGTACTACGCTCGGCAGACACATCTCCTGGCCCTGGCCCTGCAAACCATCCCCATCACATGGCCATTCGCCGTGTGGGGGCTCGACATGGTCGGGCCTCTACAAAAGGCCCCCGGGGGCTTCACCCATCTATTGGTATCAATCGACAAGTTCTCCAAATGGATCGAGGCTCGTCCGATCAATCGAATCAAATCCGAGCAGGCGGTGCTATTCTTCACTGACATCATCCACAGGTTTTGGGTCCCCAACACCATCATCACCGACAACGGGACGTAGTTCACCGGCAAAAGGTTCCTGACGTTTTGCGACGACCACCACATCCGTGTGGCCTGGTCGGCCGTAGGACACCCAAGGACCAACGGCCAAGTAGAGCATGCCAATGGCATGATCCTACAAGGCCTCAAGCCAAGGATTCACAACCGATTGAAAAAGTTTGGCAAAACATGGCTTGCCGAGCTCCCGTCGGTCATCTGGAGCCTGAGGAACACTCCAAGCCGAGCCACGGGATTCATGCCTTTCTTCCTAGTCTATGGGGCCGAGGCCATCCTCCCCACCGACTTGGAATATGGTTCCCCGAGGCTGCAAGCCTATAATGAACAAAGTAACCGCACCACCCGAGAGGATGCCCTTGATCAACTGGAGGAAGCCCGAGATGTCGCGCTACTACACTCGGCCAAATACCAGCAGAGCCTGCGGCGCTATCAGGCCCAACGCGTCCGAGGCCAAGACTTGAAGGTAGGCGACCTGGTGTTGAGGCTAGCATAGAGCAACAAGGGTCGCCACAAGCTGACCCCGCCATGGGAAGGACCGTACATCATCGCCCAAGTGCTGAAGCCCGGGACCTACAAGCTGGCCAACGAGAAGGGCAAAGTCTTCACCAACGCTTGGAACATAGAACAGCTACGTCGCTTTTATCCCTAAATTTCCAAGCATTGTATATGTCGTTCCTCGAAATACAATTAAAAAGCGTTCTTTAGTTGGTCTAATTTTTTGAAAAACCCCCCGAGCCCATCGTAGGCCTCGGCAATCTGATAACTCGGCAAGGAAACTCGGTTCGCCTCGGCGAAACCAAGCCTCCTCTGGGGCTAGATAGGGGACCCCTCCCTAGGCGTCCCCTAGGTCCCATCATGCCATTCTTCTTCACTTTTTAGCAAAAATCCTCACGCCAAGTCCCTAGCAGGCTCTCGGCCGAATTAGTTGTAAAACCCCTCGGACCAAGGTCTGCTTTCCTAAGAGAGGCCGGTAGAGTCGCGAGACGGCCTACGCCTCCGGGCTATGGCACTCCCTCACTACCTCTCGCTCAAGGGATGGCTTAGGCCCCAAGGGGGTGTTTTGCAAACGAAATCCGATCAGGAGCAACAGAGGGCAGAGGCTCGGAAACATAAGAAAAACAACTAGGAAACACAAGTACTTCAAAAGTAAAGGCCTCGATGGCCACAAGCGTTACGATACAAAAAATAACCCCTATTCTATTTTTACATAGCCCCCGGGGCCCAGATCAAGGCTCAGGGCCTTCAGCGTCGGCAGATGGTAGGGGAGGAACCACATCCTCTTCGAAGAGCATCGCCAGCGCCGTGCCAGGGCCTTCTGCCGCCTCCATCAGCTTCGCCACCGCCGCGTCGGCCTCCTCGTCATCATCAGGCAGAACATAGTCATCACTGATGGCCGGGAGGTCGATGCCAAGGTAGTGAGAGGAGATGACGGCCAGCGCCCGCTTGACACCCGTGTGCAAGGTGCCTTCGAGCCGCTCAGTGCATCTGGTTGCTTTCAACAATCAGGTGGCTCCCAAGGAGCTGCTGATTGAACCCCTCGACCTCCAAGGCCTCGCAGCGGAAAAAAGGGCAAAGACACTTCAGCGCCTCGTGCTCCCCGATCTTGGTCTCGAGCACCGTCTGCACCGCGCTGGAAGCCTCGGTGGCCCGAAGGATCTCCGCCTCCGACTCTGCACCGCGGAAAACGGAATGAAGTCGAGCGAGAGAAAGGACAACCTAAGTTGGGGATGGAAGCCCACGGAGCTCACCCTTGGCCTTCTGCTCCCAGCGACGGGTCTCGGCCTGACAGGCCTCGGCCTTCTCCCTCAACCGTTGGGCCTCGAACCTAGAGGCCTCGGCCGCCCTGGAGGCTTCACTTCCCAGCTCTGCGTCAGACAAGGAAGTCAGGGAGCAAACATAAGGAAAAGGAAACAAAACAAGGGGACTGGAACTCACCCTCGATCGCCCCCTTCAAAACCACAGCCTCGATCTGCGAGGCCTCAACCGCAGCAAGGGCCTTGTTCAGAGCACCTTTGGTCAGCCGGTGCGCACTCTCCTCAGCCCCCAGCTGCCTGGCGAGGGCCTTGCCTGAGGCCGTCGGCTCTTCGGCCCGGGACCTGAAGGCATCCCGATCGCTGACCGCGCGGGTAAGCTCCTCCTCCAGCTCCTTGACCCGCGCCGCCAAGGGGGCGAGCTGCGCCTAGACCGTGGCCGCCTCGACCTTCATGTCGGCACAGCGAAGGCGGAGGTCCCCCACCTCCACGCTTCGCGCCGACAGAAGCTCATTAGCATTGGCAAGAAGGCCCTTCTGCCGGTGAAGCTAGTCCCAGACGCCCCTCTCCCGCCGGAGAAACACCGACTTCCCAAGCGACCGGGTCTTGAGCTCCTGGGGAAGCAGAGCGAGGGTCATTGGTCGCAACAAAGTCAAGAAAGTAAACGTCGCACGAGAAAGAAAAGCACGAACCTGGGCGACTCCGGGCAGTTCATCGGCCACCACAGATAGCGCCGTCCGTAGCGACCGCTCCGCCAGCTGGCGATACTGCTCGAAGGTGTTCCAGCGCCCACCCTTAGCCGCGTCCTCAAGGGCGAGCAGAGGCTCCCCCTCAGGGTCGTCCCGGCTCCACCACAATACCCGCGGGTGGTCCCACCCGCGAGGCTCGGGTCGGACCCGCACGAGGGCCGAGCCTGCCTCATCCAAGAGCGGCGCTGGCTGCTCCACGGCATTGGTCTCCTCGGCGTCGACCACCTCCCGTGCCCGGGAAGTATCGTCGGAGGAGATCGGATAGACCAACGGCGGGCCCTGAACCAAGGGCACCATCGAGGCGGCCGCCGCCTGCATCTCCGCCTCCTGCACAGACGGCCTCGCCGCCATCATGGTCTCGGGGGCTCCGGCCTCTGCAATTACGGCCTCGGCGGTCTCAGGGTCTCTGGCCTCCGCCATCGTGGCCTCGGCAGACGCTGAGACGCCGACCACGGCCACCGCGGTCTCGGCGGTCGTGGGCGCCGTAGCCTCCGTCGCCTCAGCCTCGGAGACCCCGGGGCCTCAGCAACAAAGGGCATGCTGGCCCCATCCGACTCGTGAGCCTCGCCCCCACGAGGCGGAAGCGCTCCCTCCCATCGTGCGTGTGTAGGGGCGCCTCGGCAGCCCTCCCTTGGCGGCCGGGCCCGTCGGGTCGACCCTCGCCGATGCCACGCCCGCGTTGGATAGCGGCTTGTGCCTCCGCCACCCAGTGTGCGGAGGAGCCGAAAGCTCGCCTTAAGTGCCTTAAGGGGCGCCAAGGGAGGTCATCCGCCGCAGCCTTCTCCGACTAAGGAAAATTAACCTACAGGGTCAACGCAAAACTAAAAAAGCGACTGAAAAACACCATGACCCTGCTAAGAATACACTTGCCTTGATCGGGGCGGCCCCAGCTTCACCACGGCAAACCTCACCCGCAGCGGCGGAGGCGGCGGCGCCTCCGCCGCCACCCGCTCCACCACAGCCGCCGAGCCTACCGGGCGGACGGCGCATTTGCCTAACGCCCGCGCCTCGGGCGTGTCGGCCTCGGCCTCGGAGCGGGCAACCACCGGCCCCGGGTCTGCTTCTCCTCCCCTTCCCGGGGGTGCCGGGATGCTTATCGACACCCCGGGCGCCACCTCCACGACATCAGGAAGGTGGTGTAGGGGACCTCGCCCTCCCTTGACCTTGTCGTCCCCGTCCGAGGCCTCCGTTGACAACGACGTCGACGGGGATTCCTCCAGCGGAAGACCGTCCTTCCGTTGTTGATGGCGGCGCTTATCTAGCTCCTCGCGCGCGAGGATGTGCTTCGTGCATTTCGCCGCCTTGGCGTCCTTTTGCCTCTTCTGCGCATCGGCGTGAGCACGATTGACCGCCCGCCGCCGCGCCTCGGAACGGGCGGTGGAGAGGAGCGCACGTCCCTCATCCCCTGAAGGAACGATGAACGCACATAAGGGAACAAGGGGTAGGAGGAGACTGAGGAGGTTCAGAGGCTACAGCGGTGCACGACTTACCAGCGAAAGGAACCCCCGCGACGGCCGCATCGTGATAGGGGTCAAGTTGCTGCCCCTCAGCTTCGCCTCTACCATCTCCCCCACCCGACGAAGAATCTCCTCCTCGGAAAGGGCGGAGGAGGACATCCGGGTGCCCTCAATGGGCTCACCCGGCTTCATCTCAAACAGCCGCCGCCGCCGAGCCATCAGCGGCAGCACCCTCTAGCGGTGGAACATGGCCACAACCACAGCCACGGTGAGGCCGTGGCCCCGCAGCCTCACCAGCCCCTCCAGGAGCGGCTCCTAGCTTGGGCTGGTCGACCTTCGGGATGCCCCACTTCCACTTCTCTGGGCAACTCCCCACAATCCGCCCGGTGTAGGGGGGAAGCCCTCCGTCGTCATTACGAAGGTAAAACCAACTCGTGTACCACCGGTGGTTGGAGGACGCGAGTTGGGCCAGGATGTAGAGGTGCAGGCAGTCCTGACGCACTTGGAGAGTGCAGCCTCCGGCCCTCGCCGCCTTCCTCTTGCTCGACGTGCCTGATGGCTTTGTAGTATGCCCCGCCCGGAACAGATGGAGCCACAACTCCCAATGGGGCGCGATCCCTAAATACCCCTCGCAGACGGCAACAAAGATAGCCGCCTGAGCAATGGAGTTGGGATTAAAATGGTGGAGCTCCACGCCGTAGTAGTGCGTAAGCGCCCGCATGAACCGGTCCGCCGGGACGCCGAGGCCACGCACGTGGAAGGAGACGAAGTTTACGACGTAGCCGTCACGAGGCCTCGGCTCTGGCTCGTCGTACGGAGCAATCCATTCCGGCCTGGCGGAGTCAGTCACCGGGCGGAGGAGCCCACCGTCGACAAGCGACTGGAGCATCTCCTCGATGACGTCCGACAGATCCCAGGGGTCTGCCTCGACGACAATGATATCACCGGCGATGGGTGCGCTGGGGGAGTCAGGTGCGGCGGTGAGTCTTTTCTCTCCCTCCCACGCTTTCACTTTTTTCTCGCTTCCTCCCTAGGCTCGCTCTTCCTCCTCTCCTTCTCAGCACTCGCTGCTCTAGCGACGGCTCGGCGGGGGCGGCGCTGATGCAGGCAAGGTAAGACGAGGAGGGGCAAAACTCCCCGGGTATTTATGCAGGGAGGAGGCAAAACGAGCGGGCGATGAAATCGGGGAGATTTCCCCCCAATCTGGCACGGTTAACCATGAGCCGATTTCACCGGCCCACGTGCCCACGTCTCCCGCATTAAATGCGAGGACGGTTACGTCCCATCCACCATGCCACGCTCGGCCACTACGGCAGCAGGTACCGTTTCGACTCCCAATAAAACTGCCTCAAAAGGCGCGCCACTCGCGGCCGAGCCAATAGGGAAGATATTTCCTACGGCCTATTCCTTTCATAGGAAGGAACCGGGCTCTGAGCCTATTACGATCCAGGGGTTCGAAGGCTGGACCCCAAAAGGGTTTCGACAGCTGCCCTAGGATAACAGAGTCAGGGGCGACTGCGGGCGAGCCTATTTGGGGCCGAGACCCAAGCGAGCAAAACACTTGGGACGCCCAAAGTCGTGTCCGAGACCGGTAGGAAAGTATCCGAATGGGATCCCACCGTAGGGAGGCACCGAGCCACCGAGGCCCAACGAACGGCCTCGACACCCACTAGAGAAATCCTCTGGTACTCTTGGAGTGTGTCTCTGGACCGCTAGCCGTCCCCTAACGAACGGGGTTCGGGCCTCCACTCGGACTACCCGATAATAGCTCACCGGAAGTGCCACCGCTCGTGCCCATCGAGGGTAGCGAGGCACATTCCACCCCTCCTTCCGAGCGAAAAGGAAGCGCGAGGGTCGCATAAAAAGTCAGGGGAACCCCTGATGGCCTTCTCGCCCTATGCAGAGGCTAGGGGGCTCCTCCTGCAAATATGCCAAGACCCCACGACCCGGGCTCGCGCCCAAAGGGGCCTCGGCAAACAAACCCTCACGCGCGAGGGGCGTATAAAAAGTCAGGGGAACTCCCGACGGCCCTCTCGCTCTGCGCAGAGGCTAGGGGCTCTTCCTACGACCTTGCCGAGACCAGAATGGGCTCGGCAAACAAACCTCACTCATGAGGGGGCGTATAAAAAGTCGGGGAACTCCCGACGGCCCTCTCGCTTCTCAAGCAGAGGCTAGGGGCTCTTCTGTGACCTTGCCGAGACTGAATGGGCTCGCAAACAACCCTCCGTCCAAACAAAAAGGATATGTGAGGGGCGAATGAAAAAGTCAAGAGACCCCCGACCGTCCTCTTGCTCCAGGCGGAGGCTCGGGGGCTCCTCTTGCACCCAAAAACCAAGACAAAAACACGATAAAGGGCACCGAGCCCGTTACGGTCCAGGGGTTCGAAGGCTGGGCCTCCAAGAGGTTTCGATAGCCGCCCTAGGGCAACAGAGTTAGGGACAACTTCGGGGCGAGCCTACAAATGGCCCAGGCCCGAACAAATAGTCGCTCGGGGCGTCCTAAGTCGTGTCCGAGACCGACAGGAAAGTATCCGAATGGGATCCCACCGTAGGGAGGCACCGAGCCACCGAGGCCCAGCGAATGGCCTCGGCACCCACTAGAGAAATCCTCCGGTACTTTTGGAGTGCGTCTCTGGACCGCTAGCCGTCCCCTAGCGAACGGGGCTCGGGCCTCCACTCGGACTACCCGATAACAGCTCACCGAAAGTGTCCACGCTCGCGCCCATCGAGGGTAGCATGGCACATTCCACCCCTCCTTCCGAGCGAAAGGAAGCATGAGGGACATACCCAACGTCAGGGGGACCCCTGACGAACCTCTCGCTCCATGCGGAGGCTAGAGGGCCTTTTTTTTGCAACCTCGCCGAGACCCCCGCAACCCGAACTTGCGCTTATGGGCTCGGCAAATGCAATAAGAATTGATCACTCAAACACGAAAATGGAGAAGGCCCCTGGAGGAGTAACTTCACTCCTCCGGGGCTCGAAGACTTCACCCGGCCGGAGTGCCTCGCACACACCACCGGAACCTCGAAAAACAAACCAATTCCTCTGAGGCGGGCATAAACCCAGCCTCGACGAACCCTCGGGGAGAGTGCACGCACTCACCCCGAGGCTCGGGGCCTCTTGTCGGGTACCTTAGAACGGGGTACCCCAAGCAAACATCAAAATAAAGCTAGAAGGTAAGCCATGGGCCCCTCACCTGCCACGACCGAGCCCTCCTCCACCTCGCCTCGAGCCTCGAGCAGGAGGTCTCGGGACAAACTCCGCCTCACGTGAGGCTCCCCAGGGTAGGCCTCGGCAGGGGGCGCCATCTCCGTCTCGCCCGAGGCTCTCCAGGGAAGGCCTCGGTAGGGGTACATTCTCCGTATCGCGCGAGGCGTCTCGCGCAAGGCCTCGGCAAGGAACCTGATCTCCATCTCGCGCGAGGCCTCATTCTCTGTGTCGCTCGAGGCCGGCTCGTCCGCGGCCCATCGCCCCCTGCCTTGGCCGACCCTCCCGACAACTCGTCATGTCTCATTAATGCTTCAACCACTCCCGCAATCTCAGCCGGACGGTGGCTCAACGCCACAGGATGGCCGACGCGACTCGAGGTCGCATCAGCGCCATACCGGCCGGGACAGAGCACGACAGGGATTACCGGCCACTGTGTCCTACCACTGTGTCCACGATCAGCGCCATACCGGCCGGGGGCAGGCACGACGGGGATTACCGGCCACTGTGTCCTACCACTTTTTCCACGATCAGCGCCATACCGGCTGGGACAGGGTACGACGGGGATTACCGACCACTGTGTCCAAACGCTGTACCCATGATCGGCCGCCCGCTCAAGGCCTCGGCACTGTACACCGAGGCCTCGGTTATCTGGGGGTTCGTGCCTACCGAGACCCCCCCCACCGCAGTGCCAGCCTCAGCACCGACCAAGTCTCGGCCTCACGCACAGTCCGTCCATAGTGGCTTGCATGTTCGCCGCCGCGTCCACTCCGAGTCATTCCCGGGGCTCCCACGACGCACAGGATCTGATGGGACGACCACGCCGCCCCAGTACTCCAAGGATGGACCACTCCGACGACCACGCCACCACAGGGACAGGCCACAGGGCTCGGACGTGCCACCCCTATTGGCACGACGCCGCATAGTAATACATGTACGGTCCTTGTCCTCCCTTCAACTATAAAAGGAGAGGACTTGGGCCACTTAGGGGAGGCCGGGAAAAAACCTTGTAACACACACACACATCCCTGCCGCCTGAGAGCAACGTCTCAAGCGGCCCGCACGACACCCTGCCGAGACCTGGGACCAGCTCCCTCTCTCCTTTAGCTTGTAACCCCCTACTACGAGCACCTCGGTGCAAGGAATACAAGATCGATTTCTCAGACTGGACGTAGGGCCTCGATTGCCCGAACCAGTATAAACCTTGTGTCTCTTTGCATCACCATCCGGAATCGGGAGCACGCAGAACAAATTCACTAGTCGGTTGAGGACCCCCCGGTCCGAAACACCGACACATCATGTTTCACCATGGCATCAAGTTGATGGTTGGAAATGGGGGGTCCCACAACAGTTTCAGGTGGAATTCCCAAAATTTTCATTGTTCTGCTCTGATTTTCAAACTATAACCATTTTTCAGCCCAATGGATCTGCATAGGGCTGATACTCTCAAGCCAGTCCATTCCAAGTATCACATCATAGCAACCAAGTGGTATAATTTTGAATGAGTTCTTGAAAGTAATGCCCTGAATATTCCACAGCTATTCTGGCAATTCATGAGTGCATTCCAAGAGGTTTCCATTTGCAACCTTGACCAAAACAGGGTTAGATAAGGCTTGTTTCCCCTGAATTCTTGAGGCCAAATCTTCACTGATGAAGCAGTTGGTACTCCCAGAGTCTACTAACATGAAAACCTCTTGTCCATCCAAGAAACCTCTGAGCCTGACAGTCCTCATACCTTCTGTGCCTTTCATAGCCTGAACAGAGATTTCCATTAAATCTTCCCCAGAGTCATTCTCTTCATCAACTTGTACTTGCAATTCTGACTGATCATATGTCAGGAAATCCCATACTTCTTCCATGGCATGTAAAGACACCGTCTGACATTTGTGGCCCGGACTCCATTTTTCTCCACATTTAAAACATAACCCCTTGGCCTTTCTATAGTTCTTCAAAGCAGACAATTTATCATCTCCTTGCCTGCTTCTGGTAGAGTCCAGCGTCTTCTTATCCTCACCTGGACTTGGAGAATACCTTGGTGCACTGCCAGTAGGTATTACACTGGTTCTCGCGCCATCAGAGTAAGATCTCTTGTACATCGTATTGGCATCTCCCCTTCTGTGGCTGCTGTTGGATTGATCCAGTAGAGCTTCCTCCTGCAACAAAGCCAAGGAACTCGCAGAGTCCAAGTCTTGGGGTCTATGAACCATAATAACAGCTTTTATCTCTCTTTTAAGTCCATCTATAAACCTATTAGTTATAACAGAACTGGGAAAATTGGGATCATGAGCCAGGAGTTGGTGGACTATATCACAGAAGTTTTCTATGTACTCATGGACATTTGTGAGTTGGCGAATATGGAAAAATTGCCTCATGAGTTGGTTATGCTCGTCCCTATCAAACTTGGCACTCACAGTAGCGACAAAGTCTGCCCAGGACATGGTTTTCAAGGTGGATTGGACTGTCTGGAACCACAGAGCTGCAGAACCAGTGAGATGCATAGTGGAATAGCGAATCCATAAACGAGGATCTACAAGATAAACTTCGAAGAAGGTTTCACAATTCTTAATCCAGAGCTTAGGGTTTGTGCCATCAAATTTGGGGAAAGGTAAATCGGGCATTGCAGCACTAAGCAAAGCACGCGCATGCCAGTCACTAGGTACAGAACCATCATAATTCAACACATCAGAAGAAGATTTAGTGTGGTTCATCGCACCTGTGACCGGAGGCGGATCCAGGGTGGTATAAACCACCCCAAATCCAGCACCCCGGTGATGAATTTCTTCACGGTGGCCAATTGGCCCTGATGTCGCCCCGGACAGGGACGGTTCCAGATGAGCGGAACCCGACACCAAACTCGCCCCGCCCTTGGATGAGTAGGGCTCGGGGTGCGCGGACGGGTTGATGACTTCTCCCGTCGTCGCTGGTGACTTGGCCTGGTCAGAGAAGAGCTTCTCCACCCGATCGCCCAGATGGTTCACCGCCTTCTCCAGATCGGTGACGCGGAGATTGACCTCGGGCTTCCAGGCTTCAATCTCCTCTTTCGCCAACCGGATCTCAGACATCGAATACTTCAGCTCAGATATTCCCTTCGAATTCTCGCTCAGTAGGGCCAAAATCTGCCCGAATTGTTCCTCAGGCGACATCCTAGATGATTGCCGGGTGAGGTGCGTGTGGTGGTGGGATTGAGGCGCCAGGATCTCGGCTCTGATACCAGATGTAACCGGACTAGATAGTTGTGAGGCAATCTAGCTCGGGGATTACTTGAACTCGAGACTCCGGCCACCGCCAGGAGCTCACCGCCGACGCCAACCGGCTCGGTTCGATAACGTGTTCAAGCTCGCGTTCATCTTCGCCAGCAAGACTTACATAGGAGCCGTTCGGCATCCTACCCGTTACATGGGCCGTCGAGTAAACAAAGCGAAAAACGAAGATGGGCCAGTACGTCTCACACCCAGTCAGGTCCGTAGATGTTGTAGTTGGGCCTGTGGCTCCGCGCCCCTTTCTTGCCTTCGACTTGAACCGGCTCGCTCCCAGGTTCAGAGTCTTCCTTGTTCAGTACCTTGGCGTCGGTGACATTCTTTTATTACACACACTGTAGAAAAAGCGCCCTCAATTCGTCAAAATATCTTCAGTAGAATGCTGGAAGGCATGTCAAACTCTGGTTATTGTTATAATTATAAATATCCTTATCACAGAATTTTGTGGAAGAAGAGAAGATAAAACGAACTAGCTAGCAGTCTTGTCTGTTATGATTAACCAAACACTCAGCTAGCCGAGCTTGCAAACTTCTTGCTGCATTCCAATGGGCGCCCGGACTTGCAGTTGCAGGAAGGCCGAAGGAGCCCGGGACAGGAGTCGATCGACGGCTGGCTTCCCATCAGCTCCAGGAGGAACGCCAAGTGGTGGTACTCCGCCTTCCACAACGTCACCGCCATGGTCGGCGCCGGCGTGCTCAGCCTTCCCTACGCCATGTCCCAGCTCGGCTGGCCGGTTGGCGTCACGGTGCTGGTCCTGTCGTGGATCATCACGCTGTACACGCTGTGGCAGATGGTGGAGATGCACGAGTGCGTGCCAGGGAAGCGCTTCGACAGGTACCACGAGCTCGGGCAGCACGCGTTCGGCGAGAAGCTGGGCCTCTGGATCGTCGTGCCGCAGCAGCTGGTGGTGGAGGTGGGCGTCAACATCGTCTACATGGTCACCGGCGGCACGTCGCTGAAGAAGTTCCACGACGTCGTGGTCTGTGGTGACATTGGCAAGTGCGAGAGCAAGGACGACATCAAGCTCACCTACTTCATCATGATCTTCGCCTCTTGCCACTTCGTCCTCTCTCAGCTCCCTAGCTTCCACTCCATCTCCGGTGTCTCCCTCGCCGCCGCCGTCATGTCGCTCAGGTATCTATACAGTTCATTTCTTCCACTACTGCATGCGTGTTATTCGTTCTTCTTTGCATATCAGGATCACTGATACATATGAAACTGACTGTGAACGCTCATGGTCGATCATGTCAGCTACTCGATGATCGCGTGGGTCGCGTCGGCGCACAAGGGGAAGTCACCGGACGTGCACTACGGCTTGCGCGCGACGACCACGCCGGGGAAGGTGTTCGGCTTCTTCGGCGCGCTCGGGGACGTGGCGTTCGCCTACGCCGGGCACAACGTGGTGCTGGAGATCCAGGCCACCATCCCGTCGACGCTGGAGAGGCCGTCCAAGAAGCCCATGTGGAAGGGCGCCGTCGTCGCCTACGCCATCGTCGCCGCATGCTACTTCCCGGTCTCGCTCGTCGGATACTGGGCGTTTGGCAACCAAGTTGATGATAACGTCCTCATCAGCCTCAGGAAACCCAAGTGGCTCATCGCCCTCGCCAACATGATGGTCGTCGTTCATGTCGTTGGCGGCTACCAGGTATGTATACATTTTATATATCGGATAATGGAAGAAAAAGGAATTGACCCGGACCAAAACTTTTCTTGATATATCATACATCCCAAATTCTGAATGTATTATAAGAAAAAAAATCAATTGTTTTATATAGGAGTTCTATCTACATCCAAATTAAAGGTGTGTTGTTAGATTTGTACCCTTCCTCCCAAAAAGTTATGTTTTGGTGTTGTCCTAAGTCAACTATCTTAAATCCACCCAAATCTTTAAAGAAATTTGCTAATATTTATGACACCAAATATGTATGATATGAAAGTATATTGCATGACGAATATAATGATATTTGGGGCGTGTTTGATACTAGAGCTAATTGCTAGCAAGCTAAAATTAGCATTAGTGTATCCAAACAATAGGGCTAATAGATGAGCTAATTTTTTATCCAAGATTTGAACTAGTCGTTGGCCAAGTAGCTAGCCAACCTTAACTAATTTGAGCTAATTTTTTGTCTAACTAGTAATTAGTCCTAACTCATCCAAACATGCCTATTTTGTAATATAAACTTTAGTATTCTAGTGTACAAATTTGGGTAAGAAAGGAAACAAAAATTCAGGTAGGGAGAAAGAAAAAATATAGCAAAAACCTAATAAAACTATGGGCATGGCTAGCGTCCGGACGCCCGCCTTGTCATATCCCCAGCGTGCACTTTGACCCGTCTCTGCACCCACCAGTCGCCCCTGACCCCTTCCTCTCTCTCCGCGCGGGCAGTACTCAGGAGCCGGGATGAGCAGCTGAGGACAAGCATGCCCCAGCACGCCCCGACCGCAACACCCTCATCCGCCGTCCCTGCGCGAGTCGTGCGCCCAGTCCACTCGCCTTCGTCCATACAACATAAAACAGTTGCAACATGAAAAACATTTGAATGCAACATACATCAAAAAGTAGATAAAATATTTGGAAGACGCACTTGGAACATGTATGTGAAACACACAAAACATTCAGATTTATAACTTGCAACATGAAACCACATGCTACAATATAAGACTGAAACACCTGAAACATTTGGAACATACTGTTACAATATATTTGGGAAACATATGTAACATCCAGATAAAAAAGATTGCAACATACGTCTGAAAACAGATGAAACATTTTGAACAAACGCTTGCAATATGCCTTCGAAACACTTTCAACATATGGAACATGTGCAACATCCCTTGGTCTACTTTTGCAACATCAAGATGAAATAATTGCAACATACATCTAAAACGTCTGAAACACTTGAAACATATATGTGCAACATAGGCGAGGGAAGGCCGGGCCAGTCAATTCCGACCATCGGGGTGGGAACTGACGACGAGCCACGGCGCGCGAGCACCACCAGCACCAGCCATGCTCGTGGGTGCCCTTGGCTCGACAGAGGAAGACCTGAGACACCACAACACGTGTGCCCCAGCAGCCAATGGTGAGGGAGCGAGCGATACAAGTGACTACCACGCTGGTGAGCGGCTCAGGGAGCAAGGGCGCGCGGCGTGACCGACGATGGGGGGAAGGGCACGACACGGCAGCCCGACGAGTGCACGTTGGGGAAGGGGCCGGATAGATGAGCAGCCACACCGAGCGACGCAGGTGGCTGCCACGTAGGTGAGCGGCGCAGGGAGCAAGGGTGCGCGGTGCGACCAACGATGGGGGAAGGGCACGGCGCGGCAGCCCGACGAGCGCGCGCTGAGAAGGGGCGGATAGATGAGCAACCACACCGAGCGACGCAGGTGGCTGCCATGCAGGTGAGCGGCGCAGGGAGCAAGGGCACGCGGCGCGACCGGCGATGGGGGAAGGGCACAGCGCCGCAGCCCGACGAGCGCACGCTGGGGAAGGGGTCGAACATATGATCGAGCAGCCACACTGAGCGACGCAGGTGGCTGCCACGTAGGTGAGCGGTGTATGGAGCAAGGGCGCTCGGCGCGGCCAATGACGGGAAAGGAAACGGTATGGCAGCCCAACGAGCGCGCGCTGGAGAAGGGGGTGGACGGATATGCAGCCACACTGCTTTGATGCTGGGCGGATAAGCATGAAGGTGTGGGGTGTGGACTCAATAGGGACAGACGAATAAGCACAAGGAAATGGTTTGTTTTTTATTTGGGCCTACTCCTGGGGAGCCGAGTTCGGACGCAGAGTCACGGGCGGACGCGAAAGTATTTCGGTAAAACTATTACGGGATGTCAACTGAACATTGGGGAATTTCATAACCAACGAACAACCGGTCGTCGAACCGGATGGCAACACACGGAAATCATAAAAAAAACGAGTGTTCCAACAACTTCGAACCACACTTAAATTTCTTAAATTTAGAACACACGATAACACGGTAGAAAATTTGGTCCAATGTCGTGAGCAGATGCTTATAATAATAGTTAAAT
The DNA here is from genome assembly GCA_904845875.1 of Miscanthus lutarioriparius. Classification (NCBI taxonomy): domain Eukaryota; kingdom Viridiplantae; phylum Streptophyta; class Magnoliopsida; order Poales; family Poaceae; genus Miscanthus; species Miscanthus lutarioriparius. The sequence goes on from CAJGYO010000013.1 coordinate 72,994,094, forward strand.
TGTCGGCCCAATTGTTTGCATGCACTCTGGGCCAATATAATGTCCGCTGTTGGACTCCTATTTGATGTGGGATTTCATATTTATGTAATACAGCCTGGCCCATAAAGGCAGCTGGTACCCATTAGGCCCACTAAGATAAGTAAGTGAAATGGAAGCGTAACCACAACGAACTATAATCACAGGTACTCCCTCCCCAGTAGCTAGGTGTTTCAGGAACGTTCACATTGGTCCCTCGCCATTGTGATCGTGTCCTTGTGTTTCGGAAACTTTTATTCTCTTAATGAAAAACGGGTGAATGGCTCGATCGCAAAAAAAAAACAGGTACTCTCTCCGTTCCATTTTATCTGGCGCAAGTTAAATGACATGGTCTTCTAGATTACACTTTGACCATTTATTTGTTTTTATATTATATTACTTATGCTTATAAACTTATAATCATTAGATTAGAAAGTATAAAATTCCTTACAAATCTAATCATATAAAGTTTGTATTATAATAGTTAAAAATTATTAGCCTAATTATTAGTCAAAGTTTTTAAAGTTTGAATTTTGATATGCGTGTACGCCAAATAAAATAAAACAAAGGTAGTATTTCACAACTGCCCGACGTTACAAAATTGGGTTGGGACTATCCCCATGAGACAACCATAGGTACCTACCGTAGATTCATGCCATGTGTCTATGCATAATCGGATGATTATGCAAAGATACGTGGCATGAATCCACGATAGGCACCCATGGCTACGCAATGAGGATAGTCCTCACATAAATTTTTTCTCCTAAAGAATCCTATACTTAGCGTGACGGTACGTGTACATGGCCTATCAAGCGATCAATCTATCATCTTATTATGACCTAACAGTTTAGATTAAACCAAACATTCCATGTCTAATACAATTAATAAATAGTAAATTCAAAATAATAAATTAAAAAATCAAATAGTATACTCAAATAATAAATTAAGAGAAAATAAAACTTTGATTTTCGACACGAATTGAAACCAGGTATAGCCACCACACTAGATAGAACGGACAGTGGAAGAGCCACATTCAAGAGGGTTGTCAAAGGCCTTCTCACCAGACTATATACATGTATGTTTTCCCACAAGTGTTTCGTGTTGTTGGTGACACAGCTATATGCGATGCCGGTGTTTGACATGATAGAGACGGTGCTGGTGATGAAGTTTCGGTTCCGCCCAAGCCTGATGCTCCGCCTCATCGCCCGTAGTGTCTATGTCGGTAATGCTCTATATATCTATTAACTGAACTCAGCAGTTTAAGTTCTGAAGAACTGCTCATGGATCAAAGTGGCAATGCAATGCGCACAAGACTGATGAGATATAAGCTCTAAGTGCAGGGTTCACAATGTTTGTAGCCATCACCATCCCTTTCTTCGGTGCATTGCTCAGCTTCTTTGGTGGATTTGCATTCGCACCGACGACGTATTTCGTAAGCTCCCATTGGTCCATTTACCTATTTTTTGGCTGCTACAAAAATTTACTGCTGTGTTTTAATCGTCGAGATTTATGTTCTTTCTATATTCTTCCTATTCGACTGGTAATTTAATCAATCATATGATGAATCGTTAGGATATTATATACTCAAGTGTCAAATTGTAACCTAAGAGCTTACTGAATCATGCTTTATTCTGGCAGCTTCCTTGCATTATGTGGCTCAGAATATACAAGCCTAAAACTTTCAGCATCTCATGGTTTACCAACTGGGTAAGAACAAGCAGACAATCCAAGACTATTTTTCTCCCTTCAGTAGAATGTACATATTTGCTTAATCATTCTCTTTGTTGTCCATGTTTTTCAGATCTGCATTGTTCTAGGAGTGTTGCTGATGGTACTGTCACCGATTGGTGCGCTTCGTCAGATCATCTTGAATGCCAAGACGTACCACTTCTACGAGTAAATATGATTGGTTCAACACAAAACCAAGTTTTCTGCCATGGTTAAGAGATGTTCGACGTGTCTCAACTGTCATGTTTTGAATGGGACTTATTGTTTTTCTTCAGCATGGTAAAAAAACTCGCATCGGTCAGTGTAATTAGTACAGATTATTACATTTTACCCAAGTTTTTATCGTGCAACAGGATGGTACGCTCATATTCAAAGCTTGTTCCTGCTCATGACGATCTGAAGTGTCATGGTTCTGTTAATTATGTCTAAACCTAGAAGTTTGTTTCTGAGTTACCATGTACATGTCTATATTCTAGGGCAGAGTTGTCTTATTTGCGAATTATTTGGAAGAATGAACGATGTATTTTGTTCCATAGTCATTCAGAGTGCCAATTAACATAATGTTCCAATCCAAAATAATATTTATGTTTATTAGTCCATGTACTCGTACTCATGCATCGGAAATAATTTCAAGAAACAAGTGTTAGAAGTTTATGACTAAATTTGAGGTCTGTGCAAATGCTACGCAACAAATACCTACGCTGTAAATCACTTTCACAGATTTATTGGAAAAATGGTGACACACATTTATGGGCCAGTCTCATCATGAAGGTTAAACAAGATTCTATTTGTTTTGGATCCTTCATAATTAAGGGTGACTCAGAAATCAGATTATGGGAGGATAGAAAGGTTGGCTGATGTGACAATGTGGGAGTAGTATCCTTGTTCGTATAATATAGTTAGATTCAAACATGCCACCATAGAAGATGTCTTATGTGCCTCACACACCCATTTTTTCTGACGTAGGAAGTTAATAGGATCAAAGTTAACAGCATGGAAGAATTTATTACCACATATTGCAAACATTAAGTTGACACAAGAACAAGATATGTTTTGCTGGAACCTACATCCATATGAACAGTTTTAGGTGAACTCACATTATATGGTGTTGATGATCCATGTAGATGTCCCCAGTATTAACATAAAATTGTGAAAATCAAAGGCCCCTTTAAAAATTAGGATTTTCCTTTGATTTCAACAACGGGATGTAATGATAACGAAAGATAACCTGTTAGATATTTAGGCATTTTTATTATCAGTTTAATTCAGAAATATAACATCAGCAGGTTTGTGACGACATATATGTGCAAGTGTATATTTCTTATGAACGCTACATCACGCATAGACGACATACAGATCGATACAGTAAAAATACAAAATATCGTAATCACAGAGATTAGACTGTACCCAGCGGAGGGTCCCATGCCGAGGGCATCGGAGGCTCCATTCGCACTAGTCGACATAGTGCGTTGCTCGAAGTCGCGGACCACAGTCGAGGCAGGAAGATGTTCGCAGTGCAGTCCCACGAACGGATCACGGATCACCAGGAAGAAGACGCCTTGACGTTCCAGGGAGAAGACGGATCGAAGAGCGATCTCTAGCAGGAAGAAGATGGACGAGCAGTCGCGGATCGCTCCCCAAAAACCTAATCGCCGCTCATCCTGTGCATGATTCTCAGGTGGCCAAGGGTTCCGGAGGCACCTGCTCTCCCGCTACTCCGTGCGCGCAGAGGAACGGGACGGGAAAGATAGAAAGCTACGGAGATGTGGATTCTCTCGGGAACTGTTGCGGGATACTTCCTCTGGACTGACGGAATACAGGATATGTATGGCTGCTGCGGGGAAGGGAGAGAGGCAGCGGAGAATCCTAGGAGACGGGAAGCGAAAGAGACGGTAACTGACGCAGTCAATTTGCCTCCACCAAAGGGAGTAACTCCTGTGATTATATGGATTAAGTGGCAAAAGACTGGCCACGCCCGCCCGCTTGCCGCCCGCCACGCCCACGCCCATGCCCACGGCCCGGCCCGGCCGGCGGCGGCGGCGGCGCGCGCGCGTGTGGCACGCTTTTATCCTTTTCTCAGATTCTCAATTTAGATGAATAATTTTCAACCATATAAGCTGAGTCAGCGTTCAGTCAAAATCTCGTATGGTATTAAGCCATATAACACTTAATGTTACGTACCATAGAGTTTATTTGATTTATTAAATATTATATGGGCCAAGCCCATATTTTATCCAACAATCCCCACCAAACTCTAAGGTTTGTAACAAACTAGTCTTAGAACCACATTTATTTTATATACCAGTGTTTCGATAGAGATTGTTAAGTTGAACATCCATCTAGAACAATAGTTTCACTCAGTCACAACTGAACAATGGACTAAGCCTTGAATTTACAGTTTTGTGTGAGGTGAATGTCACTAAAGTCCTTAGCTGATACTAGGTAGCAAAAGACCTCCCCTCTATTTGAAGCATATAAGTCATACTTCAGTGCCTTTCATGAGTATTTAGAGATCACCCAAATCTCATAGACTTGACCAGCAGTCTGACTCATATAGGTGTGTTCCTCAAAAGATATTCTGTAGGACAACATCTTTGCTTTGACAAGCCACTTGGAACACATTAAGACAAAAGCTAGCATACCTTACAGAAAGGAAAGATATGCATCAGAAATGAGTCTTACTAAGGATCTTTCCTCACAATTTACTACTAGCTTGTTTTACCGTCCTACTTCACGGGATCTCCGATCACATAGAACAGGTTACCACCATAGTAAATTTCAAGTGGATCTCAAACCTATCTCTCTCGATGTACTTTCTATCACATTGCGTGACAGACCCTTAGTGAATTGATCTGCCAGATTGTTAGATGTGTGGACATAGTCCAACGCTATTACTCCAAAGTTTCTTAATTTTCTGACAGATTTTAGTCGTCTCTTAACATGCCTTGTAGACTTCATGTTATCCTTAGAACTGTTAACCTTTGTAATCATAGTCTGGTTATCGCAGTTCATAGAAATAGCCGGTATGGGTTTTTCAACAACCGGTAAATCCATAAGGAGATCATGAAGCCACTCAGCCTCAGATCCAGCAGTGTCTAATGCTGTGAGTTCTGCTTCCATTATAGACTTCGTTAAGATAGTCTGCTTGCAAGACTTCTAGGAAACAGCGCCACCTCCAAGCGAAAACACATATCCACTTGTGGCATAAAGCTCATTAGCATCAGAAATCCAGTTGTCATCACAGTAGCCTTCTAGCACTTTTGGATGTCCGGTATAACAAATACCATAGCTCATGGTCCCTTTTAGGTAGCGCATCACTCTCTCAAGAGCACGCCAGTGATCATCTCCCGGGTTTGACACAAACCGGCTCAGCTTGCACACAGCAAATGAGATGTCAGGCCTTGTTGCACTAGCAAGATACATGAGCGAACCAATAATCTAGGAATATCTCAACTGATCCCTTGCTATTCTCTGATTTTTTTCCTCAAAAGCACACTAGGGTCATAAGGTGTAGGAGCAGGCGCACAGTCACTAAACCCAAAGCGACTCAGCACTTTTTCCACATAGTGGGTTTGTAATAGGGTTACCCCATCATCACCTTCTCTTTGAAGCTTGATATTAAGAATAACATCAGCCTCTCCCAAATCTTTTATCTCAAAATTATTAGTTAAAAATCCCTTCACCTCTTCGATCACTTTGAGGCTAGATCCAAAGATCAGTATGTCATCAACATATAAGCACAAAATGACTCCTTCATCCCCACCATACCGATAGTACACACATTTGTCAACTTCATTCACAACAAAGCCAGCAAATGTTAAAGTTCTGTCGAACTTCTCATGCCATAACTTAGGAGCTTGTTTTAGGCCATATAATGACTTTAATAATTTACACACCTTGCCTTCTTGACCATTTGCTATAAACTCATCAGGCTGATCTATATAGATCTCCTCCTCCAACTCTCCGTTTAGGAAAGTTGTCTTAACGTCCATTTGATGAACGATAAGACCATAAGAGGCTGCCAGGGAAAGCAAAACTCGAATTATGGTCAATCGAGCAACCGGTGAATAAGTATCAAAGAAATCCTCACCTTCCTTTTGGGTATAACCCTTGGCCACAAGCCTTGCCTTGTACCTCTCAATAGTACCATCAGGCCTAAGCTTTTTCTTGAACACCCATTTGCAACCTATAGGCTTACACCCATAGGGACGATCAACAATTTCCCAAGTTCCATTAGACATAACAGAATCCATCTCACTCCGTACTGCTTTCTTCCATAAGTCAGCATCAGGAGAGGAATATGCCTCTTCAATGGTCGTTGGTGTGTCATCCACAAGGTACACAATATAGTCATCACCAAAAGACTTTGCAGTCCTCTGTCTCTTACTTTTTCTGGTGACTATAGTGTCATCCTCCTTAGGATTTTGCACATAGGGTTCCTCAACTTGTTCTATTGGAATAAAGTTTTCATGCTTATGGGGAATTATAAATTCATGACCAGTTGTGCTAGGTGCATTTTTCATGGGAAACTCATTCTCAAAAAATATAGCGTCTTTAGATTCCATGATTGAATCAACGGCCATCTCAGGAACACTAGAGTTTATAATTAAAAATCTATAACCCACGATGTGAATAGCATAACCAAGAAAGACACCATCAACAGTCTTTGGTCCAAGCTTTCACTTTTTGTTTATTGGCACATTCACCTTTACCAAACAACCCCAAGTTCGTAGGTAAGAGAGATTTAATCTCTTCTTCTCCCATTCCTCGAATGGTGTAATTTCTTTGTTCTTTGTGGGCACTCTATTCAGGACATGACATGCTGTCAATATAGCCTCACCCCACCATTCCTTAGATAGTCCCACAGTCTCCAACATGGCATTAACCAAATCAGTTAGAGTGTGGTTCTTTCTCTCTGCAATCCCATTGGACTGTGGTGAGTATGGTGGCGTCCTCTCATGAATAATTCCATGCACCGCGCAAAACTCAGAAAATTCATTTGAGAAATATTCTCCCCCGCGATTGGACCGCAAACGCTTGATTTTCTTCCCAAGTTGATTTTCTACCCCAGCTTTATAGACCTTAAAATAATGCAATGCTTCATATTTTGTTTTCAGCAAATACATAGAGTAAAATCTAGTGCAATCATCTATAAATGTCATGAAGTAACGTCTACCGCCTTTAGTCAATTCGCCATTCATTTCGCATAAATCAGAATGAACGAGTTCTAACAGTGCCAAGTTCCTCGCCTCAGCAGCCTTGTGAGGCTTGCGCGGTTGCTTCGATTGCACACACACCTGGCACTTAGAATCTTTGACTAAGTTAAATTTCAGGATTAAATTCAGATTTGCAAGCTGCATGAGATAGCCAAAATTAATGTGACAAAGTCGTGAATGTCATATATTCGACTCATCCGAAACAATAACATTGTTCACTACTTTATTACACACATCATCAAGCAAAGATAAGTGGAACAAGCCTCCGCAATCATAACCTTTTCCAACAAATGTTCCATGTCTCGATATAACACATTTATTGGACTCAAGCACAATTTTAAAACCATCGCGACACATCTGAGAAGCGCTAACAAGATTCTTCTTGATGGAGGGGACATGCTGCACGTTCTTTAATAGCACCGTCTTTCCTGAAATAAACTTCAGAACGACCATACCAGCACTAAGAACACGCGCATGCGAATCGTTTCCCATCAGCATGGCTCCACTCCTACCGGCCTGATAGGAAATAAACAAAGAAACATCAGCACACACATGAATATTAGCACCACTGTCCATCCACCACTCAGGTGAAAGACAAACTGAAAGAACAAAGGGTAAAGAATTACCATACCCACATGTTCCTCCTCCAGTCTCGCTAATGACCACGTTTGCTGATTTCTTTTCTTGCTTATATTTGCAGTCTGGGCATGCACTTGCCCAATGCTCATCACTCCCGCAAACAAAGCATCCTCCACCTTTCTTGTTGTTTTTCTTCTTAAACTGTGCAGTCTGCTTAGGCTTTGCATTGTTGTTCTCTTGCATGTTCTTCTTCTTTTTATTACGAGATGCAAATGAGTTTTTCTTCTGCACCATATTGGCAGCGGAAGACTCAACTTCTTTTCCACGGTTGTGTTTTGCTCTCGCCCTCTCCTCAACATCAAGAGATCCAATAAGCTCAGCCACGCTAAACTCTTATCTCTTGTGTTTTAGAGAAGTAGCAAAATCCCTCCAAGAAGGTGGTAACTTAGCGATTATATCTCCGGCCACAAACTTGTCGGACAACAGTCATGGGAAATGTTCTAGTTCCTTCGCTAGCGCCTGTATCTCATGAGCCTGTTCGACCATAGAACGCTTTTCAACCATTTTGTAGCCATACAACTGCTCCATAAGGTATAGCTCACTGCCAGCATCAGAAACCCCAAACTTTGCCTCAAGAGCATCCCATAACTCTTTGCCTGATGTGCAAGATATGTAGTTTTTCTCATACTTGGGATGAAGTGCACTAATCACGGCTCCTCGAAACAGGTTATCGGCAGCCAAGAACTTTTGCACCTGCTCAGGAGTGAACTGTTCAGGCTTCCCCTGTGCGGCGTGATAGCAGTTCATCGCAGTCAACCATAATACCATCTTTGCACGCCATATCATAAAATTCTTTCCATCAAAATTATTCGGCTTCAAAGCAGCAGCAAATCCACTGATAGAAAATTACCTATCAATAGGTTTTTGGATTGTTAGATATTTAGGCATTTTCATTCTCAGGCGGCCAAGGGTTCCGGAGGCACCTGCTCTCCCGCTAGTCCGTGCGCGTAGAGGAACGGGACGGGGAAGATAGAAAGCTGCGGAGATGTGGATTCTCTCGGGAACTGTTGCGGGATACTTCCTCTGGACTGACGGAGGACAGGATATGTATGGCTGTTGCGGGGAAGGGAGAGAGGCAGCGGAGAATCCTAGGAGATAGGAAGCGGAAGAGATGGTAACTGACGCAGTCAATTTGCCTCCACCATCAAAGGGAGTAACTCCCGTGATTATATGGATTAAGTGGCAAAAGATTGGCCACGCCCGCTCGCTCACCGCCCGCCTGCCACGCCCACGGCTATGGCCTGGCCGGCTGTGGCGACGCGCGCGCGCGTGTGGCTCGCCTTTATCCTTTTCTCAGCTTCTCAATTTAGATGAATAATTTCCAACCATATAAGTTGAATCAGCGTTCAGTCAAAATCACGTATGGTATTAAGCCATACAACACTTAATATTACGTACCATAGAGTTTATTTGATTTATTAAATATTATATGGGCCAAGCCCATATTATATCCAACATAACCTAGCTAAGAGCAATTGACAAGGTAGCTTGAACTATAACATTCACAAGAATGAGACAATTAAACACTTGTTTTTTTATTGTTGCTTTGCTCTCGTGCAGCTTGGACTAGAGAAGTTTGCAGATGGCTATATGCCAAAGGCATGCCAAAGCACTTGTAATGATAATGAAAGTTATGCCAAAGGCTCGAGAGATTTTAAAAATAGAATCCAATTCATGAGCCTTTAATTTTAAGATTTGACACTCATATCACTAGGACATGTGGGGTAAATTTGAGTTATTCACATGTGGGTTAGGGTGTCAAATCTTGAGAAGTTTGCGAACTGCAATTAGGGGTCGAGGAGGCATTGTGGTTAGGGTTATGGGGTTATATATGGCCCTACCATCGACGCGGATTGCAACTTTTAGTTTTCGTCGCCATGGACCTTGTATACTCATCCATTGTGATTAGTGGTCAAAGGGGTTATGACTTCATGTAGGGTTATGATTAGGGTTTAGGAAGGGCTATAATTAGCGTGTCTATAGGGATTGTAATTAGGGATAAAGCAGGGGTTATGATCAGGTGTCATTCAAGCAATTTGATTAGGGCTACTGGGTTCTTGTCCTGCCATCTTTACAGGTTGCAGCTTTTATTTTCCACATCATAGACCACATATACTCGTCCCTTGTTATAGGGGTCAGAAGAGCTTGTGATTAGGAGTCGCACGTGCATGGTGATTAAGATTATGGGGTTCTAACCCCGCACTCCACATGGTTTGAAACTTTTAGTTTTCGTCACTACGAACCCTTATACTTGTTTCTTATGATTAGGGGTCATGATGTGTGATGAAGAAGTAATCTTTTGCTTTATAAAAAGTAGTTTCACCATTTTTATTTGTATCATCAAAACATACTCAAATTCATGGCAAAAGGTTTTGTGTTTTTAGGGTTTATACTTTTTTTGTAGGACATTAAATTTTATATATAATTCATGTTTTTGAATTTTGTTTATTAAGGTTTTTATTTAGGGTTGATCAAATCTTTATATTTAGAGTTTGTCAATGTTTAATTTCTCATAGGCTTTCAACATTTTAATTATCTCATTTTGTATCCTTGAATTTTATAGAAAAAATTAGGGTTTTTCTTTTACGGTTGCTCAAGTTTTTGTGATGAGTACATGGGCCCTGGGTACATTCACTAAGGGTGCAACTGGCGCCTAGGACCCGAGTGGGCCGAATTGGTCAGCCAAGGGTAGATCCAACCCATGGGTGTCTCTTGAACTTGGTGTACCAAACTTAGATGGATAAGCATTCACTTTGTTGTTACGGGTTGACTTTCCAATGCTAAATAGGAAAAGTACATGAAGTAAACGGGATTTCCTAAGTAAATACGAGATTCCTATTTTTTAATGAATTTTGAATTTTCTTGTAAAAACTAAAATGGTTGGGAGGAATGAGGTGAGACGGAACTTCATGTCATGTTTTCATCTGTAACTATAGGTGTATGCAACATGAAACAAAAATGAATTCCACGTCATGTTTTCATCCCTAGCAGCAGAAGTATGCAACATGAAACAACAAAGTCAAGACCGATCAAAGATCAGTGTCACTAAACAAGGGATTTAGTGGTAACAATATTTTGTTAAGCTTATATAGTGATCATCATCAATAGTAAGTAGGAATCCAAATGCTCCATCTTACCATATATTGTTCTTCATCCGTCAAAGGTTTTTGACATGTTGAAACTAGAAATATGGTCGAATAACTTGGTGGCATGGTGCAACACACCTACAAGGGAAATTGAAAGGACCTTGATGTCGCCTAGAGAGGGGTGAATAGGCCTATTTAAAACAAACTCATAGCGGAAGTTAAATTCTAGGTGCGGCACTGCTGCTCCCAAGGTGCAGCACTGCCGCACTGCGACACTGCCTCACAAAAGTGTGGCACTGCCGCGCCTGTAGACAAGCTCAAACTACAATTCAAAAACTGCCCAAGGAAAAGTAGATCGAGGAAATTACTGATGTTCCTAGGGTAGTGTAGAGCCTATTCCACTAACTGGATGTTGGCGGAAGTGCACGAGCAAGTAGATCAGGACCAAACCCTAGAATCACCACAAATACAAGTATAGCAATGCAAATCTTTCAACCCTTTCCTCGTTCTCAAGTTAAGAGAATAAACTCTTGAGATGAGGGGTGATTTCACTAGCTGTTTGGGGTGATTACAAACCTCCCGGGTTACCACACAAGTTGGCAAGCTCCATGGGCGATGCTCTAGCTGGCTAGGAGCCAAGCTCCAAGAGTACCAAACACAACCGCCTGCCAAAACGTGAACCAAGTGCTCTTTATAGTTGGGAAATCAATGGAGCTGCTCTATAATCGAGTTTTGGACCCTTTTCCCTCAAGGATTGATGGGGAAATCAATGGATTTGCTTGGGGGCTTGAGGTCAACAATGGAGGGAGAGACAGAGAGCTCCTGCTCTGTTTTGGGCGTGTTGAAGTGAGGAAGAAGAGGCAGAGAGCCATTGTGGAGGAAGGGGAAAGGTATATATACCCCCAACCCCCAACGGTCACCGCACCCAAGGGGTCGGGCGAGACGAAGCCCGCAGCCATGAGGTCGGGCGAGATGGAGCCCGCGGCCTCGAGGTTGGGCGAGATGGAGCCCGCGGCCTCGAGGTCAGACGAGACGGAGCCTACAACTTTGGGCGAGACGGAACCTGCGTCCTTGGGGTCCTACGAGATGGAGCCCGCACCCAAGGGGTCGGGCGAGACGGAGCCCGCGGCCTCGAGGTCGGGCGAGACAGAGCCGACGACCTTGGGGTTGGGCGAGACCTTTTAATACGTCTTGAGCCATCTAGGGAAGTCAGTGTGGGCGCTAACTTCCTTGTGCCGCGACTCATGTGCGGTAGTGCCGCACTGCGGTAGTGCCTCTCTTCAAGTGTGGCAGTGCCGCACCACACAAGACAATAAGGGTAATAGTAAAGTGTAGACTGTCTTGGCTGTGAATCTGAGGATGCATGTGGTTGTTTGAGCACTTGGTAGCACATATTAGCTTAAGCATTGTGTCCCCCTTTATAGTACGGCTTTTCCTAAACTCAAATTCAAAACATCAAAGAATTTAAACACTTTTGAGTTGGTCAACACATCCTTTTATAATTGGGGGTTTCCACCATTGCATGTATTATCCTCTTCATCTTGGCTTAACACTCCTAATACTCACTACAATATCTATCTTCATACTTCTAGCTTGATCAATGCAATGCAAAGTGATTTTCCAAATCTTTATCCATACAACCAAACCAACACAGAGACCGACTTATATCCAATACGAATTATATCCTTTGTCATTTAAACCTTTGCTTGGTATTTCTTCACTTATGCATTCTCGACTCATCCTTCAATCCTTGATCAAAGCTAATCCACTATCAAAATCTTCTTGTTCATGCAAAGCAAGCCATTATTGAGACCAATCCAAAATCATCAACTCATGTCTCTTTTAACATTTGCCAAATATGCTTGCTTTCTCATGATACTATGATATTCCTCAACATAGAAGCTATTTCATCAACTCCTTTTGCATTGTTGTCTTTCTCTTGAACTATATTGTTTCCATGATCTTCCAACACAACAATACATAATTTTGACCTTGATTTGAACATTATGTGGAATATCATCAAGTTTGCCTTCTTGTTGAACCTATATACACTTCTCATTCCACAATCCACAAGTGTATATTATAAAATCAATTTGACTCCCAGTTAAACTGGTCGGACGCTCGATTCAACAGCTTGGCTACCAGTTCAACTAGTCGGATGCTCAATTCAATAGCTCGGCTACCAGTTCAACTGGTCAGATGTTTGATTCAACAGCTCGGCTCCCAGTTCAACTGGTCAGATGCTTGATTCAATAGCTCGGCTCCCAGTTAAACTGGTCAGATGCTCAAGACGGTGTTGCTTAGCGGATACAAGGCACTCGGGGACTAGTTGTTCAACACTTAGCAAACTTGTTAGACCTTTAATGGTGTTGTCATTCAATTTACCAAAACCCACTAAAGGGCTAGATGCACTTACAATCTCCCCCTTTTTGGTGATTGATGACAACACAATTAAAGCTTACAAGAGATTGATAAATAATAAGATTTTAAATCCTATGGTATAGTGAGCTCCCCCTAAATATGTGTATTGTAAAGAATTCAAATTTTGACCTCAAATGCCAAATGCACATATTCAAGATAAAGTGTGGGAACTTTCCTTTATCTTAGCATCTGTGGGATGCAAGGTGTCATCATGATAAACGTGATGCTCATGGTAGTTCATGCACTCAAGAAGTTTTTGAAGCTGTCATGTGCGGCACTTCCACGAGTGAGCGCGGCATTGCCGCACAGTGGCAGTCAGAGAAAATAAACAACACATCATTCAAGGCATGAACATCACACATTAGCATATATGGTTCTTATCAAGAGCATCAATTTAAACTATCCTTGCACACACCACACAATAAAAATTGAAAATCTTATATGCCTCCCTTTTACCCCTTTGAATCCTCATATCAATCTCTTTCCCTTACACTCTCTCTCAATATTTCTACCCCTTTGGCATTAATCTCCAAAAAGGATCTCTCCACCAAAAGGAGGAAATAATGATACACAAGTGAGGGCAAGAGGTAGGTAAAAGTTTAGCATATATGATTTCTCTCCTGAGTTTTCTGCCAAACAAAGTATGCATCATGTTAAGTCAAGATTCTTGAGAAGTCAGCATATTTGGCTCATACCTCACTTAGATGACACTTTTAACATGAGACTGACTCATGCCATCACCACAAGAGATATCAACCAAATATCTAAATAATTATCTAATCGTCACCGCAAGAACAAACTCATGGTGTGACTCAAAGTATTACATACACATACACATGCTAGCATGTAAGGGCCTAGATGCACAAAGGTAGTATAAGAGTTCATGGAGCAATATACCTTTGTTCTAAGCCTCATAATCTCCACCGTGATCATGATATTTTGGATTTAGTGCTTTGATGGGCTTGGCATAATGCAAAAAGATTTCATTTGTACCCATCTCTTTTAATCATGACCTTCATGAAGATTTCACAAACTTGTGCATGATCTCGTTTGAAAGTCCATTTCTAGCTCTTCTTGTCATTTTGAGATACCAACTGAAGACATATTTCTTGATATACCGAATTGAAAGATTATCCACTAATACCAATTGAAATATGATCTTCACAGTTTTGACACCACTTGAAGGAGAGTCTTCACAAGTTGATGCCAATTGGAATGGATTCTTGTATCTCATAATGTCACTTAGGGAATGCAATTTGGATTGAGTCAATGTAGCATACCCATGATAAACTCATTCTCACCAAGAGACTACATAAATTCACCCACCAAGGTAGATAGATCACCACATTGATATGACCATCATAAGTGAGACTTGATAATTTGGATAGCCATAGTTCTTCACTTGATGACTCATGGTGAATTAGAGCTCTTATGATTATCCAAGATCCATATTTGGTTCCTAGTTCTTTCTTTACCTAAAGCAACTCACACAGAAAGCAAAGGTAAAATTCCTAAATTTTGCAAATAGTGAACTAGGAGTTACCACTCTTTGTTGATAAGATCCTGAGTGATCAATGGGATGGATCATGTGCATATAATGAGCTCTAGAGAGGAGAAATAGCAATGAAAGCCCACTCTTCAATTCTTTTCTCCAACACATTCAAATCTAGTTCCACTAAAGGATTGGGGCATTCGATAATAAACCAGGAGCACTTGGTTTATAAAGACCAAGAACTCCTAAAATAACCTTTGGAGCACCCAAGGATTCCATTGGAACCATCCATCCTCCTTTGATGTTCTTCTTTTTCCAATGTGTGTGAGACTACTCAATATTAACTTTTGAAAAAACCATTAGTCCCACAAGATATAGGCTTAACTCCCCTCAATTTGTGCATACAAGAGTACACAAAGTACACTCACGCACATCAATAATTATGAGGTCAAGGGAGAAGTTTACACTATACTCCAACTGATTCAAACTCCTTTAAACTGCTTGTAGTCCAATTAGTTTCAGCTAGTTTCAGTTGCTTCTAATTGATTTCAAAAGAGTTCCCAACTGATTGTACCCCATTGCTGCTACTTGTAACTATAGAAGTCAACTAGTTTTATCTTGTTTCAATTGATCCCAGCAGCTGTTTATGAAAGCCTATAACTGATTTCTTCTAGTTCCAATCGGTTGCAGTTACTTGCTGCTTCTTATATTTTGATTACAACTCTTTGGACCCTTGTGTATTTTTGTTTCATTGCAACTCCTTTAGACCAAACTGATGCTTATCATTTTTACTAATTCTTCATGACCAATCTTGAGAACCACCATAATCTTGTTGTTTTGATGCAATCCAATTCCATACAGTGAGTTTTCAGATTCTGTCTCTCTTGGAGAAAAATTCATATCTCTCAGATCTCTAGTCCAATATGCATGAAATTTCGTAGAGATGTGCACCAATGAATCCTCTAACTTCCAAAAAAAATTCAGATCATTTGGACTCCATTTGGTCGGCCAAATTAATTTTCTATCATAACTGCTAGAGTCTGAAAACAACATTGCTGAAGCTGACAGAACTCAACTCACAACTAATGTTCTTCTCAATCAATCTTCAAGAAAATTTTACAGCAACAAGTACTAGATGTGTATAGCATGCTCACAAAGTTTCAAGTCAATTCATCAGTATTTGAACTTCCAAATTCATACTTGAAGGCAGCTAATTCAAAATTTCAATTTTCTGGACATATTTGGTAATTCCCAATTCTTGTCTTCTTCTTGTCCAATCTTGAGAATTTGGTTGAGAATACTCACAAGAAGTTATTTCTATTCAGTTCTCTTATTGATACTTGTAGTCTTGTGAATTCCTCCAATATAGCTCATCCAACTCAACCTCGAACTTGGCTTTATCTAAACTAAAAATTTTGGTCTCTTTGGCCTCTAGCAACCTCATCTTTCTTTAGGTGAAGAATAACCATTGGCTTGTGATTTATTTAGTTAAATAAGAACAACCTCTTTTTCTTGATTTTCTATAAATAAGCTCAACACAAGAGGGAATTAGTAACACAAGCACTAGTTTCTCATTTAGTAACCTTTCATGTGTGGAAGACAAATGAGTTACTAAAATAGAGAAACCTCATAACATGGACTAAATCTCCCTTAAACCCTCATGCACATTCTTTAGAGTGGAATGGAAATGTAAATGTGCATGGTTGGTCAATTAAGTCCAAAAGGGTAGATTTAAGCCATATTATGGTGAGTGGCTAAAATAGATGAATCAATTCCAAATTAACTAGAGAGAGAGCACATCACATAATTTTGGATTGATGATCTTCCTATGATAAAACACTCCATTCGAGAAACACATTCTCATTTAGTGAGACTACACAAATTACTTAGAGAAAGATTAGTCTCACAACACTAGTCATAGAGTAAATTCCCTTTTGATAAGTGCTCTAAGTATTTGAATTTCTCACATAGCACTTTATTCACTTAAGAACTTGGGATTTCACTCTACGTCTAGGTCATGGCAACAATAGAATATTTGAATTGAAGTATGCCAAGAAATACTTACAACCATTAGAACATGTAGATGGCCATAAGATAAAAATGAGAATTTAGCAATCTACCATAAGACAAGATTCCATCAAGTAGAGAGTTCTTGAAGTGTGAGTGATGAGTGCCTCTACTTGAGCTTGATTCTTTATTCTTGGCTTTCTTGAAATTCTTGGTTTAAAGTCCACAAAGAAAACCCAAGTCATGTATGTTGCTTGGTGTGGATGATCAATTCAATTCCAATCATACTTTTCATCTAGAATGACCAACAACCAATTTATATCCTCAAGTGCTTTATTTTCCTAAGTGGCTACACAAGACACAAAGGAGTAAAATTTAAAAATATCATGCACTTGTGATTTTAGAGATTACCACTCCTTTTCAATGTTTTGGTGAGCTTTTTGTTATGGCACTAAAGATTGGTCTTGAGTTGACCATCCATTTTTGTCACATAGAAATGAATCACTTCCATCATGAGTTTTATCTTCTTCTTGCTCAAATATGGGTTGTAGGTTTTGTCATCAAACTAGACTGTTGTCAACTGCTGCTCCTTGTTGCTGCGCGGCACTGCCGCAGATGCTGCATCAACTGGCTCTAGAGCAGTGGCAACTTGAGGATCCTCCTCTATAGTGGCCCGGATTTCTTGTAGTCTAATATCACCAATGGCCATTTGCTTGATTGCCATGCAAGGTGGTTCCTCATTACCTACAACATGAATAAGATCTTGCTCTACTAGAGAGCCATTAAAGCATTATATGGCAAATGATTCATTTAAACTTGAAATACTCTAGCCACTCTTAACAATTCACAAACACACACATATTTGTGAACTACTAGAGACTACACAAGTCAAGTGGCTAGCTAGGAAGGGCTGGGTACTAGTTACTGAGGTGAGTATGAAGTTAGAAATATATCCATCAAGTTGTCCTTGGGTCAATCTTGAGAAAATAGACAATATGAATAAGATTGATAGCTTGAGATAATATTTTCAATTAACTTGCTCAAGCACCCCAAAGCTTCATACCACCTACAAGTACCTACAACACTCATCAAGCACAACTTGGAACCCAAACTATGTTGGGTCCATCAAGGTTAGTCACAAGAGACTTAGTCACCCAATTGGCCATTGTGCTAGCATGTGGGGAACAAATCACCTTTCTAGCACAAGTGTCATTTTTGGGCCTCCTAAGCAAATTTGAATCAATTGATGAGTTGAGCTTAGGAGTGTTACCCATGGGACAATCCATACTTAGATGTCCCTTTCCTCGGCAAGTGTAGCAAATGCGGCACTTGATCTTGTAAGACATCTTTTTATCTTGCTTCTTGTTTGCTACCTTGCTAATGAGCCTCTTTCTTGATGACACAGGGCTTTCACTTTTCTTGTTAGAACATGAGCCAATTCCATGTCCCTTCTCATTGCAACCATAACACTTCCTCTTGTTTTTTCTTGTCTTCTTTGAAAGTGTGGCTTAGTCATCAACCTTGTTAGAACACTTAGAGGCATTGTGTCCCATGTTGGAACACTTGAGGCACTTGGCATGAGCCATCTTCTTCTTCTCTTGAATCTTACTCATGCCTTTATTTTCTTTCTTCAAGGAGCAATCTCTCATATGGTGACCCTCTTTCTTGCACCTGAAGCAAGTGATGAGAGTCTTCTTTGGTTCAAGTTGTACCTTGGTGGCCTTGGGGGCATTGCTATTCTTCCCACGTACGGCACTACTCCACTATCCTAGAACTTCTGCAACCTTTAGCTGAACTGCTGCATTTTGGACAGATTGCACTTCTTCAAATTTCCCTTTGACTTTGGCACTATTGGACTTGTGTCCTTCATGATGGGGCTTGATGCATGCTTCATTTGATCCTTTCTCAAGCTTCTTCACCATGTCTTCACGGTTATCTTGAGAAGGTGCATCATTGCACTTTCCCTTTAATTAAATCATGTCCCTTTTTAGCCTCTCAACTTCTTCCTTGAGCTCTTCATTTTCTTTTGTAATGGAATCATCATAAATTTCTACAATTACATGCTCAATGGAAGGTTGGCTTGCTTGAGAGCATCAATTGTTAGCACATGATAAAATATAAGGAACTTGTGTACATGTGCACTTGTGAGTGCGAGGTTGGTATGATTTTACCGTTGTTACCACAACCTCATGAGCAATTTCTAGCATGAGATGAGAATCCATAAGCTTCTCATGAGAGCACAAAAGCTTATCATGATCTTCTTGTAAGATCTCATTCTTGCTAGTGAGCCTTTCTACCTTGTCCTTGAGCACATAGTTCTCATCTTCTAATTTGGCAACACAAGATAGAGAGTTAATAGTACGAGTTTGCTCAATTGACAAGTTCTCATACCTTTCGACCAAACTAGCATGAGAGCACTTAAGCTTTTTATGCCTTTTGGTCAACTTCTCCAAGCATTTGATCTTATTGATGAGAAACTCTTCTTGCTCGTGAAGTGTTTCTTCTTGCTCTTGAATTTTCTCTATGAGCTTGAGAACCATCAACTTGTCTTTCTTGCTTAGATGTGCCAAGTGTTGATTCAACTCATCATCATCACTTTCATCTTCACTCTCCCTCTCGCTTTCACTTTCACTCTCACTCTCACTTGCCACATTCTTCTCTTTCTTTGCCATGAGACCTAAATGAGGAGTGGCACAGAGAGTTGAGCATCTTGGTGAGGTGGATTCATCATTTGGCCTCCACCGATCACAATCTTCTTCTTCCTTCAAAATGTTAGTCTCACAAGAACAAGAGGAAGTAGAAGTACCACGTGTAAAAATATTGTTCTCACCAACTATTTCATTGCCTTTTGTTAGGTCATATGTTGGCGAGGAAGTGGATGTGCCATGATCACTTAGGCCTTTTGGGAGAATTACTTGAGGCTCTTCATTTGTCGGTGAAGTTGAGCACTCCTCAAGTGGTTCCTCCAATGAGAGTGCCTTCTCATCATATTTGGACTTGTCATATTTTTCTTTGAGTGTGGTCCAAATGATATGAGCATCATCAAGCGGTTCATCATCTCCAAATATGATGGCATCAAAAACATCTTCACTCAAAGCACTAAATAAGACATTAGTAGCTTGAGCATTGTTTTGTAAGCATTTCACTTCCTCTTTAGATAAGATGGCCAAATCATCACTAGGAGGTGAAATGCTTACATCTACAATCCGCTCAATATGAGGACCCATGGCCCTAAAAACATCATGCACACTAGCGGACCACGATGCATAATTTAAGCCATCTAAAAGTAGTTCTAGAGATACCTCCTCACTTGTCGACATCATCTCTCAAGGCGGTTAAGCCCTAAATTGAGAGCCTACTTCTGATACCAATTGAAAGGACCTTGATATCGCCTAGAGGCGGGGTGAATACGCCTGTTTAAAACAAACTCATAGCAGAAGTTAAATTCTAGGTGCGGCACTACTGCTCCCAAGGTGCAGCACTGCCACACTGCGACACTGCCTCACAAAAGTGCGGCACTACCGCGCCTGCAGACAAGCTCGAACTACAATTCAAAAACTACCCAAGGAAAAGTAGATCGAACAAATAACGGATGTTCTTGGGGTAGTGTAGAGCCTATTCCACTACCTGGATGTTGGCGGAAGTGCACGAGCAAGTAGATCGGGACCAAACCCTAGAATCACCACAAATACAAGTATAGCAATGCAAATCACAAGAACACAAGTGAGACACCGATCTATCCCGTGGTTCAGCTCGCCACTAAGGCTTGCCTATATCCACGTTGTTGAGGTTGCCACAAAGGCTTTGGGTCTCTTTCAACCCTTTCCTCGTTCTCAAGTTAAGAGAATGAACTCTTGAGATGAGGGGTGATTTCACTAGCTGTTTCAGGTGATTACAAACCTCCCGAGGCTGCCACACAAGTTGGCAAGCTCCACGAGCGACGCTCTAGCCGGCTAGGAGCCAAACTCCAAGAGTAACAAACACAACCGCCTACCAAAACGTGAACCAAGTGCTCTTTAAAGTTGGGGAATCAATGGAGCTGCTCTCTAATCGAGTTTTGGACCCTTTTCCCTCAAGGATTGATGGGGAAATCAATGGATTTGCTTGGAGGCTTGAGGTCAACAATGGAGGGAGAGACAGAGAGCTCCTGCTCTGTTTTGGGTGTGCTGAAGTGAGGAAGAAGAGGCAGAGAGCCATTGTGGAGGAAGGAGAAAGGTATATATACCCCCCAGCCCCCAACGGTCACCACACCCAAGTTGTTGGGTGAGACGGAGACCGCGGCCTCGAGGTCGGGCGAGACGGAGCCCGTGGCCTTGATGTCTGGTGAGATGGAGCCTATGACTTTGGGTGAGATGGAACCCGCATCCTTGGGGTCGGACGAGACAGAGCCTGACGGCCTTGAGGTCGGGCGAGACAGAGCCCGCGACCTTGGGGTCGGGCGAGACCTTTTAATACGTCTCGAGCCATCTAGGGAAGTCAGCGTGGGCGCTAACTTCCTTGTGCTGCGACTTAAGTGCGGCAGTGCCTCTCTTCAAGTGCGACAGTGCCACACCACACAAGACAGCAAGGGTAATAGTGAAGTGTAGACTGTCTTGGCTATGAATCTGAGGATGCATGTGGTTGTTTGAACACTTGGTAGCACATATTAGCTTAAGCATTATGTCCCCTTTATAGTACGGCTTTTCCTAAACTCAAATTCAAAACATCAAACAATTTAGACACCTTTGAGTTGGTCATCGCATCCTTTTATAATTAGGGGTTTCCACCATCGCATGTATTATCCTCTTCATCTTGGCTTAACACTCCTAATACTCACTTCAATATCTATCTTCATACTTCTAGCTTGATCAAAGCAATGCAAAGTGATTTTCCAAATCTTTATCCATACAACCAAACCAACACAGAGATCGACTTATATCCAATATGAATTGTGTCCTTTGTCATTTAAACCTTTGCTTGATATTTCTTCATTTATGCATTCTCGACTCATCCTTCAATCCTTGATCAAAGCTAATCCACTATCAAACTCTTCTTGTTCATGCAAAGCAAGCCATTATTGAGACCAATCCAAAATCATCAACTCATGTCTCTTTTAACATTTGCCAAATATGCTTGCTTTCTCATGATACTATGATATTCCTCAACATAGAAGCCATTTCATCAACTCCATTTGCATTATTGTCTTTCTCTTGAACTATATTGTTTCCATGATCTTCCAACACAACAATACACAATTTTGGCCTTGATTTGAACATTATGTGGAATATCATCAAGTTTGCCTTCTTGTTGAACCTATATACACTTCTCATTCCACAATCCACAAGTGTATGCAATAAAATCAATTTCACTCCCAGTTAAACTAGTCGGATGCTCGATTCAACAGCTCGGCTACCAGTTCAACTGGTTGGATGCTCGATTGAATAGCTCGGCTGCCAGTTCAACTGGTCGGATGCTTGATTCAACAGCTCGGCTCCCAGTTAAACTGGTCGGATGCTCAAGACGATGTTGCTCAGCGGATACAAGGCGCTTGGGGACTAGTTGTTCAACACTTAGCAAACTTGTTAGACTTTTAATGGTGTTGTCATTCAATTTACCAAAACCCACTAAAGGGCTAGATGCACTTACAGAAATGCCATCAATAATCCATTAGAGGAGTTGTTCTATTAGGAACCAGCTCGGAGCTACGAGGCCACAATATCTAGGGTTGTGTTTGTAAAATCTGAGGACTCATTTATAATTTCAAGCCTTACCAAGGGAGTATATGAAAACATATATCTCCTCCAATAAATAGAGCCCTATTACTTGGAGGGGAGAGTGGACTCTTGGTCATTCACTCTCTTGCCCACTCCTCTCCTCTCCATTCTCTTCGTCTAGGGGATACCCAACAACAAGTATCATAGTAGTGTAGAATAAAATAAAATAAAATAATTAATGTATTGATATCATAAGTCTGAAATTTTATCTTTTTTATAGTGAAAAAAATCAGCAAACCATTGTGTAATTTGATGCTTTATTTAGATAGTTATGTAATTACTTGAGAAGCATAGATGTGGGGTGATGAACCACAGTGCTCCACCAATCGCTCCAACAAACTAGAACAATCTAGAAAACCAGCCACAGACCACACAGATTTTCATCGCCACTAGGGTTGTCATGATAATTCTATGTGTAAAAAACAAGATAATTTAGTTCACACCATATGGATGTCACATAAAGAAATATATAAAATTTGAATGTGTGTAGCTCCCATCCTGCAGAATAAACTAGAGTGTAAAAGAATTAATCAATCATATATCAAAATTATGAACAAAGAGATGTACAAGTATCAGTTCATTACCTTATCACCACAAGTTGCCACAGTAGCCCAATAAGAAAAATAAAATAGAGCACTGCCAGTAATAAGCTGACCACATATATAGGAAAACTAGACAAATCTGCTGATGAACAGTCCCAAAAGTAAAACACCCATACAAAATAACCCTAGTACTTACTAAAACAAAGATGTCACTAGAATAAAGTGTCGTCCCACTACGTCTCTTCCTTTTGAGCCTCCACAAACGTATAATAGTGAAAATAGACCTCAGTGTAATATTATATTGTCTTCACTAATAGAGTAATAATATGTATAGATGAAGTCATTAATCTTACACTGACACCACGAGAATCACATATATGATTGATAAAATAACAATAATTGGTCTCGCCCCAAGTGTGGTAGGGTTGCAAGCAACCGTACGGACATGGCAACAATAATTTTTTATTCAAAATTTAGCATTTCCATGTGACATCCAAGGTTTTAAATAGTGGGCCAAAATATCCATCATTTCAGTCATTCATTTATTTAACATACTTATTGTTGCAATCAACATTCATTTTCATCCAACATTCAACAAATAAATAATTACATAATTTTGAATGGTTCATTATATCATTTATCAAGGTAAAGGTGACAATAATGAAGTATAGATTATATTAAGCTAAAGTAAAAACATAACATTTTGCTCTGGCAGGTTTAGGGGCACTAAAAGATTTTACGGCTAAACAAAATACTGATATTTAGTAGTGCTAAAGAGTCCTTAGCTAAATATCAAACAATTGAATAGCTTAATGGCATGCCCTTTGAAAAAGCTATGGAAATGCTATAGGGGATATTTAAAATAGTAGTGACATCGGTAATTTATCACTGTAAACCAAGTCCAAACTATTTTTTCTTAAAGATCTACTAAAGTTTGAACGTTATCAAAACATACCATGGATCCTTGATAGCGGTCACTGTCTCAAACATATCATTGGTTGTACCACTAGTAGAAATGCCAACACAAAGTGAACCATCAAGATCATATCGCAGAAAAGAATAGTAAAATAGAATATAGTTCAGAAATATATGTAACAAATTTGACTAACCAACACATTATTATTCCAAAAAAAGAAAAATAAAGTAAAAAATATTGTTCAACCAAATGTCCAAACATTCAGGATAGTAAATGAACATGTGCACACTAGTTAATAATTATGTGAGCATGATTTTTTTTGCTACATTCAAATGTGGGTCCCACATTAAAATTGTACCCTCAATTTAAAACCCGTGTTCACTCCTTAAATTTTCATGAAATTGACTGAATTAGTTGGAGATGACTCGTTATAATGGGCGACTATAGACCATAAATTAAAATCTCACATTCACATTTTAAAATTTTAGTGAAATTAAATAAAATTTGTAGCAATCGGTACTTTGTGCATATTAAATGCAGTAGTATCAACATGTGTGTCCCACATTAGAAATCCAAAACCAAACAGAACTTTGTGTCATCAAATCTAATCATTTCTACATATAGATTGGGTTAAAGACTTACCCATAGATAATCCAAAGCCTATACCCTACCCTATCGATTTCTATTGGATTAAAAAATATCCGTACCCCATCCAAATAAGATGGACAAGATTTTGATTGTGGATAATGAGTACCCACCAATAGGTATACTAGGTAGCTCTATCCACCATCTCCCAAAGACTACTTCTAGATCTCCTTTAAGAGAGTCTCGACTTGCTTTCTCAATCGTTTGGGCTTCTCCCTCCCTCCAAAGACTCTTGACCATCAGGAGGCTTGCTGGAGTACTTCCACAAATCATCATCGTGGATACAGAATCACTCCTAATGGCATCCCCCATTTGATGATATAAAAGGAATATAGAAATATTCCCTGGTCAACCTCAACTGAATACTAGCTCCACTAACCATTGTTGGGTTGACCTCATCCGATAGAATCAGAGTAGTTAAAAGCTTCAATCAAATGGCCAAGTGGGGCTCAGAACCCAAATAGCATTCACAAGTTGACCAATAGCATTCACACAAGTTGACTAATGTTGATATATGCAAAATCCAATTTGGGTTCAAGTGATGTGTCTTTATCCCATAAGAACGAAGAAGATCGCGGAAGAAGGAATGCCATGACCAAAAATACGTGCTCAAAGGAGGTAAATACGATGGATACATCAATACTGGAGGAAGGAAAACACTCCTCAAAGGTGGCATGCCACCTGGGGAGCTCCTTGGATTACAAAATCCCATCCTTAACCACTCAAAGGTGGCACTCCTCCATAACCATAGAGGTTACCCAATGACTCATGGGGTCAATCAACTTCTCCCCCAATGGCAAGCACCCAACCTTCGACAAGGACGATTTTCCACCACAGGCATCCTGCGGTAGATAAAAGGTTAGGGATTTAGCCTTAATTTTAGAAATGTGGTGATAGATTAAGGAAAAGAATAGTGGGATTGCGAGTGATGGTGACTGGTTTAGGGTTCCCACACTAGTAGAGCATGTGAAGAAGACGAAGGATCGAGAAATTGGAGGGGTGCGACGCAGCGCTCTCTTCCCTATCTTAAAATGGGTACGGTGGTAATGGGCCCTAGTCATTCAACTTTAAGCCCACGAATGTGCAAGGATCGAGCGGTTGTCCCATGAAGGGATTCTACAACGAGCTCAATATTAATAGAGTAATTGTGGCATGATGTCAATCAAATGCTTGCTGGGTTACTCGGAGAACATCGGTGCTACAATATGTAACCGAGTTTCAACTCAGACTCTTAGGAGTCCTCTCTATACAAAACTTGGGTGACTCTTAATCTACTCAAAGAGAGATGACGCATGTTGGAATTATTAGCTCTAGCAAAGAAGGTCAGCAAATGATGCATAGGGAATCTGGTGGGTAGCACACGGGTCATAGATTTATACTGGTTTAGGTACGCGGCACCCTATGTCGAGTGGAGAGTAGATCTCTTATCTCGTATGCTCTGTGTTTACAAGGGGAGTTGATGGCTATTCGAGCCTAATAAGGTTGTGTGTTGGGAAGATGTCTTGTGATACTGATCAAGGGCTCCCCACCCATCCTTATATAGTCCATGTGGTGGGGTTAAAGATACGGTCCCAATCGGTTTACATAAAGGTTTCCTAGTTCGTTACAAGGAAATCTAGTTAGATAGAGTTGGCTTCCAAGTATATCTTGATATGCCTTGTCCTCTAGGTAGATGAGGTACCACGTCAGGGTTGGGCTTCTCGTGTAGCCTACTTGGTGTACCCCATCCTATTTGGGTGCAGAGGTTGTCTGTAGCTGAACCAAACCACCAGCGCTCACTACTACAGAATGGACTTGTTGTCCCGGGCGGTAACGGCCTTTAGTCCTGGTTACCGCGCCGGGACAACGATCCCGGGACTAAAGGTGCCACCTTTAGTCCCGGGTCATCGAGCTGGGACTAAAGAGGGACCTTTATTCCTAGTTGGTGTTACCAACTGGGACTAAAGGCCCTCCAGCCGAGCAAACGTGGCCGCACCCTTTAGTCCCGGTTGGTAACCCCAACCGGGACTAAAGGTTCCTTTTCTTTTTCTTTTTTTTGTTTAATTTGTTTTCAGTTCAGTTACACGTATTTGTTTAATATATAATATGTTTTTATGTATATTATTCTACGCTGCTAATATAAATACACGCATTTATATAATTACATCTAATTCTCATCTCGAGCATTATTATATTCGAATAAAGTATGAACCTATATATATTATATATATATATATATATATATATATACAACACTTTCATAATCTTGTTCTCGAAAATAACGATATTAATAAACATTTAATTTACACCATTTATTCCTTAGGATCAAAGTAGAACTCGCCATTGGGATTTAGCATTGTTTCTAGAAGAAATCCTGCTATTGACTCTTGAACTGCTTTCAGATGGTCTTTTTGCATGACCCTTCGTTTCAACCATTCAGTCTTGCATTTGAAATAAAAGGAAAAGTATTAATACATATATATATATATATCATTTAAAAATAAATAAAAATTGATATATACGTACTCTCGAGGACATCTTTAGGAGTTCTTCTTATGTGCTAAGTGATAAATTCACAAACGTAGTATCCACACAAGTTATTACACAGTTGTTTGCCATAAAACACCACTTTATTTGAGAAGAAGATTATTCTCATCATCTCACACGTAAATTGAAGTATGATATAGTAATTAAACACATGGGGAAGTGTATATAGTACAACTTACTTGTATTTCAACTACATTAAGTGGTGCCTTGCAATCCTTGCGATGTTGCCGAATAAACTCTTTCCAAACCCTGTGCGACCAATAATGTACGATCGTTAATAAATTATGGCAAAGTCTATTCAATAATAGTTGTGCGCGAGAGATCGAAATTACCCCTGAATAATGTCTATCATATCTTGGTATAGTGCCCGCTCTTTTCTCAATGAGTCAAAGATTACTAACCGACTTGAGTTTAACTCAATGACAATGAGTATCCAGTGAAAACTACATTGGTTTATACACACACGTACATGCATATAAGTTGTATTGATATTACATAAAATGTGTAGACTACATTATTATTAACACTTACTCAAAGTTGTACGGGAAAAGTATTGTTGTCTTGTCGTGCTGCTTCACGAAGAACATCATGATATTCTCCTGTGCTTCAGATACCCACCGCTCCTTGATAATAATACCGGTTTTGAATACGATATAAGGATCAATGAAGCCAACACTGGTGTCTTGTATTCTTTGGAGCTCTGACATCTGGAATATGTATATAAATATAAGTTACATGTGAGGATAATTATATACACGTACGCATGGAAGTGAGTTTATTAAATAAAAGTAAGAATCACTTACAAACAAAAGGAGCTAATGATTGATTTGTCCAGAGCGTCCAAGTGGTATAGTTGATGCAATTCTTCGAAACTAATATGTAAGATGTCATCACCATGGAAGTAATGATGGTCTCTAAATCTGACAAAGATCCACTGCTCACCCCTGCCACACGCCTGCATGTACCACTTGTTGAGCAAGTACATTTGCGTACCCAATTCATTCAGAGCCGCAGGGTTGTATAGACTTTTGCCATGTTTATAAGTCTTTCAGGTATCAACTTCCAGGTTCTAGATTGGAGCTTTGCCCGTCAATTGATCCAAGGTTAAACCATTATCTTCAAAAAAAGCATTAAGGGCTTGAATCGATACTTCTCCAGAGTTGTCTGGTCGATAGACTTCTATGTTGGAACCATATTCATTAGCAACAACAAGATTTTGCATTGGTTGCTTCTGTTGTCCGAGCTGTGGGACATCCTTCCCTGATGCTCTTTTCCTTTTCTTATCTGCATCATGTGACTTCACGAGGGAGCGGTCATAGTCTGATAGTGGCAAAGGCTTATGAAGTTCAATCATCTTTTTCTTGTGAGCATCGACCTTCTGCCTCAGCACATCTCGTGGTATGTAAAAGTATGGCTTCTCCTTAAACTTCGCTTGACTCTTGTTTTTGATATCTATAAAAAAATCTTTCACTTTTTTGTCTTCTTCAGCTGCTATTTGCTCATCAGTCTTTTTAGGAAGTATTTCTTGAGAAATAACTCTTTTTCTCGGGGTCTTCTTTGCCGCTAGGACCTTAGACGTCTTTGTAGTGCGTCATTGTGCAGGGGGTGGGGGCGGTGTTGGAGACCGGCGTGGAGGCGATGAGGCCGGTGTTGGTGGAGACCGGCGTGGATGCGTTGGAGATCGTTGTGGAGGCGGTGGGGCCGGTGTAGGAGTTGGAGATCGTTGTGGAGGCGATGGGGCCGGTGTAGGAGTTGGCGATCGCCGTGGGGATGAAGTCGTCTCGCCCCCCGCGACGCTATGATGAGATGGGGAATGAATGATTAGGCTAGGCTGGGGGGAGACCCTGCTACAAAAACAAGTTGTGTGTCAATTATTTTTGAAGCCAATAGAAAATTAATGGAAAATAATATTTCATTCACTTTCATTCGTACCTAGGGTGAGGTAGGGGAAGCGGTGGCGCCCCAGGAATGATGATGAAGCGTTTGCGCCATTGAATAAATGTCTTCTCCGCTTCTCCTAGTGTCTTCTCCCCATCACCGCCTTCAATGTCAAGAGGAACATTGTTGTAACCTTTGAGCACTCTATCGACCGAGACGCTAGCATATCCAGGTTGAATAACTGACCCATGGATTCTTGGTGTCTTCGTTCGGTCTATTGGAGATACAACCCCGACAGCCACCATGATTGATGCATTATTACCATCTGGAATGTGCAGCTCACATGTTGTTAGAGGCTCGGTAATGTCATCAACAAGGAAGCGCAACCCAGCGTCGTCTTGAATAACTGGCAGCTCCGTAGAAGCACAACTACTTTTCATCTGACCAATGGGGCTAATGGTGACTCCCGGCGTTGATTGCGATTACATTTGACTCATTGCTAGCTGCACTTGCCTCTTGATCTCCTCCTGTATTCTTGCCACAAGAGATTTTTCTCGTTCATGTGATTCAAGCAATGCTTGTCGTGACTCATCAACAAATTGCTCCAATGCATGGATTCGTTCTGTCTCCTCATCCTTCTTTCTCTGGCGGCTTCTGTAGGTATCCTTATCTGCTGGGAATGCGTGTAGCCACAGAACCGCCCCATAGCCTCTTGTTCGACCACCGTGTTCGGGATTCTCTAGGGCATATGTCAATTCATCCTTCTCTCTGTTGGGCTTGAAAACACCACTATCAGCTTCTTCCCTAGCATGAGCTAGTCTCTGTGTTGCTCTCTCAATTTTTTGGCTGAAAATTAGCTTGCCAGTGTCTGGGTCTAGGCTTCCCCCATGAGCGTAGAACCAATTCTTCGCGCGTTGAGGCCAGTTCTTCTCTATTGTTTCAGGTATGATTCCCTTGGCAGTAATCTCTGCTTCTAGGTTCTACCACTTGGGAATAGCACTCCTATAACCACCTGATCCCATGCGATGATGGTATTGCTTCTGTCGGGTATTCTACCGATTCCTCATCACACGTTCCTCACTGTCTTGAGATGTCTTGTATTCTACGAAGGCATCCTAATGAGACTCTAACTTGACAAACGCCTTAGCATTGAAATCCAGCGTAGCATTCTTCAAGATAAACTTTTTATACAATGTCTTCTTCCAACTCTGGAACAATGTTGCCATCTTCTTCATTGTCCAATCCCTCACTAGCAACTTCAAAGCATCATCTGCTTGTAATGTGAAATGCTGAGTGATATCTCTCCAAGCTAGGTTCTTGTCACGATCAGATACAAAACTAACATTAGGAGCGGATATCTTCTGCTTCCATTCACGAGCACTAACTGGGATCCTATCCCTTACAATGAACCCACATTGATTGACATATGTCTGAGCATGTGGTCCCAATGGTTTGCCGGAGACGGTGTCGAATTCTGATATTATGAAACGACCCTCTAATGGCTTTTTTGGCCCTCGGACTTTCCTACTTTTATCGGTGGTTGATGTAGATCCAGAGACCGGCTACATGAGTAGAAACACAACGATTAACAACAAATATACGTACGCATGCATCTATAAGATATGATAGATAATCGAATATACCTCGCCAGTATTTTCTTGCACGACAATTTGTTGATCTTCAACCACCGACATATTCAGGATATCCTCATAATCAGCAAAGTACTGACTCGTGTCATCTACATCCACATTGGTGTCGGCGTTGATAATATCCGCCATTATGTCATCATCCGGAGCAGCCATTTGTATCTTCAAGATAACACATAGATAGAATTACTATGGTACATAACATAAGTACATGTGATAACACATATAGAATTACTAAATCCAATTAAATATAATAACACATAATATTTCATAAGGATAAACAATAATATGGTATAGGCTTTGGAATCGAATCAAAAACACTTTCGATCCAAAAACATGGAAATAAGTACATGTATATATATACACATAGAATGATACAATATATTTTCTCTCTCTCTCAACACATAGAAATAAGTGCATATGTCTATATCTCTAGATATGCATGTGATAACACATAGAATGTCTCTCTAGATACAATTTTCTCTCTCTCTCAACACATGAAAATAAGTACATGTATATATACATATAGAAATAATTAAGTACATATGTATACATATAGAATAATCTCTCTCTAGATATATATAGAGAGATAGAATATATAATTACTA
Organism: Miscanthus lutarioriparius; assembly: GCA_904845875.1. NCBI lineage: Eukaryota > Viridiplantae > Streptophyta > Magnoliopsida > Poales > Poaceae > Miscanthus > Miscanthus lutarioriparius. The sequence goes on from CAJGYO010000013.1 coordinate 73,025,212, forward strand.
AATCCAATTAAATAAATCTAACATGAAATTAGATAAACTAGTAATAGATAATACATTTTAATCTAAAATATATCAAAACTATAATAAAAACTATCTAAAAACTATCTACATAAAGTACTAATTAAATTTTAATACATTTAAATCTATCATATATCAAAAACTATCTAAAAACTAACTAAAAACTAACAATAAACTACTAATTAAATTTTAATATATTTTAATCTAACATACATAGAGACTTTGTAAAAAAAATCTAAAAACATGGGCGATCGAGAGCAAAGAGATCACGAGAGTTCGACAAAAGGGTATACGGTGGTGCGCCAAGGAAGCGTCGGCGACGGAGGGTGGGGTCTCAGTGCGGCGGCGGAGGCGGGATCTGGGCGCGATGTGGGTTGGGAGAATGGCACTGCTGGGGCGGGGTAGTGACGACGACAATGACGGATGAGACAAGCTCGACGGCGGATGGGATGTGGCCAAGGCGAGGCTGAGCGGCGGAGGCGAGATCGAAGATGAAAGTAATAGATGTTCGATATATATAGGTCGGGACCCTTTAGTCCCACTGGTAACACCAATGGGGACTAAAGGACATTTAGTCCCAACGATAAGACCAACCGGGACTAAAGGGTGGGACCTTTAGTCCCGACTAGTGTTACCAACCGGGACTAAAGGTATTTTTTTAAGCGAACATCGAATTGTGCCGCCCACCCTTTAGTCCCGGTTCTTAGCTCAGGCCGGGATCAAGAAGGCTGAAAAAATTTTGGCAACCCGCCAACGTAATTGGAAAGGCACTGGATTTTGATTTTGTTTAATACTATGTTAATCAATTAATTCCATAGCAACTTCAATACTTTGCAATATTTCTTTTAAAAAATACTATTGATTAACTAATTATTTATTGTAAATAGGAAAATTTTGTAACCTAAAGTTTTTAATTTCTTTTATGAATATAGAATATAAATGTTACTAATACTAAGTATTTTGTTAATGCAAAAATATATTTGTAACTTAAAATTAATAAAACTAATATTATTCGATAGGAAATTTATTATCACATTATTGTAACGTCAATGTTTCAATTTTTTCTTGGTTTTTGACCAAAATTGACAGGAAATTTTTATTGAACCTATAAAAATAAAGAAAATATAGTATTTTTTGTTCTACAACTTTTTCAAATAAAAAAATGGCCTATATAAGGATTGTAGATATTGATGAGCTGAACAAACTTGGTATTCATAACTTTTCGATTTTAGACAATCTGGGGTTCCGAAAACTAGTTTGTAGGCGTCAAAATTTAAAAATCACAAATTTGAACCGTCCAAACTTTCTCTAAATAGAAAGTTGACCGAAACAATAATTGTAGATCTTTTTGAGTTTAACAAACTTGGTATTCAAAACTTTTTAATTTGAAGTCATTTAGAGTTCATAATACTAGAGTCAAAGTGTTGTTTTTTCATTTGACCAAATTTGACTTGGTCAAACTTGCTCAAATGAGACACTAAATGACCTCAGATAAAAAAACTCTGAATACCAAGTTTGATCATCTCAGCAAGATCTACAATTGTTACATAGCTCATTTTCCCATTTGAGAATTTTTTATTAAACACTAGTCACAACTTCTTGAATCTCATATAGACTTTCTAAAACTATGTCACACCCTTATGAAATTTGAATTACATTTTGTTTAAGCTTTCTCAAATGAAAAAATGGCATATATAAGGATTGTATATATTCATGAGCTGAACAAACTTGGTATTCAAAACTTTTCAATTTTAGACAATCTGGTGTTCCGAAAACTAGTTTATAGGCGTCAAAATTTAAAAATCATAAATTTGAACCGTCCAAACTTTCTCAAATGGAAAGTTGAACAAAACAACAATTGTAGATATTTTTGAGTTTAACAAACTTGGTATTCAAAACTTTTCAATTTGAAGTCATTTAGAGTTCATAATACTAGAGTCAAAGTGTTGTTTTTTCATTTGACCAAATTTGACTTGGTCAAACTTGCTCAAATGAGACACTAAATGACCTCAGATGAAAAAACTCTGAATACCATGTTTGATCATCTTAGCAAGATCTACAATTGTGAAGTCATAACATATTACATAATATCCGTCTCTAAAACATAATATATTAAACATGCATCGTTGTATCATGCGGGCACAACAGTGAATTTCTTCTTGACGTATGACCCTTGGTTATGATCTTGTCGTAACCATGGAGTGTCTTCATCATTTAACATGATGCTTGGATCTTTCTTCACTATGAAGGGTGGAATTCAGACATTTCTTTCCGTAATCTTCGGACATGTCGGACTTGTCTTCAATTCCCACTATATTTATTTTCCCGTAAAAATTATGTGGCGCTTTGGCTCATTGATCATTGAGTTGATGTCTTTGTTTTTTCCTCTCTTTGATTTTGTAGACATGTCTTTCACATAGAACACCGACTCACATCGGTAGCAGGGACGAATGGTTCCTCTTTGTACCCAATATTGTTGAGGTCCACCGTTGTCATTCCATACTCTTTGTCGATCGTTACCCCTCCTCCGTCAGCTTCACCCATTGGCACCGGAACAAAGGGACTTTAAAATTAGGTGCGTAGTCTAGTTCCCATATCTCTTCTATGCGGCCATAATATGTTTGTATATTCTCATTTGGATCTGTGTTGTCTATGCGAACACCACTATTTTGATTGGTGCTCCTTTTATCTTGTGCAACCGTAAAATGTATTTCCATTTATCTCATACCCTTGGTACGTGAGGATATACCACGATGGCTGCCTAGCCAACAAATACGCTTGCTCATCAATATTGTCATCGCCTTGACATTCTTTTCGCAACCAACCAATCGAAACTTTCCATGTGTTTGACGCCTAATCCAAGCTTCGCCTTCCCTAGAAACTTGGATCGTAAGAACTCCTTATGTATCTCGATGTACGGATGCACCAATGATGAGTTCTCAAGAAGCGTATAGTGTGCTTTATTAAAATAATCGTCTTCCATGCCGATATATATTTTCTTCCCTAAAGTTCCTTTACCCTTCGAGTCTCCCCTCGTGTAAGTGATTCGGGAACGCCAATCGGGCAAGGTCGGAATAAAGTCAACACAGAACTCAATGACCTCCTCTCGTTCCATAGCCCAGGCGATGCTTCCTTCAGAAGCTTAGAACGGACTTTCACATATTTCTTCAAGACTCCCATAAACCTCTCAAGGAGAACATGTTATGTAAGAACACAGTCCAAGAATACTAATGTCCTTCACCAAATGAACTAGGAGGTGTGTCATGATATTAAAGAAGGATGGAGGAACACCAACTCAAAGTCGACAAGACATTGAACCACATCATTCTAGAGTAGCTAGTTCCACTTTGATTGATTGCCTTCGAGAAATTGCATTGAGGAATGCACATAGCTTCACGGTGGCTAGACATACATGTGGAGGTAGAATTCCTCTTAAAGCAACTGTAAGCAATTGCGTCATAAGCACGTGGCAGTCGTGGGACTTTAAGTTTAGAAATTTCTTATCTGGCACATTTATTATACCCTTTATATTGGAGGAGAATCCCGATGGGACCTTGATGCTGCTTAGACATTCGAACATGTCATTCCATCTCTTCTTTGCTAAGCGTGTAGCTAGCGGGACTTAAATAATGGCGTCCATCATCATCTTCTCTAGATGAAGGTTGTCTCGTTCTTTCATGCCCTATAAGTCCCGGCGTGCTTCAAGTGAATCCTTTGTCTTCCCGTGACACACCCATGAATCCTAACAGTTCACACAAAGATTCTTTGTCGTGCATCACGTCGATTATATTATGGACCTCTAGGACTTGCCAATAGGGTAGCTCCCAAAGATGGACTTCTTCTTCCACATGGGTGCGTGTCCCTTAGCATCTTTGGGAAACAGATTCACCGCCTTGTCCTTTCCAAATACTACTTTCACATCCTTGACCATTATTGCAGTACATCTTCCCGGTTCGGTTATGAGGCTTCTTCCTATGTGGTCCGGCTTACCTTTAAAATGCTTCCCTTTCTTTCTTACTTGGTGATTCAAAGGAAGGAATCGACGATGGCCAAGATACACGACCTTTCGACATCTTTTCAAATATATACTGTCAAGGTCATCAAAACAATGTGTGCATGCATTATATCCTTTGTTTGTCTGACCTAAAAGATTACTTAAAGCAAGCCAATCATTGATTGTTACGAACAACATTGCTCGTAGGTCAAAGTGTTCTTGTTTGTACTTATCCCAGACATGTACACCTGGTTTGTTCCATAAAACTAGAAGTTCTTCAACTAATGGCTTCAGATAGACATCAATATCGTTGCTAGGTTGCCTCGGACCTTGGATGAGGATCGGCAACATAATGAACTTCCGCTTCATGCATAACCATGGAGGAAGGTTGTAGATACATAGAGTAACTGGCCAAGTGCTATGACTAGTGCTTTGCTCTCCAAACGGATTCATACCATCTGTACTTAAGGCGAACCTTAAGTTTCTAGCCTTATTTGCAAACTCTGGAAATTCCCTGTCTATCGCTCTCCACTGGGACCCATCAGCTGGGTGTCTCAGCATATTGTCTACCTTACGGTCTTCTTTATACTACCGCAACAACTTTGCATGGTCTTTGTTTCTGAACAAACGTTTTAAGCGTGGTATTATAGGAGCATACCACATAACCTTGGCAGGGATTTTCTTTCTAGGACGTTGTTCACCCTCGACGTCACCAGGATCATCGCGCCTGATCTTATACCGCGATGCTTTACATACCGGGCATTCATCCAAATTCTCATATTCATTGCCATGGTAGAGGATGCAGTCATTAGGACATGCATGTATCTTCTAGATTTTTAATCCCAAAGGGCAGACAACCTTTTTTGCTTCGTACGTAGTGGTGGGCAATTTATTTGGCTTCGGAAGCATCTTCTTTATGAGGTTCAATAAATTCCCAAATGCCTTGTCGGATACACTATTCTTTGTCTTCCACTATAGCAATTCCAGTGTTGTACCCATCTTTTTTTGCCCCTCTTCGGCCGTTGGGTATGGCAACTTCCTATGATCCTCAAGCATGCGCTCGAACTTAACTTTCTCTTTTTCACTTTCCCATTCTTGTTGTGCATCATGAATGGCATCGCCAAGAGCATCACCGAGATCATCTTCTACCGCTACGTCTTCTTCATCTCCCCCCATTGTAGTATCATCAAAGGCACCATACTGAGCAATATCTCCTTCACCTTCTACCATCATGACCCCGCTTTCTCCATGCTTAGTCCAACATATATAGTTTGACATGAAACCTGACTTAAGCAAATGTGAATGAAGACTCATTGAGCTTAAATATTCCTTTAAATTCTTACATAGGGCACATGGACAGCACATGAAACCATCCCGCTTATTTGCCTCGGCCACACCTAAGAAATAGTGCAAGCCCTCAATAAAGTCTTGGGAGCGGCGATCAGCATTGTACATCCAATGGCGTGACATAATCTGTATTACATGACAAATTATGAAAACCTTAAATATAATTAAGTATTTTATTACACAACATAGATGACACACACACGGTTGATTAATTAACTAAGCCTGGCTACAACGTAAGCAATCCCAACTATCACTAAACAAACTAAAACTATAATGCACTTCAAGAATATAATTATTTCGTGATCGTGCACGCAACTAAAACAGATAAATCATTCTTCCGTTGAATATTAATAAGCTTCTCCTCATTAGCTCATCGCCTCATCGCCAGCAGCGAATTAATTCGCGTATGTAGCATAATCTTCCTCCTAGTACCAACCATCGCATCCATTGCCCTCCCACTAAAATTGAAGCCAAAAAATATTTAGTCAAAATATTCAAGAAAAGCGTGTCAATTAGCCATAATAATTAAATGCGTAAGAAACTCACATCGCGATCCGGCACTTGTAGAAAACACGACGACCCTTGTTGGGTCCCTCGTCTCTTGACTCGGTACTCCATCACAATCTTCGCTTACACTTGCCGCAGATAATGAGAGGAGTTCGCCTTAGTCGTTTCAAGAACCGAACGAGAGGCCGAGGATCCGTACCGCTTGTCATCTACTTTCTATACTTATTTTTGCAAACTACTATAAATTTCACATTTTCTAAAATAATATATTTAAACAAAACTAAAATTATTTATTTATCTAACTAAACCATGAAATATGTACTATGTATAATAGTAAAATACCAAACTATCAAGTGATTTTACTATTGTAAATCATCATGTGATTTTGAGCTTAAAATGACATAGAAATCACATAGCTCAAAAACATGTTTCAATAAATAACCATCCGTATTAGTTGACATTGCTTACGTGATCATCTCGGTGAGCATTTCTCCACGGACGGCACAGACACCGATTTGGCCAAGGAAGAGCTCCGATTCTACGAGGAAGGGAACACGGTCTTCCACGATCGTTGTCGCTCTCCCCCTCGTAGAATCAAAGCTCCTCCTTGACGTCCCGCTACCGCTTCGGCGGAGAAAATGCTCACCGAGATGATCACGGTCCGCAAGTTCAACTAGTATGGATTTTCTACAATTTTCTAACTATTTTCTAAGTTTTTTATTTCATGGAAAAATTAATTCTAAGATCACGTAAGCCACCGGGGGCGAGTATGGCGCGTGCTCCAAATGAGGACGAAGCGAGGCGTGATTTTGATGAACTAATTTAACTTTTGTTTATCCAAACATATATGCAAATCATCATGTGATTTTGAGCTAAAATGATATAGAAATCACATAGCTCAAAAACATGTTTCAATAAATAACCATCCGTACTAGTTGACCTTGCTTACGTGATCATCTCGGCGAGCATTTCTCCACCGGACGGCACCGTACTTGGCCAAGGAAGAGCTCCGATTCTACGAGGAAGGGAACTCGGTCTTCCACGACCGTTGCCGCTCTCCCTCGTAGAATCAAAGCTCCTCCTTGACGTCCGTTACCGCTCGGCAGAGAAAATGCTTGCCGAGATGATCACGGTCCGCAAGTTCAACTAGTACGGATTTTCTACAATTTTCTAACTATTTTCTAAGTTTTTCATTTCATGAAAAAATTAATTCTAAGATCACGTAAGCCGGCCGGGGGCGAGGATGGCGCGTGCTCCAAATGAGGACGAAGCGAGGCGTGATTTTGATGAACTAATTTAACTTTTGTTTATCCAAACATATATGCAAATCATCATGTGATTTTGAGCTAAAAATGACATATAAAATCATAATAAAGTCCAACATATAAAGTTACACATGCATCTACATCACAAAATGAGATAAGCTACTGATAAACATAAGAGGATTAAGTTTGTTACCTCCAAAATCGAAGAGCAACACCAATGGAGGGGAGAGAGCAAGAACAACAGCAAGCTAAAGAACAGAGGCAGTGAGTTTGAATGGAATGGCTCGGGCTCGGGGAGGAAGAAATGAGCCGTTGTATATGCCCACATAATTAGTCCCGGTTAGGTGGCCAAACCGGGATTAAAGATTAATATTTATTCTCATGGTATCACCTAAATCGAACTAAAACCTTTAGTCCCGGCTGGTATTACGAACCGAGACTAAAGGATCCTTTAGTCCTGACAACAAAAAAAATACTAAGGCTAATGTCAAATTGGGACATCGTTCTAAAATCTGTTCTCTAGAGTTGGCTAGCCAGCCGGACACGGTAACATCACGAGCGATGCAACGTGAAACTGTCGCATGAAATCTCAGTCGTTTTCAGGCATATGAAGTGTAGGAAAAGTGTAAAATTTATTATGACTAGACATATTAAAATTCCCCTCGGCACCCCCATGGAAAAGTACCCTGGCAGCGCATGGAAAAGGAAGGGTGCGGCAAGCCGGCAAGGAAGAGCCGCCTGATGAGATTTGAAAATATTCTTTTTTCTCTATATTAATTAATTCAAAAAATCTAAAAATGAATGACTCGGATTTATTTGAGGTATTATCTCATAATAAGTAAAGGCAGTATATCGTAGCATTGTCCTACCCAAAATTACTTTTTTTGAGACAGGGGTAGTACACAACAATTTATGTTATTTTTTTGTTAAAATTCTCACCATCTGTAAAATTAATGTATAAACCTTTCTAGTCAAACTGCAAACTTGAGCAATTTGCGAGCTGGGTTGGACCGAAAAAACACCTAGCTGTTTTGAGCCAAAAAATTCTTGTGGACAGGCGTCCACAAGACGAGTTGGGTCAGCTTAGGACAAGAAAAAAAAATCTAAGTAGCAGAACCTGTGTGCTAGGCTACGAATAAACTCGGGCGAGCCGGACCGAATTTGCTAAGGTCTACAAAACATGAGTAATAAAATCATAAAGAACCAACAAAGCCAAACAAATCCACAAAGGCAAAGTGGTCATTTCATCTCTAAATTGATATTGTTAAAATGCTATAACAGAGTAGGAGTAAAATCTGCCTTCATGTTCAAATAACAAGGGCCAAAACATAAACTTCAAAAGTGAGGGCAAAATCATCATATCATATCATTACATATAAAAGTGAAAGTATATGTGAATGCCGAGGCTCCAAAAAATTGCTTAAACAGAATTTGTCCAATCAAACTCACCGTTTCATTGATGCTCCTGTGGTCGACACACTATCGTGGATTTGTGGTTCGTGTGCCGGGCATGCGAAAGAAAAAAAAATTACACATGCAGTGAATTAGCTATAGACAAGGTCGGTCATGTGAATTTTTATCATTAAAAAATGTGTGTTGCACGGGTATTTTGTAAAGAAGAGATGGAGTTGGAAAACAAAAAATTGAAAGCAGAGAAAACTAGGGAACATAAAAAAAGAGCTGGGAGACAAACGTGACCAAGGGAAATTGAACTGTTTGATCCATAGAGCAAGTCACTAGGCGCTGTTATAAATGGCACGAAGAAAACCAAGGAAGAAATCTTCCAAGTTTGTTATTGGGGTCGAGACCTTCGGTGCGCCATCCTTTTTCGCCTATTCAAATCATCATTACTATTAAGGTATGGTCTGTTTTGATCGGTGTTCGGTTATCCACGCCTGAAAACCGACACCGAAGCCTAACACCGAAGCAATCGGAACCGGCAACCGAAACCGACAACCAAAAACCAATAATTCAGCTAGGTTTGGTTCTGTGGCAGAACTGCTCTAATCTAATGCCTCTCATGAGTACTTGTCTTCCATTAGTCACTAAGTACCTAAGAGATGACACTAAACTACGCAGTTTCGTCTAGCACACCCCAAGGGAGAACTCAAAAATCCATATTTTTCCATCAGGACCATAAATGAAAGAATAAAGCTTACAACATTCATAAATCATTTCTTACATCACTTTATTACAGTACCAGAATATTACCTCAATTTATTATAACAGCGGAATATAACAAGGTTATTAGAGTAAAAGAAAGAAAGCAGGATTAATTTAATGACATGGTAGAGTATTAGCATAGCGGACATTTATATACAAGAGTTGCTGACAGATTTTACATCTTTTTTTATAAAAACCTTTCGTGAGACTTATAAATAAACACTATGGTTGTAACACGAAAGGAATCCCCGCTGAGCCCACCAGGAGGTTTCCCCACATAAGAGTCAGCTCTAAGTATCCTCCAATCACCTGCAACAGGGGGAAATAAAACCCTGAGTACTCGATTGTACTCAGCAAGACTTACCCGACAGGAGAAAAATAAAAGACTCCAAGGATATACAAGGCTTATTCCCTTGTGGGTTATTGCATCTACGGAAGCATTACTAAACTGCGTCCTTATATTCAATTTTATTAGCAGTCATCATTAGTTCATTAATTAACCATTCTATGTAAGCACCTATGCTACTTTCAAGCAGGTGGTAAGCAATCAGAATCATTTTATCATCTTTCAAGCTCCAGTTCTTACTACGGTGCTAGACCATAGCTAAGTCGTACCGTATCACACGACGATTCGTGAACCAATGTATCCCAACTGGGTACCCTGAAACACACGCCCGTTTATACCCCAGGCACAAGCAAGACCAACCCACCACTCTCCTATCAAGGGGTCTAGATCCCCGTCCAAACTTGGACTCCAAGCCCCCACTCCTAAGTCCTGGACTCGGTGTGGTGCTTAGACCTCTACCATCCGCGCCTCCAAAAAGTCGGTCTGAAAAGAGACGGAACCCACGACAAGAGACCAATGAGCCTTCCCGCACTCATAAGCAAGTATGTGCTCAGAATAATAAGTCTGTGACCTGACTACCATCCACAGCAACGGACGGTCCTCAATCGACATAGGTAGAACAAGTGCAATCCGAGCCTCGCTCGAATGCCTAACCAAATCCAGATTCAAAGTACCATTTTGTCCGGCCTCCAATTATCATTCATATATATTTCATGTGATAGTAATATAATAGCAACAATAATATCTTTTCTATCTCTCGCGAGTGACAGGTAATCACTTGACTTCTACCGGATCCTATAGCATAACAATCTACATGATCCTGACATACTAGTAGTACTCATAGGATAAGGATATATATATATATATGCAAGTGGTTTTCATTCAACTCCTTAAAACTTAATACACAAGCATAACATAAAGTGCAGAATAATAGGGGTTATACACCGGGGCTTGCCTGGGTAAGATAGAACCAAAAGTTAGCATTCCATCATGGTGACACGATCATCAAGGCACCATCTTTTCCGCTACCTCGGTCGACTTCATGATCCATCGTTGTTCCTATTATGATATACGTGGATGCAACGCAGAGATGTAAATAATCAACGGCAACTACAACTCTAAATACGATTACGCTTCGTAAGCTAATGAGATACCTTTAATGACTAACGTACTAGCCTACGTATCCACGTTGTTGAATAAGGCGTTGTTTCCCAGAAAATATTCTAATTTTAAAATCCCAAGGTGTTTCAGCATTTTATTGATTAAATATATATTTTCAAACAATGACTCATTTAGCTACCTTAGCAAACTAATTATTATGGAGCTACAAAAATTACAATGAGCACCTAAGAATGTTAGGGATTTACTGTAAAAGTTTTAGAGCCAACACTATCACCAATTTATCACAAAAATTCCTACAAGTTTATATTTTACAATATTACGCATCTCAAATTAATTAGACAACTCTAGAAAATATTATAAAACTATGAAAACATAATATACTAGCAGATAGATTATGATTTGAGAAACTTAACAAAATTAGTTTTATAATTTTGGTTAACTACACAATTTTATATTGAATTTATAAGTTTACCTTAGAAACTAAATTAGAAAATACTTAGAAAAGGAAAAGGGCTGGTGGCGACCATTTCGGCCCGACAGCCCAGCACAGCGCGGCTGCACGCGTGTCTTGGCGTCCCAGCATGACCCAAGGCCGGGGGCGCCCACACGCGCTCGCGTTTTGCAAAAGAGGGCTCGGGTTTTTAAATAATCACACGGAGCAATGGAACACTATTACTACAGACTCACACTTTGCAATAAAGTCCCTAAAATGTGTTGCCTTTGTAACGGGGCGGTCCTCGGCGCACTCGCACGCGGTGGCGCGGCACACCGGTGGCAACGGCGGTTACGCCGGGCAAACTAGGCTCGCTATGACGGAAGTAAGGGGCCGACCACCATCTACAGTTAAACGCGCAAGTGATGGGTGGCGCCTAGGGACTCAGAGGCGCACTATCGCGGGCTGCTGTGGCGAGCGGCAATCCACGGCGGCGGCGCGACTGTTCCGGCGAGCCTATGCCCTCACGACAAGATAGAGATGGTGGAGAAGCATTCGTAGCTCACCATGGTGTACGCACTACTGACGGTTGAAGCTGGGAAGCATCGTGGCGGTCTGGACACATGCGACCGAGCAGGGCGGCGGCGCTCTATGATGGACACCAGCGCATCACCACGTCACCGACGAGTTCCCTGGCCAAAACAGTGCGAGCACCGGATAGAGGGAGTCAAGGCGAGTGCAGGGTTACAAGCAATCAAACTGCTACCACTCCTACATGCCTTACCTCCCAACCTACTGATTCGGCGGCGCCCACGGCCGCGGTGAGCAAAACGCCAAATTGTCTGTCGGTAGTGATCGGTCGGGCTTGAGGAGAACAGGGCGCGTAGTTGACTACCCATGCCACACACTAGTGCGGGGAATTGAGCTGCGAAGCCCGAGCTGGTGAATTTGAAAGGAAGGAATGGTGTGCTGCCGCTGCTATGTTGTGGACAGTGGCCATGACTTAATGTGGACCGGCCAAAACACGACAAGGCATGGCAGTACGAGGACACAACCTCACGAGCGAGGGCATGGGTTGCATGTTTAATGCTCGGGTGGAGCCTTTAGGAGTGCCTATGCGGTCAAGTGTACGCGGCAGCACGGCGTCATGATGCGGCAGGGGTGGTACAAGCCGGAGCGGGATAGGTGAGGTGAGCGTCTGTGAATGCGTGCTACAGGGCGAGGCAAGGTGATAGAGAAGGCAGAGTGTAATCCTGTGCGTGACTTGGCAATATGTGCACACAGCGCGGAGCAGTGGCGGCAAAGCCTGGCCTGGCGCAAAGCTGGCGGCCACGCGTTTGCTGCCGATGTGACCCGCGCACCGCAGTGCCATAAATGGCAAGGCGACGGCGACACGGCTTCGTGCGCGCAGCATCAAAGCAAGCCAACGACGCAGCGCGGTGTAGCGGCAGGCGCGCAGCGTGGCGATGCGACGATAGCGGCAGCGGCGTCGACGTGGCGTGGGCGTGGAGGCAGCAGCAACACCAGCGACACGGGCCTGCGTGGTGGCAGCATGGCAACGACAAATGACATGTGCGCAATGAACAAATGTGAAACTACGGACGAAGGAGGGGAGAGAGAGAGAGAGAGAGAGCGAGAGCAGCGATGCAGCGCGATGGCGGCGGCGGCGGTACTGGCCTGCGCTAGCGTGGCGTGGCGTGAAAGAAGCGGTCAATACCGAGCCGAGCCGATAACGCCACGACGCGGGCGACCAGGCCGGCCAAGCGCGACAGGGCGCGTGCGCATGCAGAGCGAGCCAACGCCGCGACGGCGCGCCCCCGCGGCCTGGTGACCGCGCCCAGCCCAGAGGGCTAGCCCGAGAACGTGCGGTGCACGGATTTTAAAGCAGCGACTACCACTAAACCATTGCCTCTAAACCGAAACCGACTTCACCACGATCAAACTGATACATGAGGCTGCTCATCCGAGCTAAAACACCGCATCACCCTCTAACCCAATCTCTCTAAATAAATTACTAAACCCGGCAATGTCCAGCTATACACAAGCTTGAAATTTTCTAAGTCTTTTAAGTTGAACTCTATTTCAAATTGTATTTCTAAGCTATTGAAAATATTACTAAGCAATATTATTTTTCAACAGCAAGTATTTCATTGTCATCTACAAAGTTTGCACTTTCAATTTTATTTAAGTATCACACACATGTTCTATAGTATTTTTGCTTAATAAAAATTGATTTTAAACCCTACTTGATATACATGAGCTATTGCATCAACATTGATTTAACATTTTTATTGATTAATTTAGGCTACAAAAATTTATCAACACCTTCTATCGCATGCATTATTACATAAACACAATGCTTATGACATGATTTAGTAGTTGGTTTAGGACGTAACACCGAGGGTGTTACTGGTTCGGTTTTTATTTCTTGGTTCAAAAGTGCCTAGCCCTACCAAGCAGGTTCCCTACCAAGCAGGTTCTTAGAAGTCTTCAAAGATCCGAAAGATACACCATAAAGTGACCCACTGGTCCCGAAAATATACTCTAGGAGGTTCCTGAAGGTACACAACACCTTTGATTTTGATTTAAGTTGATGTAATATATAAGTGGTCTAATTCTCTTGGTCATAAGGATTGAATCCCGATGCTTATATTTCTTTATCTTAAAAAATCTGCAGAGCAAGTCAAAGTCGCCATGGAGGAAGACTTGCCTGCAGTCGGAAGTCTCCTTGCACATTCGCATGCAAACCAGCACGGTATAACAATGTACAAAGTACAGTGTTATTGACTATTTCATTCACCGCAAATCATTCGGTACGAGCTTGAACCTTGATGAAGGAGTAAACTGGCAAGACAGGCCGATTTCAGCATGATTGACGTTAGCAAGTCATGAGTTAATAATAACAAGACGTGTTTTGACTTCAATCTCCGGGTACAATATGAAACGGAACGTCTGACCAGATCTCCGCGCCTCAGCCACACAAATTCCCTCTCCTATTTGAGTTATTATTTCCAAATTCCGCTAGCTCCTATTTGCGACGTTTCATCATGTAGGTAAGCTCTACGAAATTTGCCGAGGAAACGAAGATACTGCTTGAAAACTAGGCTACCTAGATTGACCACGTGATAGGCATGTCCGCGCTCGCCCGGACCATCCGATCGATGGAGTGGCTGACTGAGCTCCCCGGGTCGTCCTCGGCAACTGCATCAGCTGAGCTGGAGTCGCCTGACACCTCGCTTTCACTTGCAATTCTAAAAACAAATAAGACTTCAACTCTCTGCTACCTCCTCCTGCTCCGATCTCTCTCTCACTCTCTCCATTGCTAGCTCAAGGCTCCCTGGCAGGCGGCCATCGTCGTCGAGCTGAGGCCTGAGGCGCGCCGTCCGGCCATGGAGATGCAGCCACAGCTCGGCGACTATTCTCCGGACAAGGTGCGTCCAACACGACTCAATTTGCCAAGATATATATCTGCAAAGATATGATCCTTGCCACAAAGATTTGTAGATGAAGCAAGGAAGATAGAAGTCGAGATCGACCTGCTTGTCTCTTGCTTGGTGATGACTGATGAAACAAACTCTCTGCAGCTCGCCAGCCTCCCTCTGACACCCACAGGGCGCCCGGACTCGCAGGAAGGCCGGTGGCCCGCGCAGGAGAAGGAAATCGACAACTGGCTTCCCATCAACGCGAGGAGGAACGCCAAGTGGTGGTACTCCGCCTTCCACAATGTCACCGCCATGGTCGGCGCCGGCGTGCTCGGCCTTCCCTACGCCATGTCCGAGCTCGGCTGGTACGTACGTGATTCCATGAACATATCTACCTTCCATGGTGATCGTGCTCTGAATTCTCATCGCTTCAGTCATCGATGTTAACATGTTTCCTTGCCCGGTCAACCGACCGCTCACGTATGATTTGCAGGGAGGTTGGCATCACGGTGCTGCTCCTCTCATGGATCATCACGCTGTACACGCTGTGGCAGATGGTGGAGATGCACGAGATGGTGCCCGGCAAGCGCTTCGACCGGTACCACGAGCTCGGGCAGCACGCGTTCGGCGAGAAGCTAGGCCTGTGGATCGTCGTGCCGCAGCAGCTGGTGGTGGAGGTGGGGCTCAACATCGTGTACATGGTCACCGGCGGCCAGTCCCTGCAGAAGTTCCACGACGTGGTGTGCGACGATAAGTGCAAGAGCAAGGACATCAAGCTCACCTACTTCATCATGATCTTCGCCTCCTGCCACTTTGTCCTCTCCCAGCTCCCCAACTTCCAATCCATCTCCGGCGTCTCCCTCGCCGCCGCCGTCATGTCGCTTTGGTAGGCACTTCATCTCTTTCACTGTGCTTGTTATTATTTCGTTCTTCTCTACCGTCAAGATCACTGATATGCTGGCTTGGGCGCATGGCAGCTACTCGACAATCGCATGGATCGCGTCGGTGCAGAAGGGGAAGTCTGCGGACGTGCACTACGGCCTGCGCGCGACGACGACGCCGGGGAAGGTGTTCGGCTTCTTCGGCGCGCTCGGGGACGTGGCGTTCGCGTACGCCGGGCACAACGTGGTGCTGGAGATCCAGGCCACCATCCCGTCGACGCCGGACAAGCCGTCCAAGAAGCCCATGTGGAAGGGCGTCGTCGTCGCCTACATCATCGTCGCCGTGTGCTACTTCCCTGCCGCGCTCGTCGGCTACTGGGCCTTCGGCAACGGCGTCGACGAGAACATCCTTGTCACCCTCAGGAAACCCAAGTGGCTCATCGCCCTCGCCAACATGATGGTTGTCGTTCATCTCATTGGCAGCTACCAGGTATGTATATCTATACAATATTTCTTCTCTAGATTATTTATGAAATATATAGTTAAAGATATCATATCCTAACATCTAATTCAAAAGATGCAAACATATAAAAAAATATACATAATGTCTGTTTTCCACAAGTCTTGGTGGTATGGAACTATTTATGGACGGCAGTGATTGTGGTTGTTGGCGGTTGGCGCAGGTATATGCGATGCCGGTGTTTGACATGATAGAGACGGTGCTGGTCAGGAAGTTTGGATTCCGTCCAAGGCTGATGCTCCGTCTCATTGCCCGGAGTGTCTATGTCGGTAATGGCTCTATCTGAACTCTGAATCGAAGTCTTCAGTCTGAACTCAGAAGGTCTGAAAACCAGACTGATGAGATGCAACCTGTACGTGCAGGATTCACAATGTTCGTAGCCATCACCTTCCCGTTTTTCAGTGCATTGCTAAGCTTCTTTGGCGGATTTGCCTTCGCACCGACGACGTATTTTGTAAGCTCCCATTGATCCATTTACCTCCTTTTTTTTTGCTGCTACAATAGTTTCTTGCAATGTCTTAATCGTCAAGATTTCCATTCTTGCTAATCCTACTCGACTAGTAACAAATCATATGATGAACCGTTAATAGGTATATATAATCAAGTGCAGAAATGTGACATGAGAGTTGACTGATTCATGCTTGTTTCTGGCAGCTTCCTTGTATCATGTGGCTCACAATATACAAACCCAAAACTTTCAGCATCTCATGGTTTACCAACTGGGTAAGAACAAGTGGATAATCCAAGACTATTTTTCTCCCTTCAGTACTTCTTAGTATAACCACTATATCTTTGTTGTCCACGTTCTTCAGATCTGCATTGTCCTAGGTGTTTTGCTGATGGTACTGTCACCGATCGGTGGACTTCGGCAGATCATCTTGAAAGCCAAGACATACCACTTCTACTAGTAAACATGAAATTCAACACAAAACCCAAGGTTTGTGTCATAGTTAACAAATGATCGACATGTCCCAAGTTTTGAATGGGACTTAATGTTTATCTCCATCTTGGCAAAAGAAAAACTTGATTTGGGTTATGCCTTACCAAGTTTTTGTCATGCAACAAGATGGCATGTGTCATATTCAAAGCTTTGTTCCTGCTCATGACGATATGTGATGTGTCGTTGTTGTTAACCTAGGAGTTTGTTTTGTGATACCATATACATGTGTATATCTTGTTTGTATATATTCTAGGAAAGAGTTAGCTTATTTGTGCATTATTAGGGAGAATGAGTGAGGTGGTTTGTATTTCTTTCATCCATAGTTCATTGATAGTTCCCAATTAATGTCACATTACAATTCAAACAACCTTTATGTATATTAGTCCATCAATCCATGCTTCTGAACAGGCCAATAGTTTCAAGAAACAATTGTAAGAAGTTCATGGGTAAATTTAAGGACCATAATTTTTGACATTGTTCTATTGTTCATATATATTTCAACGCAACACTCATGTTGTTACCTTGTAATCTTTTTTGGTTGTGACAGGATTTACTTACCAATTGTTCTGTATGTTTTTCCTTTCAATTCATAGTTTTCCTCATTAAGTATTGCACCTACGTTGCACGCACGATCTCATGGACATACATACACATCCTACCCTAATATATGCCTCCAAGGTACCAACTGCTTAAACCTTGAGATTGGCAAAGTGGTGGCACTCATTATGCACACAATCTTACCATTATATTTGAATTTCATACTAATACTATTGATTATATTTCATAACCCTGACATATTTCACTCTAGATTTGATTTTGTCTTATGGTGTATATTTGGGGAAAAAACTAGCCCAATTTAGATAGAAGAAGACACGGTTCCCATGAAGTGGATTGAGCTCATGAAGGATAAGCCTAGCCATGCTCAATTGATCCATAGGCGATTGCCTATGGACTATGTGGGTCGGCTAGAACCCAACTTGGTATTCACACACCCAAATCAACCAATCATAGACTTAGGATGCTTAGGCACGAAGCAAGTGAGGTTTTGATAGTTTTATTCTGGAGACAAGTAGAGATTTCACTAGAAAAGGAAAATGCAAGATATGTATTATCTCTATGAGGTATATTTGAAGGTTTCGAGGAATGAGCCCACTTGTAAGTGGCTCTAAAAACTCCAAAAGAACTCTAGAATCAATATAGAATTTATTTGTGTCGAAGGATGCAAGAGAAGGAAAATGGAAGGTGAGCTCATCAACCCTATCCGTTTAAGCCAATTGACTCCTTCCACAAATTGAACATCTTGGTTTTCTTTTTAGACATCCCCTCCCTTGACACACTTGTGGAATCTACAAGAGCTCACATACACCTGTATTTACTCATTGTATCCCTACAGACACATGCATGCACACTCTACCTCTATGGATGCCCCTAAGGCCAATTGGATCTTGAGATTGAGAATTCATCACATGCGCCTCACAATCGTTGGTACATTACCTACCAATGAAAGAGTAATTATCAGATAATATGATCATTGTAGACAAGTCTAGCCATAAGAAACCTAACCTAACGAGCTATGCTCCTAATCAAACTATAATTTCTGCGGAACAAAAATAGTGAAAATAAACTCAATCCACTAATCAAGGTCCATGCGCTCAATAAAGAAAGACAAAGATTATATGAGCAATAAATATGTTGTAGATTGCTCTTCCTCTTATCTACGAAGCTATATTCACATACACGCGTGCAAACTCATCCCTACAAATGCTCAAGCGTATACTTTATCCTAACAACTCGCACACCATTTTGTCCTATAAACACATATGAGAGACTTTTTTATAAAGAAAGTTTGATTTATATCAGCCAGTTACATCAAGAAGATGCAATAGCAGTAAGATCACTACCAGCCTAAGACAACAAAATAAGAAAGACTTGGTGTCTATCATACCATAACAAGCTACAACACACAACATAGTCATTATTCTATCCACTAACATTGCAAAACTTGGATCACGATGAAGACTCCCCAAAAGCAATGCCTCCAAGAAGGACATGAGACACCGATGAAGCCTAGACCATAGTTTTCACCCTAGAGAGGCTCGTATTTCACAATGCCTTTAACAAGGCCATTACCATATACAACTAGCCAAGATTAGTCCTAGGGAATTCTCTCCCCAAGTACAATAGGTGCCATGAGTACCACCAAATCAGAGATCTCCAATGGTGCCTCCACCCTCTTTCCAAGCCACATAGTCTTAGCCAATGACTAATGAGCACTTACTTTACATTAGATAAATGATCTTTAGGTGTTCCACTCTATGATACATAGTCACAAGGTAGCCAATAGGCAAATGACTAGAATCAGCAAGATCCATTTAAAAACGGGATGTGTTGCTCATGTAAGCGATTACATGAATAGATGCCAAAATGACACCAGTCCTAGAGCTTGTATGAACGACAAAAGCAAGGGATGAAAATGTCAAGGCGAGTAGTAGTTGCCCTGACCAGAACACCAACCCCAATTACCTGCAAGACTATCCTACACTTGAACCGATGATAGTCGTGGCAGATCATATATACGAGAGACAAGTGAGGATAATTTGAGCATGGTGGAGCGAAGATGCATCTAGTTCGATAGGTGAGGTATAGAAGGGGCATAGACAAGAACCAGACCATCTAAGCACTTTTTTGTGGTAACAAGCTAATGGCTAGCTAGGGTGGATGGCTATATATATAGGTTCCCACTCACTTGCTTAACGTTATTCAAGTGTCCCATGGCCCCAAGAAGCTAGAGGAAGTGATCCTACACTCCATCCACCTTATCAAATGCATATTGATGAAACCCAAGGCATAGGATATAGCCATTATTCATATGAGGGCTAGGCCTTAGATCTTGAGAGCTTCAATGATTGGGATGTTGTGCCCTTGTAATCTTGGTGAGCCTAAGCACTCGAGGTTTTTGTGACCCTTCGGTGATGTCAACCCTCTGAGCTTAGTGTATACAAACAGCGCAGTGACTTGGTATGTGAGGGACGAGGAGACCCCTTCCTTGGTGGAGAAGCTCTTACTGAACGACATCTTAGTGATCAGTACAGTTGGGCAACAAGTGTGTGAGCCTTAGTGGTTTATGGCAGTTGTCTTGGTTCATGATGGCCTTTGTGGCTTGCCTAACACCGTGACTAGGAGGAGCTCCAGCGTGCACTAGGGATTGCATGCATTTTGGCAACCGGTGCCACTGGATAAATCTTTGCCTACGGGAGTCTGTCCTCTCTTGATTTGCGTTGTACCTTGCACATTTGAAGCTTCCCTATTGTGCTCTTCTTTTGTGACTTTTAGCTTTTCTAGATTAGCATAGACTAGACGGTAAATTTGTCTCTACATTGCAAATAAAACCCTTTGTGACTTGGTTTAGGAAGCACACAAGAAAAATCTAAGGTGCATATCATACTAGTTCGTTTATGGTTTTTCTACTATAGAGAAAATAGTGTTCTAGGCGTAAGTTTAAGTGCCCCAATTCAACTCCATTTTTTTGGGGGCTCACACTATAGACTAGCATATCTTGGACTTGACAAACTTCCCATGAAAATGCGTAGTCTGTGAATTTGAACCTAGGTAGGTCCCACCACCGGCGACCTAACAAACCGACCCAGTTCGGTTCTGCAGATACATCGGTCAATTGAACTATTCGATCTCATCAATCAGAACAGTCAGTCAAGTCGATGATCCATGGAACAAGACTTGTCAGCATCTGGAAATCTCCGGGAAAAATCGCATGCCATCGCTCGAGATAGTCCGATGGACCAGCTAAACCAACTGTCACTGTTTCATTATATATCCAGCTGAACTCCTTTGACCGAAACTCCATTATTCAGCTGAGCTAACTGATAAGAAGCTTCAGGTAATTAAAATGAGGAAAACAAGCTTGACGTGTCTCTTTCGTCAGCAAAAATGGCTGGGGCTTGGATCCTAGACGAGGAAGCCTCAAAAGGCCACGTAGCAAACACACGACCTTTCTCTTTTTTTCCCTCTCTCCCTCTCGCACGAGCAAAATATATATTTGCGTGTATTTCACGAAGAAAGAAGACAGCGTGTATGACTGACTATTCATGTTAACGTGACATCATCGATCTATGTGACCCGACTGGCGCGCACTGAACCACGTAAATCCTACCCCTATTTCCAAAAAATTTTGCTTAGTTTGTCACGTTATTGTCTTCGATTCGACTCAAGCGGTCTCTTCTCAAAAATTGACGTGTCCAGAGGATTTACGTGTTGAAAAAAAGTCGTACTTGAATTTTTGTTGCGATCAATGTAATATATGTGATATTAATTTATTGTCTGATATTAATTTTATTTGAATTGTTAGCTGAAATGCTGTCAATTTTTTCTAAAAATTGTTGAGTTTTTCACTGACTGAATTGTATAATTTGTATCGAAATTGCCAAATTGTTGATCGAAAATAGGGGTAAAACACAAATATCAAAATAAAATAGGGATAAAAATGTATGGGCAAAGTTGTCTATTTGTCCAAAGTTAGCACCGTTAGCGGGACTTCACGCAACAAGGTTAAAGTCTTCGTTCGTTTTGAAATTGCAGGAGTAAAATCACAAAGTTTAAAAACAAGAGCAAAATCAACATTTCGCTTCAAACATAGGTACACACTTTTAAGCCCCTTCATAATAAATGTACAGCTCGTACTACCAACGTGTAATATCAATGCTCTTTTGGTCCATCTTTTAGGTGAAATTTCGGCATGAGCCACTTCCAATTGAAAAACAAATTGTTGTTATTTATGCTGTTGTCAACGGCTTCTGTGATCGAATGCCACTAGACAGAATTTCTCAATATGAAAAAAACATTCTAAGTACTATTAATCCTGAATTACTAAAATCCAGTCTCGGAATTGCTTGTGCGACACTAAGGCAATTATCTCTGTTCCCGAAAGCCAAGTTCGCCCTGTTCCGCAAGCCATTTGCAACTCCAAGGGATTAGTCCAGTGATGAATGTGGAACTGTTTGGGATGCATTAAAGCTAAGATCAGGTTTTGGAGTTAATCTATTTGCTAGGATGATCTAGCATCCGGCTGTAATCCCATAGACCTCTTAGGACGCTCATAAGAAGCACGTTGTTTATATGGTTAAACTCTTCTACTTTAATTATAATAATGCGCAAATCTTTTGCATATTCGATAAAAAAAAGTCAACTAATTTTAGATTTAACCAGATTTATAAAATATATAGTATCAATATTTTTAAATAGATTTATAAAAGTATAAGACGTGATTAATTTAATGATATTTATTTTTTTATTATAAAATAATATTTTTCATATACTTTGATTAAATTTGAGATTAGTTTATTTCTCGAAATAAGATGTGTATTTATTTTAGAATAGAGGAAGTAAGCTACTGTCTCTTCTCTGTCCTGAAATATAAGAAATTATGTTTTGTTCTAAGTCAAACTATAGTAACTTTGAATCAAGTTTATATAAAAGAATAAAAATATATAGGACTTGAAATTAGCTTAATTAGATACATTATGGAATATACTTTTATAATGTACATTTTTTATGTGATAGATGTTAATTTTATTTTTTATAAATTTGATCAAAGTTACTATAGTTTAACTTAGGACAAAACTGGATTTCTTATATTTCAAGACTGTCCGGAGCCAAACAAATGAGAAATCGACGCCTGATTGCTATGGCCAGTCTCACCCGGAACGTCCGATGGGGATTGGACGCTGGGCATGGAGCCACGGAGGCTCGGAGCTCCCTTTCACTGGTGCTCCATGAAGAAGAGACGAGCTTGTCCCTGCCGCCGCCTCCGCTACCTCCCTCTCCATTATTGCTCAAGACTCTGCTGGCCTCCTCTGGCTCTCTCTCTCTCTCTCTCTCTCTCTCTGCCATGGCATCCACCGGTGAGGCACTCTCGCCGCCGGCCAAGGAAATGCAACCATTGGACAGCTATTCTCCGGCCAAGGCACGCCCACCACACCATACACCATCTTCACTCCAATTTCTTCATCATGTTTGCCGGCCGGCCATATCAGCTTCTTCTTCTTCTTCTTCTTCCTTTCTCCTCCTTGCAATAATCAGTGTCCCATTTTTATTGTTATTATTATTTTACTTCTTTCTTCCATTCTTTCATTTTGGCAATATATATATCTAGCTTTCGAAACCGTTTCAAACATGAAATTATTAAAATTTCAGATCCTTAAAAGAAAGGATTAAAGCTTAGAGAATACTTATTACTGTCGTTTTACAACGGAATGATTGGATTTTAATGTCAGATTTGTGCCAAGATTTCTGATTTGGACGTAGTGAATACGAGAGGTAAGAAAAATTCAAGCGTTTTATAGCCTCCTAAAACCTGAAGTTTTGTTTATGCCTTTATTACATTTAGTTTGTACTGAAACTTCAGATACTTTACATATGAATTACAATCACATACCGGGTGTAATTTTTGGCAATGAAGGGGGGTAACAACATTTTGGGTGCTATAGTACGAAGTTAAATCAGTTTCGTCAAAATAGTACAAAATTAAATCAAACCCTTTTTGCAAATACAAAAGTTATTAAACCCAATCTGAACCCAAATTTGATGTCTGAAAAATCAAATCTTGGTAGCTTTCTTGGACAGTCGGGTGTTGTTTAGACGCAAGAATTTTGGGACAAAGGAAGATCATTCAAGCTTGAGATTTGCTTGTGTCTCTGGCTCTCGTCTGCTGATCCACCAAACTTCAAACTCTGCAGCTTGCCACGGTGGCTCTTGCACCCAAAGGGAGGCGTACGGCATCAGACGCGCCGCAGGAAGGGGAAGGCCGGTGGAGCGCGCAGGAGAAGCCGACGAACGATGACTGGCTGCCCGTCAACGCGAGGAGGAACGCCAAGTGGTGGTACGCCGCCTTCCACAATGTCACCGCCATGGTCGGCGCCGGCGTGCTCACCCTCCCCTACGCCATGTCCGAGCTCGGCTGGTCCGTTTCGTCATCAATCTTTCCATCCATATGGGCTGTCATGTCATGGATACAGCTTTGATAGCTCGTCTTCCTTCGTTCTGGCCGATCGATCACCACTCGCAGGGGCGTCGGCGTCACGGTGCTGGTCTTGTCGTGGATCATCACGGTGTACACGCTGTGGCAGATGGTGGAGATGCACGAGTGCGTCCCCGGGAAGCGGTTCGACCGGTACCACGAGCTGGGGCAGCACGCGTTCGGCGAGAAGCTGGGCCTCTGGATCGTGGTGCCGCAGCAGCTGGTGGTGGAGGTGGGCCTTAACATCGTCTACATGATCACCGGCGGCCAGTCTCTGCAGAAGGTCCACGACGTGGTCTGCCATGGCCGGTGCAAGCGCATCAAGCTCCCCTACTTCATCATGATCTTCGCCTCCGTCCACTTCGTGCTCTCCCAGCTCCCCGACTTCCACTCCATCTCCAGCGTCTCTCTCGCCGCCGCCGTCATGTCGGTCAGCTACTCCTTGATCGCGTGGATCGCGTCGGCGGCGCAAGGGACGTCGGCGGAGGCGGAGGCCGACTACAGCCTCCGCGCGACGACCACGCCGGGGAAGGTCTTCGGCTTCCTGGGGGCGCTGGGCGACGTGGCGTTCACGTACGCCGGGCACAACGTGGTGCTGGAAATCCAGGCCACCATCCCGTCGACGCCCGGGAAGCCGTCCAAGAAGCCCATGTGGAAGGGCGTCGTCGTCGCCTACGTCATCATCGCCGCGTGCTACTTCCCCGTCGCGCTCGTCGGCTACTGGGCCTTCGGCAACGGCGTCGACGAGAACATCCTCATCACCCTCAACAGGCCGCGCTGGCTCATCGCCGCCGCCAACATGATGGTCGTCGTCCACGTCGTCGGCAGCTACCAGGTGTACGCCATGCCGGTGTTCGACATGATCGAGACCGTGCTGGTGAAGGAGTACTGGTTCAGGCCAGGATTCAGGCTCCGTCTCGTTGCCCGGACTGTCTATGTTGGTAATGCAATGCCTGAAACTCTGAACTGAAAAACCTGATAAACTGACTGCACAGTGCACACATGCACCAGACTGACCTGAGATGCAATGCAACAACCTGTGCAGCGCTCACAATGTTCGTAGCCATCACCTTCCCCTTCTTCAGCGAACTGCTCAGTTTCTTCGGTGGATTCGCCTACGCGCCGACAAGCTACTTCGTAAGCTCCCACTCCCAATTACCCATTTACCATTTTGTTTTTTCTGCTACTGTAGTTTCATTTCATCAGGATGTACAATGAGTCAGGTTCAGAGTTCTTGCATCAGAGAGCTGACAAAATCTCCCTTGTTTGTGCCAGCTTCCCTGCATCATGTGGCTCATCATCTACAAGCCCAGAAGGTTCAGCCTCTCATGGTTCACCAACTGGGTAAGAATAAGATGGATGCAATGCAACTGACAATCCAGAGTATTTTTCTCTCTTCAGCATCAGAATGTGTCTGCTTGACATCTACTTTCTTTCCCCTGTGTTGAACATGTTCTTCAGATATGCATTGTTATTGGGGTGCTGTTGATGGTGCTGTCACCGATTGGAGGACTCCGGCAGATAATTCTGAAAATCAAGACATACAAATTCTACCAAGATTACCCTGGTTTAAGCCATAATTAACAGGCGCCATCGTCAGCCAAAACAAGTTTCTGAATCTGAAGCCATGAAATTCCATTTTTCTCGGAGAAAGATACATGTACAGTCATGAGTCATGATGATCCGTGACCTGCTGTGGTTCTGTTAATTTTGTCTTGAACCACGAGATGGTTTTTGATTATCATATCCATATATGTATGTTGTATTTGTCAATATTCTAGGGGAAATGTTTTTCTGTGTTCACTTTGGGCTTTGATAGAGTAGCTTCTAGTTGGGACCTTGAGAAAGATGCCTGGGCCTTGCATGCTCTAGGCTCTTTATGTTGGCCTTCTCATTTCCACCACGAGTAAAATTTCCATTCTTTCTTGATAACACTACGTATTCTAATGTTCTTCGAATGATTCTTCGTGATATATTACTCCCTCTGTCTAAATTAAATTATAGTTCACTTCAGCTCTATCCCAAGTCAAACTTCTATGGGCCTGTTCACTGGTTGGTGCTGGTGCTGATTTTTTGTGAGAGAAAAACACTGTTGGCTGGCTGGTTTGGGCTGGCTGAAACCAACAAGCGAACAGGCAATATACCTTCATTTTAGTCAAGTTTCTTAAAAGAACGTCAAATAAACACATTACCAAAACATATTTTATGGAGAAATTAAAGAAACTAATTTGATGGATATGGTCGATCAAAGTTGGAAGTCTACTTAATTGGAAAAGGGAACCTATAAAGGGACGAGGAGAAAAAAATAGTTTAACTTTCACACCAATTCACTAGCTAATACTAGGAGAACGATTATCAAATTCTAGTCGGACAATTGGACAAATGGATTCAAGGCCACATGGAAGAAAGTCAACTACCCTCCTCGCTACAACATTTATCTACGCGCCTTATCCACTATACAGCCTTTCATAATTCTACACTAATGCCAGCAGAAACATTGGCGTCTACCGTCAAAGACCCATGCATGTGACCTACGATAATACTATTATAAACAGGTTGGTAAACATCACTACTGAAAGATCGTGTACATACATGACAAGCTACATATCAGAACTTGTGTCAAAGTAATAAGCAACAGGATCCCAAAGCCATCCTGTTCTGCAACACTACTTATACTATCCTTGCAACGAACAAACAGCATTTACATCCTCACACATTTCAACATACATAGGCCTCGTTTGGCTTACCTTACATCTGGCTTGTTCGGTTTTTTTTTTCAGGCAGAACAATATTTTTCTCCCACAACATTTCAACCAGAATAATGTTTTTCAGCCACTTTCAGCAAGCCAAACAGAGCCGTAAGCATCAGCATAAGCCAAATTTCAGCGAAACGAATAGGACCGCAATATGAAAGAGCAGCATCTCATGAAAACTTTACTCCAGAAAAAAGTGAAGTGGTCGGTGAAGAACAGGCACTGCATAAATTAAAGGCAATGTTTTCCATCTATCAGGCTAACTTTTGTACAGTTTCCGATATTACATTCACAACACGGAAATGGCTCTAAAACTACCCCTCAAAAACGGCTCGCACCAGCTCAAGAGCCAAGAACCATCACCATCCTCCTCCTCCTCCTCCTCCCCTCTCCTTTTCATCCCCTTTAATGGGCTCATCATATATGCAATAAACTCGCCATTCCATTTTATGGATATGGAAAGTCCAGAGAGATTCTCGATCCAAACGATAGGCATGCTCCATGCAGCACCACAAACTTCCAACAAGTTTGAGGCTCGCTACATCATTTGCCAACTTGGCTCCAAAACTTGGGCAGTTACAAAAATGAATACCAGACCTTCAAGTTCGATGCGACACGATCTTTCGTCAGGTCACTTTGTATACCGAAGAAAAGCTATGCAGATCAGTCATGCCAACAGGTCCTCCTGTAACGTATCAAAAATGGTCCAGAAACATAGTTAATCTATTTCTCCCTCTTCAACATCAGCCACTGGTTCATCTGTGAAATCACCATCCTCATCATCTTCATCATTTTTCATGTACAACCCGAGCTTTTCTAGGGTGTTGCTTCCCATTTGAAACCCAGGACTTGTTTCACCAACCAAGTTGGGTATCTGTTCACCTGTGACACTTCCGAGCATTTCAAGATCTTTCAAAAAATGACTCCCTTCATTGATGTCAACAGTTTTCTCCATCTGCGAGCCAACATTGCTTACACTTCAAGTATGGTAACAGCAGAACATATGATGTTGCACGTGGGGAGAATACAGTAGATATTACCTCTTGCAAAGCTTTGCGAGCTGCTTCTCTCTCAAGTTCTATTTGCCGTTTAGCTTCTGCAGCAGCCTCAGCAGCAGCTGCTGCTTCAGCCCTCTTGCGAACATCCTCTGCAGCTTTAGCCTCAGCTTGCAATCGAGCTCTCTCTGTAACAGAAGTTCTGTCACGCAACTGTTGTCAGCTAAAAATGATTCTATTGCATCTCACCTTCTCTTTGTACCCTCTCAAGTTCCTCCCTTTCGCGTCGAAGCTTCTCAGGATCCTTTTTTGTAGTCTGATATTATTACCAATCAGGTGAGCTTACAGTGAATAACACAAAACGCCCAGACAATAATGCTCTCAAGGAATCATTTTCACACACACACCTGATCAAGGGCCTTTTCACGAGCCTTAAGAATCGTATCGGCAAAGCGGCTTCTCAGAAGGGCAGCTCGGATTTGCTTGTCAGGGTTGTCAGGGGAGACCGGCTTTTCAGATACATTTCCCCCTAAAATTTTCATACATACACCTGTAAGAGAACCCATTTTCTCTACCACAGAAGATTGGGTATTCACCGGCCATCATGAAAATTCATGCTTACCCTCACCATCAGCAGAAACAGATATAGGGTTTGTACTTTGCTCTGGTAAATTTAATGTGTTCAGTGAATCTGCAAATTAAATCAAGAGTGTGTAAGATATAAGTGGTTTTATATTCCTGGGTTGCAAAGCCCAGGAAATGTTATCTGCAAACATTTAGAGGCGTAGTGTCAACTGTCCTTTCTTTTCAGTAAAACAAGTTATGTATAGGAATTGTATAGAAAGAAAAGGTCCAGTTCAAAGGCAATAAGGGAATGATCCTACTCAAAATACATGCCCAATTATCAACCTCTGAATATCACACCCAATAATTGACTCATGAAAACGAACTCTGGACCTGCCACTGCTAATAGATTGCTATTCATCAGATTAAAACAAATAAAATTTGGATGGGCAGTTCAACCAATTGGTTCAGTAAATCTCAGGCCAAGTGTAACCTGAATCACTGTCTAGGATATAAAAATCAAATCCATCAGCTCACACAACACAAGACAATAATTGCACTAATTATCTCATCTAGAAAAAAAGTGTTAAATACTTTTTTTTTAAAAGGTATGGGCTTTGGACATGTATGTATCATTGCATCATTATTCTCGTTGAGTTTTGTGTTGGGTTCCATAAGGTTATGTTAGTAGGCGGAAAACAGGAGGGTTTGATTGAGATTCCAAAATATTGATACACCTATGAAGCAAAACTTACCCTTTTCCTTATCCAAGCCATCCACAGGTAGAATTTTTTCCTGCATGTAGACAAGAGAAGACAGAGAGAGAGAGAGAGAGAGAGAGAGAGAGAGAACCATTGAGATAGTGTCTTAAAATATCCTTCGCATCAACAGAAAGAGATAAATTTGATTGAAACTTCTGCTACTCTGAAAAGGATTCAGATTAAAAAGAGATATATAAGAACCTTTGACCCGCTGTTTTGTTGAGGAGCTTTGGCATCTGTATCACTTCCAGAAGAGCTACTTGAATCTGAGTCTTCGGAGGTAAAAACAGAAATATCATCAGTGCATTCGACATGACAACTCAGGCAAGTTAAGGGCACAACAAAGAGAAACAGTATGCAGCAGATGTACATGTTGTCTCCATTCTTGTTC
This sequence comes from Miscanthus lutarioriparius, assembly GCA_904845875.1. Classification (NCBI taxonomy): domain Eukaryota; kingdom Viridiplantae; phylum Streptophyta; class Magnoliopsida; order Poales; family Poaceae; genus Miscanthus; species Miscanthus lutarioriparius. The sequence continues at coordinate 73,054,664 of CAJGYO010000013.1, forward strand.
TATAACCCTTTACATTAAGCAAGACTAAAAGGAAGTATATAACCACGAATATATATTATTTGCATTTTGATTTTTTTTATGGCTTGGCTTGGTTGGCTACATAGAATCCAATTTTTAGATTTGTACTTGAAACTAAATCATCAAATTATAATACACCCCATCAAGATAATGCCATACAGATAAAATGTCACTTTTCAAATATGAACAGTAAGGGTCCTGATAATTAATTGAATGGATCCAAAGAGAACCTTCTAAAAGAACACTGGTTTTTTTCCATCAGTGGTATAATTCACTCCGAACGAAAGACAAATGTTTCATCTTTCTGAATCATAACCAAAGAATTCCCACAATTGTTGTAGTAGAATGCATAGAACAGTCCAGAAATACAGAAGGATAATCACAACAACAACAACAACAACAACAACAACATAGCCTTTCAGTCCCAAGCAAGTTGGGGTAGGCTAGAGTTGAAACCCACCAAGAGCCCCAAGTCACGGTTCAGGCACTAACAGAAGGATAATCAAATGTGTTGATTTATCAACTGACCTTGCTAATAAACAAATGATTCATGAACGCATATCAATAGCAGAAGCTAGATCCTATTATTCAGTGAAATACTTGGGAAAAAACGTTCCTTTATGGACTTCATAACAGTTGGCAGCATTAATAGTTAAAGTTTCTGTAACTGGTTACAACTATTGCATTCTCTAATAAATTTGAGCTACTGTGCAAGGATAAAGATATGCAGGTGAGAAGGAAGGTAGGCCATCATCACAAAGAAGCATTCCAGTTTCTATTCCCTTATAATTCATGGATTTATGAAATTATTTTAACCCCAATGTAGCTCAGAATCACAATAAGTAATATCATGAGGGAACATAACTAAATGTTGCACTGTCCCATATAATGTTGTGCCATCATGATCTGGTGGTGCCCGCTATTAAAAAGTGCACAATATAAAAAGGTGCAGGCCAAAGAATAAACCAAACCATGCTCCTGTAAGCCTATAGCTTCTGTTTCCATTGAACTGGTTGGTGTAAATTTCTTATGGAACAGTACAATATGTCCTACCCTGAGCTCAACTTCTACACAAGCATGTTGGCTGGCTCCTTTCATAAGCATGTCAATGAAGTCCAGAATCTAACACGGGATTACTTCCAATAACATGTAGCATTTATTGGATAACTATTTTATGGAACTAGAAAAGAATAGTTAGCTGAGAAAAAATGAGAGGAGTAATACTGCCGGTCTCAATTCAATATGTCAAAAGTAAATCTATCATTTTCTCAACTATGACTGCTTAATTAACGAACCTTATGAATGACATAGTCAATAAGATTGCTAATTTGCATCATGCAGCAGAAAGCTAGCAGCATATTGTGCCCAAAGTACATTGATGGGTCCAGTACCATAGTGGTCCCAATAGGAAATTTGGGGTGAAACTTGTGAAATTACGTACCACTAGAGGATGATTCTGAGCCACTACTAGAACTGCTAGATGTACTATGCTTGCTGCTTCTGTCTGCCGTTTCATCCTCAAGTACCACAGGAGGAAGAGTCGAAACTGGAGGGTCATTCTCCCCAATATCAACATCCTCGTCAATGAGCTCATTGCCTGAAAAACATGCATATAATATTTTAGTTTACATGAAAAATTAGTATCATAAATGAGCAATGGATGAGAAACAGACCTTCATCGTTACATATTGATGGATTGATGAGTTCAACGTTACACACTGATGGATTGATGAGTTCATATTGACTCCGAGACTGTTGAGCAGAGCATAAAACAGTTATTTACAAAATGAAACAATGAAATAGCAATCTCTAATACAGCAGCACCCACCTCAACCTCATGAGGCTCCTCTTCTGTAAGGTTTCTTGACGGATTAACCCTGTCATAGTCATCAAGTAGCTTCTGTAATTCAAAAAGTGTATCATCTCCAAGAGCATCCATATCAAGCTCTAATTCCTCTTCGTCAGCATCACAATCATCAGCGTGACTCCTTATGAACTCAACTACATGATCTGGAATGAATGCACCATATGATTGTAATCTTGCACTTAAATCGTATTTCTGCTCACTCATCATCACTCTCTTTCTGGCTGGAACAATATCCTCTACCAAAGGAGCATCTTGTACCAAAGGAGAGGTTTTCCTCTTCTTTGGTAGCAAAACTGGATTGTCCGCTGAATCTTCTTCCCGAAAGATGTCTTGCTTAGGTACACTTTTCTTTGAGGTTTTTTTCTTGGTGGGGTCTTCTTTCTCAATGGCAACTCTCTTAGTTGAATTCTTTTTTGTGGGCTCCCTCACAGGAGGCTTCTCAACTGGCTGAGGAGGCCTCTCATCTGGTTGAGGAGGCTTCTCATCTCGTGGAGGCTTCTCATCTGGTTTAGGGAGCTTCTTCTCAATAAGCCTCCATCGAGTTTCAAAGTTCTTGCTCAAAGTTTTGGCCATTAAATGAACATCATTATTGACTGGGTTATAATTCATAGCGTTGCTGAAAGTGAGCCTCACATCTGCAGCGAATTCCCGAGGTGTAGAGTACATGCCTGCCTTCATCTTTTTCTGGATCGTACCCAAATCCATGGGCTGCTTGACTATTTGAAAATAGTCAGGGATGTTCAACTTCACAATGTCAACCGGGACAAGAAACGGGCCTGCCCATCCATGGCTCGTAAGGGACTTGAGAAGGTTGGCACATTGTTTAAACGATGATGTGTAGTTAACAGAGCTGGCAACAGGTGCAGCGACGGCCGCAGCCACCAGTGGCGGCGCTGTCCTGTCCGTTTGCACCGAATCGCTCCGCTTGAGCTTCTCAACCTTTTTCTTGGGCTGCACATCGCCTGTGGGCGCCGACGCAGCCGCCGCACCATTCATGCTCACCGCAGGCCCTCTCGAAAACAGCCTACTCTGGAGGTCCCTCACCTGCGCGAGCTCGTGGCGGAGAGCCTCATCTCCAGGTCCTTCTTGTCCAGAGCCGTCATCCTGGGCAGCGAGAACACCTCCCGGGGCACACTGAACCCCGAGGCTCCTTCCCCCTCCTCGGAATTCACGCTGACGCACTTCCTCTTGGGCGGAAGAGCGCAGGAGCTCCCTGAGTCGATCCTCGCGGGGCTAGCCCCGAGCCCCTTGGACTCCCCGACTGTCTCCGCCACCCCGTGCCGGTAGTCGGGCACGAAGCCGAGCGGGTGGCCCTTGGAGAACCTATGCGTCTTCCCCATCATTGCTGGCTGCAGGGGGGGCGGAGACGCGCTGCGCCGGTAGCAATGCGCCGCCTTGGCCGCGGAATTCCGCCCGCGATTCCGGGGAAAGACCTAACCCTAACCCCCCCGAGGCGATAGGCGAGGAGAGGGGGGGCTAGCTTATTCCGCGGTCGCCGGGGGAGCAGGAGGCGACCCCCCTACCAGAGGCAGCTTGGGTGCACACTCCCGCGGCGAGGGGATCGAGCGGACTCACAGAGCACCACCAGCACCGCCCGCCGCCCGCTCGCCCGCCGCCGCACCAGCCGGCGCCGCCGCCGCGAGATCTCGTGGCCTTCCGCAGGCACCAGCGCCGGCGCCGCCGTCCGTGGCGCGAACCCCTTCCTCCCTCCTCCCGCTGCGCGGAGGCGGAGGCGGAGGCGGAGGCGGACGCGGCGAGGGGGGAGGGGAGGCGAGGCGGCTGGAGCCTGGAGACTAGGGGTTTCTCTCTCCTCCGCCCCTCTCTCTCTCTCTCTCCCTCCTCGCTGGTGTGCCGCTCCGCGAGCCTTTGGGACTTTGTCTCGCGCGGGTGCAGGGGAGCCGCGCCCGTGACTGCTCGGTGGGGCCGCTCGTGCCGCGGGGCCCCGGAGCAGGGACGGAGACGTGACCGGGCGGGACTCGGGACGGGCGTGGCGCATCGGGACCGTTGGGTTTTTGGAACGGACGGCGATGGCGGCGGTTGCGTGTCCGCGCGCCTCCGCTGGGGGGCCTAGGGCTTCGCTTCGCTTGTTAGAAGCACGTGCGGATTCTAACACGCCAGCTGCTGCGCTCTGCGTCCCCCATGTGGAAAAATGTCGTCCTGCATGTGTACGAAAGGAGACGGTAAAGATCATGCAGGTATGGTGTAGGAGTAACGTTTATGGCAAATCTGATGTCTAACTATCTGTCGCAAATGCCAAAAGACCGTGTGATTTTATTGATGGATGAAAGCGAGAGGAAGGCAAAGCTTTGGCTTTTACTCTGTTACTACTCTAACCTGGTGCAATGATGAGCATCATTCCATACAGATGGGACATAAAAGAGCAAATGAATCGTATAGATAGATCAGTATCATAGGTGAAAAACGTGCCAAACTATCTGTCGCAAATGCCAAAAGACATGTGATTTTGGGATGGATATCAGGAGAGGACTACGGTTAAAGCTCTTGCTTTTACTGTGTTACTACTCTAACATGCATGCAATGATTTTCAGCATCATTTTAATCTTAGATGGGACATAAGAACACACAAATGAACGTATATAGATTTTTAGATCAGTATCATAGGTTGAAAAGTGCCAAAGTAGAAAAAGTCAGCGCAATGACATCTGCTATTGGGAGCTTGCTATCACGGAGAGCACTACGGTTAAAGATCTTGTCTGGCTGTGTCTACTGATAGATTAATTATGCAAGAAATTTGTCTCGTAAATTAGCCTTTAATCTTAAATTACATTGTAATTAGTCTATATTTAATGCTCCTACCTAGATGAAACGTTCTGTGAGATTTTTTTAGGAACTAAACCAAACAATACCTAAATTTGGACAGTAATATTTGCACATACACACACTCTAAATAAATAGTAAAGCTAGCGGATCTCAAACCCACGTACACACGCCTGAGCAAAAGGGGCACGTCGCCACCACTAAAGTGAAGAGTAGCGCCATAAAATTCTAAAATACATCTAAAAAGGCACATGCCGGTCACTAAAAGTGAAGAATAGTGTTGTTAATTAAATCATAAAATACATCTAAAGAAGCATGTCGCTTGCCATTGAAATAATAGCGCCATTAAATTAAAGCTTGTGAAATAAATCTAAAAAATGTGAGTATTTGCGCTAAGTCGATGACTTAACTTGGATGGATAGATCCACCACAAGAAAGCTAATCAGCTGGACTACACTCAGTTACAAGATTTTGAGTTTGTTCGCTAAAATAAAACGGTACAAACATATGTGTTTAATTCAAAACAACGAAATCTATCATGTTCTATTTTAAGACATCAACATTTTAAGAGTCATTGGTCAGCTTCAAAATTCTAGCAGACAAGATATAGTGAGTCTAAAAATTAATGGAGGCGGGCATGGGCCAAAGGAGCATCTCCCCTCTAGTCCCTTGAAAGGAAGGGGCTCTCCCAAGCACGAAATATGTAGTACTACCACTATATAGCCTAAAGGTCTAAAAACTCAAGAAGGCAATAGTCCACCACCGATAATTGACGTCGCGTAAGTCACGATGCCTCGCCTTATTGGGACTTCAGCGATGTTGTGACCCGCCGACCGTCCCGATCCGCCGACAACCGTCATCGGAGACATGACTCCGTGCAAGGGAGTGAGTTAACGATAGCATTGTGCTGGGCCACACAAGGCTAAAGTAAGCACCATATGTTCCATTTTTTCTCACTTAATTTGTAAATTCATAATCGAGAACCCACCTGTTAGGCAAGATACCGGATACTGAATAGCCATACATGAGCTGATCTAGTTGTAATTATGTAGATTGTCTAATAGATCATTTTATTGGCCTAAAGACTATTCCTCAGTCATTTATTTTACACTTAGTCTCATCAGCCACAACAAGTCGTGATTGTTATTAGTGTTTATTATTATACTAAGGGCTTCTTCGTTTTATTTTGGTTCCAACCTCAAAAAACTCGGTACCGGGGTTGAGCATAACCTTTTAGCTAGCACATGTAAACTTCTACTCTATAGGGATAGGTGTTCTCCTGTACCTTAAACTTATTAGCACCAACTTTAACGAAGGGCTTAAGACATGTTTTCTTGAATTTATGAATTGAATTTCTCTTTTATATGGGAATATCCAAGGTTAAATCCTGCCAAATGAGCACCCACATGAGCGTTTTCTGAAAGACTAAAACCAAAAACAAACTAAAAACAGTGAATGGAGTCTTATAATTTGATGAAAGCGAGTGAGTAGTAAAGAAACAGTATTTGCATCTTTTGTTCGGGCTCCGAGGTCGGATCAGGGAGGGGTTCTGGGTATCCATAGCAGTTCACACAGTCGGGACCGCACCCCGCCTTCCGTGCGTCCGCAGCCACGAAACCATAAGCCCACCACGGCACAAGTGGCCAACACCACCAAACGGCAAACGGCAACGGGGCAGTTGGAGTTGGGAGCCGACGCGGTCGGTGTGATCCAGTCGTCCTCGCCCCCCGGCGAGCGCGCCCCTGCCGAGCCTTCCCCTTCCCGGGAGGAACGGGAACCTTCCACTCCCAGAGCCGGGCGTGACCCACCGTGAGCGAGCCATGGCGGAGCCCATCGTCTCCGCCGCCCCGCCGCCGGGCGCGCCCTCGTTCTCCTACCTGGCCGTGTTCTCCAACTGCCCGCTCGTCGCCGCCGTGCTCGCCTTCGCCATCGCGCAGTCCATCAAGGTCCTCACCACCTGGTACGCCCCTCCCTCCCCTCCACGCGGGCTCGGCCGCTGCCCGGATCTGAGCTCTCTCCCTGACGGGATCTGCATCTGCCGCCCGCCCGCGCCCGCGCGCGTGTGCCGTGCAGGTACAAGGAGAACCGGTGGGACGCGAAGCAGTTGGTGGGCTCCGGCGGGATGCCGTCGTCGCACTCGGCCACTGTCACCGCGCTCGCCGTCGCCGTCGGCCTGCAGGAGGGCTTCGCCAGCTCGCTCTTCGCCACCGCCGCCGTCTTCGCCTCCGTGGTTGGTTCCCCTCCCCGCCCCCTCTTATCTCTTTCGACACCCAAAACGCGTTGACCATCTTCAGTGGGCGGTGGATCTGATAGGTAGCCTTATGATCTTGGGACGCGTTGTGGTGAACTGGTGATCAGGGGGAGTAAATGAGTGTCCTTTGCACTTAAAAACTTCGGCTTGGTTGCTTTACTAGCTCGCTTCACTTCAAGCCTGGGGCTCAGTTGTTGAAGGTACATTTTGTGGTGTAGATTGTGGACAGAAGTACAAGTACAGTACATACGAGGAAAAGACTTTAGGAAATTGATGGGAGTTTGTAAGGACACTAAAGATGAGGAAGAGACTGTAGGACATTTAGTGTCAAGTTGTCGCTCAAGTTTCAGACTTTCAGCTGATACCTACATCTACGCTTGTTTAGATGCCATCCAAATTCCAAGTTTTTTCACTCCCTCTCCATCACATCAATTTTTAGCCGCTTGCATGGAGTATTAAATGTAGGTAAAAAAAATAACTAATTACACAGTTTAGTTGGAAATCACGAGATGAATCTTTTGAGCCTAGTTGGTCTACGATTGGACAATATTTGCCAAATAAGACGAAAGTGGTACTATTCATCGGGTTCACTTTTTTTGCGAAGTGAACGAGGCCCTACAGAACAATAAATTCGGTTGGGGTTATTGTGGAAATCTCACAGCTAAGATGTACTGTCAGATCAATATTCAGAGATGCTGTACTTTGTTTTGTGTGCTTAGTTCATAGTACCTTCAAAGCTCACCTAGTACCTGACTTTGTTTGCAAATTTAATGAAACCTGCTGAACGAAGGATAACAGCTAACCTGTGGAAAATTTTCCATAATTGTACATATATGTGTGTCCAAAACCAGCCATGCAAAAAATGCAAAATGATGGCATACAGTACCATAACACCTACTCCTAGGCATGTGTCATGTGCTTTAACTCCCACAATTCGTCCCCACTTGTCTCATCTTTTCATTTTGGCATCTCGAAATACTGATTAGTTCTTGTGACTTTTTTCTTCATCGTTTTCTGAAATGCAACATCCTGCACTCTGAGTTTACTATATGCATCGCTGCTCATTTTACTGACTCGATTAATTCTTTCAATACTTTGCAGGTGATGTATGATGCTTTTGGTGTTAGGCTACATGCAGGGAAGCAAGCAGAGGTATTACCACCTTTCTATGTTATATAACCCCTGACAAGAAAAATAATTTATGAAGGCAAAAAAGTTGTGACCCAATGAAAAAGGAGTTCCCTTTTGAAATCATGTGAACTACTTTCTAAGTGGCAAATAGTGACCAACCACTAAAACTGGGTTCTCTTATTCAGGCAGAATGGTTAACACCTAGCTTGTACGAGTAGTGTTTTCCTCTCACAACAAACTAGCACCAGCCGGACTTATCAGCCCAGAAACCAACCAGCGAACAGGATGATTATATGAAACCTCATTCATTGTGTGAACGAAAAAAAAAATCTAGACTAGACCTGAGAAGTAAAATACTACAATGGTCTTTCGATTGAGAAGCATTATGTTGCTCACCTGCTGCAGTTCAGATCTAACTATTATAAAATGCCAGGTCTTGAATCAAATTGTGTATGAGCTTCCATCAGAACATCCACTGGCTGAAACAAGACCACTGCGAGAGCTGCTAGGGCACACACCTCAGCAGGTTTGATCTTTTGCTCCTAGATTGTGCTGTTGGGGAGTTCATATGATATACTAAACCTCAGCTGAAGTAAATTTTGTTAACCAACCGATTGCTCCTCGAATCATATTTGCATCATACTAAAATCAAGTGCACTGTCCAGATCATTTCACTAGAAAATCAGTCATACATGCGGATATTTGGTATTCTTACTCTCACATGCTACACATATTATTAATTCCAAGTTTTGTCACCAGGTATTTGCTGGCGGAGTGCTTGGATTTGCAGTAGCCACATTTACAGCGATGATAGCTGGGCTTGGGAGTTGACCCCGCATTTAAAGAAATGATCCATATTTGCATTGAAGTTCTGGAATCCAAATTGGACACATGTTTCCAGCCAGCTTATGATAGATAATGCATTGTGTCTCACCTGCGTGTTCAGAGTAAAAAAAAAAAAAGATAATGCGTTGTGTATAGGTGTATTTAATATGCAAAACCACTGTCAATTTGTTGAAGAAAAACTCGTGCCATTCTTTTGTAGCTAATCGATGAGTGAACTATATGTTGTATTCATTTTTTGTCCAAAGTATTTGGAGTGATTGAAGTATGTCGTGATAAAGCATATGAGGACATTTCTGCTCAAAACTCTTGTGATTGATTTCAATTTAGTAGACAACAACGAAAATCCTTTTGTAGCTGTGTTCTTCAGCCAAAACCGACTGAGAAGTATCGATGTGCCAAAAATCTTGTTTTTGGTTGATTGTGTTGAAATTTCGTATTTGATTGCCAAACCTTATATAGTTATATTCTACTATACTAGCTGCCAATCTAATTGGAAACCATTACTCTAGCTTCACTCTTGCCCAACACTTCAAATGACTAATGTGATATATGTTGTCTGTAGATGCCATTGTTTTCTCTAATAGATAATGTGGGCCACCCATGTCCATAGTCGTGTTAATAGGCCAATTTCATGGATTATAACCCGGCCAAGGAAAGAAACTGCATCTATCCAAAAGCCATTCAAGCAGCAACGAATTTCAACTACCTGTCAACTACACAAGATTCCATAGTATGGCCTAGATTTCCTCATACAATTACCCTAACCAAACACCTACGATCTTATCCTATCAAAAGGATTAATAAATGGCCCCAACTTCACCCTTAGACTCTTTCCATGGACTATGTACTATGGCTCTATCAAAAGACCATGGAACACAAAAGTAGAAATTCAAGTCTTTGGTATCCCAGGCCATTTATGCAGCAATGCCACTGTAACATCACTGTTATCAAAACTCTTCACTACAGAGAAAATCGTATTCGCAGTTTTACACCTAGTGAATACCCATAATGTGTCCACGCATGCACTCCAGTGTTGCTGCTATTCCAAAAACTGCCACTTTGGGAATGAAAAGGACCACAATTAGAAGAAACGGCTGTTCATAGCTAGACAATTTGGTACAAGACAAATCACTGAACCTGAACAAACAAATGGAAGTCCAGACCTTCCAAACAATCTGTCTTGAGAAAGCAATGAAGCTATGGATGAAGAGCAATTCACACCTGATGGTATTTAGCACTTCCACTAATTTAATTACTTGATATTATATATAAAACATAGTTCTTGCTCATACTATTATTATTAAATAAAAAGAGGAGTCCACCTAAGAGAGTGAAATGCTACCAGATTATATTATGGAAAATTCTATAGAGCTAGGTAGAATCAACCTATGCCTTCACTTTACATCCAACTCAATCCTCATACTTGATGTCCATAACTATTCCGTGCTTACATATTTCATTTCCAATCAGATGAAGTCGGCATGTTTGGAATCCATCCTTCAGGCCGGTACAACATTTTAAATTCACTAACAACTCCAAAAATCAAATAAACTTATAGTTTTAGTTGCCTCCTACATAATTCAATAACCATATTCTTTCCATGCATATTACTATCATAACTATACAACAATATTTGTCCACACAAAGATATTTCACAGGTTGTAGCCACCACACAGAGTCCATGTGTCGCTATGAGATCTCTAGTAAATTCCTATTTCAACACAAACATTACAAGCTATTTTCCCATCCCATTTACAAAGATCTAATATCATATACTAAATTTAGAGAGCCATCCACCACGCAGAGCTTCACATCCATCAGCAGTGGTCTTTTCTGGTCATGAGCAATAGTCCTACAAACAAAGGATTCTGCGAGCTTTGCCTGTAAAGCTCTGTTCTACCCATGTGTAATTAGCTCTGAAAACTCGATGTGCATGAGTCTCCTTTTTTGAATGATACAACATCCCAGGCTCCATCCTATGTATGTACATTCAGCTAACAATATTTACTACCTGCTGTGCCTACTCTTGTATAATATTTCATGTAAGACATAGTAAGTAGTTGTGTCATTTTTATTATAACTACATATTGCTTTGTTTCATGATCCACCGCACGCGCCAGGCCGCCAGCGATTAGTCCTAACTAGTAGTGTGCACGTGCTAACGCTACGGCAATATTTCAAGCATGCACATGAAAACAAGAAAAAGAAGATATATGTTTCTATAGTCGAGAATAAAATGGGATATTTAAGTTTCACACAAAATAAATGACACGGAGTTGCTATTACAGCAGAAACATCATATTCCAAGGGGATTTCACATTTGTGACAGGCCATTTTCAAGAACTGCTACTGCCTGATAAGCCTCTCATCTCTGTGATGGCTTCCAACTCAGGAATGTCAAAGCCCAGCAGGTCCCAAGGCTCACCAGGCTCTTGAGTGGCAGCGGCGCCGGCATGCCGAGAAGCAGGACACTTGCTCGGTGGCTGTCAAGGAGCTGGTAAAAGCTGATCTTTGAACTAACTATACGGTAATCACAGCTAAGTGATATCGATGAGCAAAATGTTCAGAACCATAAATGACATCGATGAGATATATTATGAGTAAAATGACCAATTACAAGAAGCTTCAAAAGTGTAATAGTAGCATAACCCAAACTGATGTCATGTAAAAACTGAAAAAGAAGAAAAAAAACATAGAGCTGAAAAGTTCAAGTTAGCTGTCTTCGTATTAAAAACCGTACAGCTCCACACATAATCCAATAATTAGAATAACATCAAATTCCATTTTCATTCACATAAATAGAAGTCAAAATGTAAATCATGATCTTGCTGTTTCTCTATTGTAGCAACTTGCCTATTTGCAGATGGGTAATAGTGAGTGGTTGCGGCTACAAAATCATTGCCACAATAACAGGAAACTGTCGATCCTACCTGTGTAGTTGATATCTCGATGAAAATATGGCAGGAAAATTAATCAACCAATAGCAGTACAATTAGAACATGTATTAAGGTTCAATCCTCACATATGCTAAGTAAAAAATAACCAAAATCTAATGGCAAGAATTATAGCAGTATTAATTTCTCTGCCCAAAAGTTTAGTAGACAACAAAGCAATGTAGAAAAACTCCGTTGATCAATCATTAAAACGCAATAGCAAAGGAGGAGTACTTAGTTATCCTCATGTGAATAATGGGCCAGCCTCATGCGAACTTGCTGTGTTAATATCAGGCATGCCCATTCTTCTAGTTCAACTCTGGACGTTGGTGATGACTGTAAGCGCCGCCGGCTGCCAATTCCTAGCTGGTGGTGTAGAATGAAGGGTTTTTTTTTATCCGTGCCATTACAAATTTTCAAGTCTAGAGATACACCGTATCAATATAATTCCATCTCTCCGCCACGCATGTCATTTTCGATACCTCCCACGTACATTCCCACTGCTAGCGCCGCCCGTGGCAGCCAGTGCGCGAGGCGGAGCGGCGATGCTCGCCCGCGAGGCGGAGGGCTTGGTATTTTGGTGCTTATTACGAGGACATGAGCCTGGCCATTTCACCATGACAGCGAGGGGTTGTTCGCACTGTCACGGAACACCGAAGAAACAACGACGCCAGCGAACTCCCTGCAGCACACACAAACTCAAGGTGAACACAATGGAAGTGTGGAATACAGTTGAGATCTCGTTTTGTGTCACTTAACTTGGCAGCGTTTTCTGAGAGTTTATTATGAATATAAGAAGAAAAGTTATTACATAGCTGAACACGACCTTGTGAGACCGGCGCCACGCCCTCCCTCCATGCGACAAGTGCCATCCCGATCGTCAGAGAAACGTGGTAGTGCAGACTCCCTGTATCGAGGCCTCCGTGCAGACGTAGCGCCGACGGACACATATTATTCAACCAAAACTATGGTTAAACGATGTTGCAAATTAAGGGGCCGAATGAACACGGTGGTGAGGTAGCGCGGGAAGAAGCAGCAGGCCCGGTGGAGCGCACACCACGGCGCGGCGCCGCAAAGGACGGGAATTAAAAGAATCTCCGCCTCTACGTACGGTGTCGGTGGGCACTTGGTCGACGGCCGCGGCCTACTCTCCTCTGAGGTCGGCATCCAGGGGGACTGGGCTCCGTCTCCTGGTCATCCAGGGTGGCCTCCCCCTCCTACTTCTCCGCCGGCAAGGCCACCGACTCGGCGTCCGTCACCGGCACCGGCACCGCGGAGCGGGCGGCATATGACGCTGGCACTCGCACCGTTGATGACGAGGCCGTCAAGGAGCGGGCGGCGTCCGTCGCCAGCACTATCAACAACGAGGCCGTTGGGGAGACAGAGGTCCTATTCGGCGATAGCTTTTGGAGCTCGTTGACGGCCAATGAGCTCCAAAGGCTGCTGCTGATCAGGACCGCCGGCATCCCGGTGGCCTCATCGTCGACAGTGCCGGCGACGGATGCCGCCCGCTCCTCAGCGGCCTCGTCGTCGACGGTGCCAGTGTCGGCGCCAGATGCCGCCGCTCGCTCCTCGGTGACAGTGCTGGCGCTGGACGCCGAGTCGATGGCCTTGCCGGCGGCGAAGAAGCAGGAGGGGGAGCCACCCCGGATGACCACGAGACGGGGCCCAGTCACAGGATGCCAACGTCAGAGGAGAGCACGCTGACGGCACTTAAGAGGCAGAGGTTCTTTTAATTCCCGTCCTCTGTGGCTCTGCGACACCGCTCCGTCGGGCCTATTGCTTCTTCTCGCGCTACCTCACGACCGTGTTCATTCAGGCCCTGCCGCTCATGAATAATCACCCTCGCGCCTCACGCGTAGGTAACGTGTTGAATAATCTTTTAAGCTGCAACATCGTTTACACTTAGTTTTGGTTGAATAATATGTGTCCATCGACGCTACGTCTGCATGGGGGCCTCGATATAGGGAGTCTACACCGCCACGTTTCTCTGACGATCGGGAGGGCGTGACGATTGAGATGGCACTCGTCGCATGGAGGGCGTGGCACGCAAGTCGTCAGCCTCACAAGGTCGTGTTCACCTCTGTAATATTTTTTCTTCTTATATTGATAATAGTCTCAGAAAACGCTGCCAAGTTAAGAGACACAAAACGAGATCTCGTGTGCAAGTGTATTCCACACTTTCACTGTGTTTGCCTAAGTTTGTGTGTGAGGGGAGTTCGCTAGCGACGTGCGTCGTCATTTCTTGGTGTTCTATGATAGTGACAGTGCAAACGACCCCTCGCTGTCATGGGGAATGGCCAAGTTCACGTCCTCGTAATAAGCACCAAAATGCAGCTAAGTCTGCATGCAACAACAAACCTTCTCACCAGTGGTTAAGCCGTCCACCATTCGCACAGTACTTGATCTCGCCGCCACACGTCAATGGCCAGTGCATCAACTCGACGTCAAGAACGTGTAGGACTTGGCTGAGCGAGTGTACTGTCACCAACCGGCTAGGTTCGTCGACGAGTTGCATCCAGAACACGTGTGCCTTCTTGACTTCTTGTAAGTCTCTATACGGACTCAAACAAGCACCATGTCATGGTTTCAGCGTCTGGGCAACTACCTCCACTCCATCAGCTTTGTCTCGACAGGTTCTGACATGTCGTTGTTCATCTACAAGCAAGGCGACGCCATGGCCTATCTCCTGGTATAAGTGGACGATATCATCCTAACTGCGTCCATGACGTCACTGCTTCGAGAAATTGTCCAAGCCCTCTGTCGCGAGTTCGCCATCAAGGATCTCGGCGCCCAGCATTTCTTCCTTGGTGTTCAGGTTTGTCATGATGCCACTGGTTTCTCCCTCTCCCAGGCTCAGTACAAGGAGGACATCCTCGAACGTGCAGGCATGGCCAACTGCAAGCCAACTTCAACTCCAGTCGACGCCAAGCAGAAGTTGTCTGCCTGACGGCGAACCAACAGCTGACGAAACGTTCTATCAGAGTATCACAGGTGCATTGCAATATCTGACTCATCACCTATGTGTTAGTTGATCTTCACCAACGGCCTATTGAGCCCTTGGATCTGCGTCCTGATCGGGGGAGCCTAACCCTAATATGGTTGGTGGCCCCCCGTCGCACAGCGCCATAAATAGGAGGTGGAGGCCGGGGCGCTTGAGTCACGAGGTTCGTCTGAGCCACCTAGCACCCCACCTACAGTTCTAAACCCTAGCTGATCACAGAGGGGGTGCTGCCAGCGACGGGAAGAGCTGCCACCGTCTCTGCATCTCGCTGGAGGACTGCTACGACGCCGGGCTGCCCTACGGAGTCTACACCGACCCCGGACGACACCGCTACTCCACTGCCACCGGGTTATCGCCAAGCATTGCGATGGCGAGCCCATCTTCCTTCAAGGCAGTCGATGGTTTGCACCCTTCACCCGATTCACTGGGTATAGATCTAGCGTATAGGATGAGAAAACCGAGTAGTAGCTAGAAGGAGGTGAGAGATTCGGTTTTCGGATCTAAAGAAAAGAGGGTCACCGAACCCTAACCCTAATCGGGTGAAGAACAGAGAAAAGAAAGGGGTCTCGGCACGCGAAGCCGAACCCTAACCCACGAATCCAACTCGGGGAAGAATAGTGAACGAAACCCTAACCCTAACCAAACCCTAATCTCGATCCTAACCCCATCCCCAACCCTAAATCGGATAGATCCGAGAAGAGAAGAAAGGAAAATCAAAGAAAAGAAAAGGGGAAGGGGAAGTGGCCTACCTCGCTCGCCGCACGCCCGTCTTTGCCACCTCGTCGGCAGCGGGCGGGTGTCGGGCCAAGAGCTGCGCGCTGAAGCCGCTGATGGCGGCGCTACTCACCATTGGGAGCGCTTGGCACGGGCGAGAGGCCAGCGATGGCGCCATCATCGTCTCTTGCTTTCGCTCTGGTGCTCACAGCTGCTGCGCTGAGGAGAGAACGGAGTGAGGCGAAGAGAGAGAGAGAGTAGCACAGAATGGGTTAGGGTTTTCCCCGGGGTCGCCGCGGCGTCGGCTTTTTATTTCGAGCGAAACGCGCGCGTGGCCATCGGATTAAGATGCACGGCGCAAATTGATCGGGCCAACGATCGGCCCAGGCGGGCGTATGCGGCCACGCGGCTTTGCCGGCCTAGGCCCAGGTTGCGGCCTGGGTGCGGGCAGCGCGAGTGCAAGGGAGCCAGGCGGGGCTGATTTCTTGGTCGGGCCGAAGGAATAGTGTTGATTTGAGTCCATTTTTCTTTTTCTTTTTTCAGTAAATGTTTATTTCCTGGAAAATGGATAAATGACTCAAAGAAAATAGAAAAGAGATTTTTTCTGTGGGTAAAATTCATTAAATTGAATTATTGTTCAGCTGCGTATTTAAAGTTGTTATTTTCATTATTAAATTCAAACCAACGGGAGAATTTAATTTTGAAAAATGGATATGTTTTTAGTTTATTATAATAATATTATTATTGTGACCAACGTTGATTAATGGCAATATTATGATGTTATTTATGAGTTTTGTCATGCATTAATTCTATTTCTGACCAACGGTGATGTAGAATTTGTGTAGAGGACAATTGTATGTTTTAATTTTGACCAATGTTGGAACTAAGGCATGCAATTGTTATTATTATTATGTTTATGTTCTCACTTAATATGAATTGTGTTTTCAGGCGGATACAAAGAGATCCTCACTCTCAAAGGTGACAACTACACGGAGTGGAAGAAAAAGATTGACCTGGCCTTTATCTTGGCTGAGGTGGACTGGGTAGTCACCTCACCGTATCCCACTGAGCCTATGGCACCGGTGAGGGAGACAAACGAGGCTGATGCGGCTTGGGCAACTAGAAAGAGGGATTTTGCATCCCAAAAGATGTCCTATGACCTTAAGCATAGGAAGTAGGTCACTGCCAACAAGAAATGTTTGGCTGTGATAAAGAACACGATTGAGCCTGCAATTGTGGGCTCAACCCCAGAGTGTGACACGACCACCGAGTACCTCGATAGAATAAAGAGTCAGCTCACTGGCTCTTCAAAGACATATGCTACCCAGCTGATAAAGCAGCTGGTGACAAAGAGGTACTCTGAAAATTGTGGCTTAAGAGAGCACATACTAAGGATGAGCAATTTGACATCCAAACTAAAACCAATGGATCTGGCTCTCAAGGAAGAGTTCCTTATCCATCTGATTTTTGCTTCCTTGCCAAAGGAATTTGACACTTTTGTTGTCAACTACAACATACATCCCGAGAAGTGGGACTTAGAGAGGCTCATGGCTATGTGTGTGCAAGAGGAGAGAATGAAAGCTGCCAATAGTGGCACTATCAATTATGTGAAAGACAACAAGAAAAAGAATAATAATGCTAACTCCTCAAAGTCAAAGAAAAAGGGTCCCATGCTGCATCAGCCTCAGCAGAACAAGTTCATAGTAGAGAAATTTGCAAGAAGACGGGACATTATAAGAAAGATTATCCCAATTACTTAAAGATGATCATGGCAAAGAAAGGTGAGAACATTATTACGTTCATAAATGAATCCCTGTATGTACAGTATTCAAAATCTACTTGGTGGATTGGCTCAGGTGCAACTGTTCATGTTGCTAATTCTTTATAGGGATTCCGTTCGACGAGGACTACGCAAAGAAGAGAAAGACACGTTAAAGTTGCAAATGGAGTCCGAGCAGATGTTGAAGCCGTTGGCGATCTTTCTCTAGAGCTTGCTGATGGCTTCACACTTTTACTTAGAGATGTACTCTATGTTCCCTCTTTATAGAGAAACTTGATTAGTGTTTCATGCTTGGACAATGATGGATATGATTGCCATTTTGGAAATGGCAAATGTAAGATAACATTTAATAATGCATGTGTTGGTCTTGCTATCTTACAAAATGAGCTTTATTTGTTATCACTACGTGATGATGTGAATGTTGTATGCGATGATGGGAACGTTGCGTGCGACAATGAGAATGTATCATCGTCTGTGGATGTAAACAGAAAACGAAAGAGAGCTCACGATGCATCGCCGAAACTATGGCACTATCGTTTAGGCCATATTTCGAGGGGGAGAATAGAAAGACTAGTTAAGAATGATATTCTTCCTCCATTAGAGTTCTCAGATTTAGAACAATGCAGAGAATGCATAAAAGGAAAGTATGTAAAGAAAATTAAGAAAGATGCCAAATGAAGCGCAGGAATTTTACAGATTATTCACACAGACATCTGTGGTCCATTTCCTATAAAGAGTGTGGATGGTTATGATTCGTTCATAACATTCATAGATGATTACTCCTGTTATGACTACATTTATCCAATCAAAGAAAGAACAGAAGCTTGGATAAATTTAAGATATTTAAGGCAGAAGTTGAAAACCAACACAATTTAAAGATTAAGATAGTCAGGTCCGACCGTGGGGGGAGTTCTACGGTCGACATACCCCATATGGCCAAGTTCCTGGACCTTCTGCAAGGTTCTTACAGGAGAATGGCATAGAGCCCAGTATTCTACAACAGGCGAACCTCAGCAGAATGGAGTAGCTGAAAGACGCAATCGTACCCTGATGGATATGGTGCAGAGCATGATAAGTTACTCCACCTTACCGTTGAGCCTGTGGATGGAGGCGTTAAAAACCGCCATTCATATTCTCAATAGAGTACCAAGTAAGTCGGTGCCCAAAACACCATATGAGTTATGGACAGGAAGAGTACCCTCACTAAACCACTTACGTGTGTGGGGGAGTCTTGCTGAGGCTAAAGTATTTAACCCAAACATTGGGAAGCTAGATCCTAAAATAGTAAGTTGCCATTTCATTGGCTACCCAGAAAAGTCAAAAGGTTTTTGTTTCTACTGTCCAGACAGACATACAAAGTTTATGGAAACGAGACACGCTGTCTTCCTAGAGGATGAAATGATGAGGGGGAGCATGGTAGCTTGAGAAATTCTTGAAGAGAAGCGGGTGTATGCGCCCACTCCAATGATTCATGAGCCATTTTTCTCACTACCTGTTGTTGCTGCACCGACATTGCAAGATACTGTGGTGCCAGCACCTGTTGTTATTCCGCCTGTGGCAACAATGAATGACGATGAGGAACCTGTTCTTCAGGATCCTGTAGAACCTATTGCCACACATGAGGGGGAGCAACAATAGCCTCAAACAGAAGATGTGCCAAATGTGGAGGCCCCTAGAAGGTCTCAAAGAGTTAGAAAATCAGCTATTCCTGCTGACTATGAAGTATACAACACTGAGGAATTTCAAATGGAGGATGATCCCACCTCATTTGAAGAAGCCATGAGAAGTGATCATTCATCAAAGTGGCTTGAGGCCATGGAAGATGAAATGAAATCTATGAATGTCAATAAAGTTTGGGACTTGAAAATAGTTCCTAAAGAAACCAAAACAGTAGACTGTAAATGGGTCTACAAAACAAAACTTGACTCTCAAGGGAATATAGAGAGATATAAAGCGTGACTTGTGGCAAAAGGCTTTACGCAAAGAGAAGGGATTGATTACAATGAGACCTTTTCTCCAGTCTCATGTAAGGATTCCTTCAGAATCATAATGGCATTAGTGGCACATTATGATTTAGAATTACATCAGATGGATGTAAACACAACATTTCTCAACAGGGACTTGGAGAAAAATGTTTACATGGCATGACCAAAAAGTTTTGTCATGGAAGGAAAAGAACGAATGGGATGCCGTCTAAAGAAATCCATTTATGGATTAAAACAAGCTTCAAGACAGTGTTACTTGAAGTTTGATCAGACAATAAGGAATTTTGTGTTTAAAGAGAATATAGAGGACAATTGTGTCTATACAGAGTTTAAGAATGGGAAGTTTATCTTTCTTGTCTTGTATGTGGATGATATCTTACTTGCTAGTAGTGATGTCAGTCTACTGCTGGAGACAAAAAAGTTTTTGTCCTCAAAATTTGATATGAAAGATCTTGGTGAAGCTTCGTTCGTTCTAGGGATCGAGATTCACCAAGATAGAAGTAAAGGGGTATTAGGACTGTCACAAAAGGCATACATAGAAAAGATCTTAAAGAAATTCAGTATGCACAAATATAGTCCCTCACCTGCTCCTATAGTCAAGGCGACAGATATGGGGATTTTCAATGCCCCAGGAACCAATATGAGATCGATCAAATGAAAACGGTTCCATATGCTTCAGCTATTGGAAGCTTGCAATATGCTCAAGTGTGTACGCGCTCTGACTTGGCATTTGTTACCGGGTTACTTGGCAGATTCCAGAGCAATCCTGGAATAGAACACTAGAAATTAGTAATGAAAGTCTTGCGTTATTTGCAAGGAATGAAAAGCCTCATGATGACGTATAGAAGATCATATTCACTCCATATAGTGGGATATTCAGATTCTGATTATGCGGGAGATGATAGAAAATCCATATCTGGATATGTATTTACTCTCGTAGGGGGATCTATTTCATGGAAAAGCTCAAAGCAAACCGTCACTACATCGTCCACAATGTATGCCGTGTTTGTAGCGTGTTATGAGGCAACGGGGCAGGTGAACTGGCTAAAGAAGTTCATACCCGGTTTGAAGGTGGTTGATGACATCTATAGACCACTTAAGTTATACTGCGATAATGATCCGGCAGTACAGTATGCTCACAACAATAAGTCAAGTGGTGCTGCCAAATACATTGACATAAAGTATTATGTTTTGAAAGATAAAGTCCAGGATCATGTCATAAGTCTTGAGCATATAAGTACCGAAAAGATGCTCGTGGATCCGCTTATAAAAGGCTTACCACCCTACGTGTTTAGAGAACATATAGCCGGCATGGGTTTAAGGGAAAGCCTATAATTCCTAGACAAAAGAAGGCCCAAAGTTAAGTATCTATTTCAGAACAGAGTGGTGTGTTGTAGCTGTTAAATCTATCGGCAATTGACCGTGACGATAAAACATGCTCTATGTGCTAATCTGTAATGGAATGAACAAAAGTAAATGATATGCAATTGAAAGATTGTAGTGAGATCAAGAGGGAGAATGTTAGTTGATCTCCACCAATAGACCCAATGACCTATTGGGCCCTTGGATCTGTGCCTTGATCGGGGGCGCCCAACCCTAATATGGTTGGTGGGCCCCCATCGCACAGCGCCATAAATAGGAGGTGGGGGCCAGGGCGCTCGAGTCACGAGGTTCGCCTGAGCCGCCTAGCACCCCACCTATAGTTCTAAACCCTAGCCGATCACAGAGGGGGCGCAGCCAGCGACGGGAAGCACCGCCACCGCCTCTGCATCTCGCACAGAGGACTGCTATGACGCCGGGCTGCCCTACGGAGTCTACATTGACCCCGAACGACACTGCTACTCCACTGCCACCGAGTTATCGCCAAGCATTGCGATGGCGAGCCCATCTTCCTCCAAGGCAGTCAATGGTTTGCACCCTTCACCCCTCTCTTTCTCTCGTTCTATCTACTGTTATTGCACTAGCAGATGTTCTAGGACTCATGGTTTTATTCAATAGCAAATAGACATGCTAGTTCTATGCCTAGAGATCATGTTTGAAGGTCTAACACTATGCAGTTAATCAAGCTTGCCTATACATGCACTCCCCCCGTGCTCCTCATTAGAACCTCGTCAAGAGGATTCTCCGGTATCTTTATGGCTCCATCAGTGGCGTCCTCTTCGTCTCCGCTTCTCCATCGACCGAGCTCAAGGCCTACTTCGATGCAGATTGAGCAGGCTGCCCGGACATAAGACGCTCGACGTCATGCTACTGTGTGTTCCTTGGGGACTCGCTTGTCTCATGGTCAACAAAGAGACAACCGATAGTCTCCCGATCAAGTGCGGAAGCTCAGTACAGGGCGATGGCCAACGCCGCCGCTAAATGTTGCTAGCTACGAAACTTACTTTAGGAACTTCATGTTCATGTCAGGAAGGCTACTATCATCTATTGTGACAACATATCAGCTGTATATCTATCTCAAAAATGGTTCATCATCGACGAATGAAGCACGTTGAACTAGACATTCACTTTGTTAGGGAGAAGGTAGCACTTGGGCAATTTAGAGTTCTGCATATTCCAACTCGACATCAGCTAGCTGATACAATGACCAAGGGATTGCCAATGCCTTTGTTCACAGAGTTTAAGTCCAATTTGTGCATTCGACCAACCGATGCTCAAATTGTCGGGGGGTGTTAACATGCACATATAGGATAGCTAGAATAGCTCTGCTCCATTCATCTTCTAACCGGCCAGCCATTGTCTCCACCTCTCCTCTGTAGGATCTGCATGTTCTCATGAGTGGCTGGCCAGAGCTTTGCTCCTGTACTTTTTACCCGAACGAGTGTAATACAAGCTGCGGTCATTCTTCCCCACACTCTTCTCTTACATGGTATCTATCGCCTATTGATCCTTTCTCACCTTTCGCTGCTCACCGGCCATGGCGAGTCCTTTTGGCTCCATCTCCTCTGTTGGAACTCCATTTGCCGCGGCCGCCAAACTTGCTCCTCCCCCAGCCTCCACGCTTGTTCTAATCAATATCCACAGACATGTCCCTGTCACTCTTGCCACCGATGACGACAATTTCCGTCAGTGGCTACTTCTTATGCTACACAAACTGAGCAATGTGACTAACAAGGTTACTAAAACCAAATTAGCCACTCAAGGGAGCTACTTCTTATGCTACACAAGCAAGAAGGCAACTAGCAAGCTACTAAAGCTAAACTAGTCACAAGAGCAACTACACAAGCACAATGTATATGAAAGTAGCATAAGCTTGTGTTTCGCGGAATGCAAACCACCGAGAAGATGATGAAGACAATGTTGACATGGTGATTTCTCCCGAGGTTCACTTGGTTGCCACCAAGCTACGTTCCCGTTGTGTCGACCATTCACTTAGTGGTTCGACGGTTAATTGGCATCACTCGCCAAGCCCGCACATCGGGCACCGCAAGAGCCTACCCTGAAAATGAGGGTAGCTCAATGATACGCTCCACTAGAGTTGCTCTTCGTGATCCCCACGGGGTGAGCACAATCACCCTCATAAATCCTCCTCCGGAGCACCGCACAATCTTCTCGCGTGCTTCAACGGAGTCACAAGCCACCAAGCCATCTAGGAGGTGGCAACCTCCAAGAGTAACAAGCACCACCGGCTTGCAACTCGATCACCTAGTGCCACACGATGCAATCTCATAATGCAACGCACTAGAATCACACTCAGTCGCAATCGATTCACACTCATGAAAGCACAAGTGAGTTAGAGGGCATCCAAGCACTCTTACACAAGCCACATAGGTGTGAGGGTGCTCAGCCTATGCCAAGGCCTGCCACACACTCCTTTTATAGCCCCAAGGGCTAAAATAGCTGTTACCCCTTCACTAGGCAAAATTCACAGCGACCAGGCATGCCGGTCGTCAACGTGGCACCCGCGTTCAACGTTGTGCATTGATCTACAACGGTCGGCTGCCACACGCCAATGGTCAAGTGATGACCGGATGCACCTCTGCGCCAAGACTGGACGCACCTTTGTCGAGTTCAGTCGTCATACGCCCACGCGTAGCACAGCAGACCAGCAGCACCGGACGCACCACCCTCATCAGGACCGGACACACCGATGCCAGCGTCCGGTCATTTCTAGAGAGGTCCCAAGGGGCTAAAACATGATCGGACGCGTCAGGTCTAGGGTGACCTAACGCGCCTCAGCGTCCGGTCCTCACAACACTGCTGCTCGAGCGCCACGCGCCGCCACATCAGTGAGACCGGACGCAGCCACCGCGCATCAGGTCACAAAGTGACCCAGCATTTGGTCATGCCGTAGAGGCAGACCGAGAACACCACCAACTGACCAGACGCACTAGTCCTCCCGAGGCCAGCGTCCGGTCACTTCAATGACCTGTTTCGCCTTCGTTTCTACACTGAGTTGATCCGTTTCAACTCCAACTTCTTTCTTCTTTGCAAATGTGCCAACACCACCAAGTGTACACCTCCATGTGTATGTGTGTTAGCATTTCACAATCATTTTTAAGGAGTTAGCCACTCAACTTGCCACGCCACTTGATCCTAGCAACGATGCAAAGTTAGATCACTTGAGTGACACTAGATGACCGACATGCAAACAAGTTTGCCCCTCTTGATAGTACGACCATCTATCCTAAACCTGGTCATAAATTTCTCTACACACCTATGACCGGTGAAATAAAATGCCCTAGGTTATACCTTTGCCTTGCGCATTCCATTCCATCTCCTCCAATGTTGATGCAACACATGCACCAACCAATCACAAATGATATGATCCACTTCATATCATCATGTGACCTTGTTGGTTCATTGATCTTGACCTCACTTGCTCTTCATTGTTGCTTCGGTCCATCGGCGCCAAGTCATCACTCAACTTGCCCTTCACACTTACAACCGGTCTATCAAGCCAAGTCTTGTCTTGATCTTCTCCATCTTAGTCACATGACTCCATGTCATGTCTCATATGCAATGAGCTCCTTCATCACATGTGTGAGACTTCCTCTCCAAGCCATTTCACCTCCATGGCAAGAGTTGCTCACACAAGTGTACCCGTGGACTAATTACTTGTGTATCTCACATAAACACATATTAGTCTACCTAGGTTGTCACTCAATTGCCAAAACCAAACAAGGACCTTTCAATCTCTCTCTTTTTGGTAATTGATGACAACTATACAAAGATATAGAAATTAAACTCTTTTGGATTCATGTTGCTTGTCCAAGCAATTTTACCATGTGTAAATAATTTTGGACAAGTACCACAAATCTGAATTGGTAGTATTAGCTCTCCCTACATATGTGCTAGAGTGTTTGGTTTGAAGCTCGCACATATGCATAGATTGGAATTATGGGAGAGTAATTACTACTAATGATGCTAAGGTGTATAGAATAAACCTTTAAAGCGTGATACCAATCGGAGTTGCACTTTTAAGTTCATCCTTAGCACCATGAGTAGCTAGACAACAAAAATACTAGAAACCCCGTGAGATCAACATTATAAGCAAGGTTCTAGTACCACGTGTAGAAAAACAAGTCTAGCTACCATCCTATGCGTGCTAGTTATCAAATCATCAACCAAGTTCTACAACTAGCATACCCCACACAAGCATGCATATCAAATTTAAAAACTTATGCAATGCAAGCAAGCACATGACTATACACATATCAAATGCAAACAAATAAGTTCATGAGCTTGCTCCCCCTACTTGTGTGCTTCTCTTGTCCAAGAATTTTGATCCTTCTCCATTCTCAATATTGCTCCCTCTTTGTCCATATCCATGTCCAAATCCAACTTCCCTCTTTGTCCATATCTATGTCCAAATCCAACTTTCCTCAATATCTTTGTACTAATCTTTCCCCCTTTGTCATCAATTTCCATAGAAGGTGTGTATCTCTTGATACAAAGGGTTGCTCTAGGGATAGATGGTTGACACTTGAATCTTGCATTTTTTATGGACACCACTTGTATAGCTCTTTAGACACCATGTGTAGGATCTTATGACCTTGACACAAATTGTAGTGGGGCTCCTCCCCCTATGTCCAAGCATGGGTCATTCACTTGATAATCTTGAGCTCTTCTAGATGAGGAAAGCATTCTTCATTTGATGATCACTTAAAGTTGAGGATCACTTGTGGAACCACCTTCTTGTATGGTTGATATCATGTGTAGAGATGTGATACCATGTGTATGATTGATTTGTCAATAAAAATCATTTCTTGAATATTTGCTATCTTCATGAGTACCACTTGTAGGATATCACTTGTAAGTTGATCTAGACACTACTTGTGAATTCTTGATGAAATACTTTGAGTCTAGATACCACTTGAAACAATCAAACTAGATATCTATTTACATTGTTGTCTTGTGCTTGTACTCTTGTTACTATCATTGTCATGAGCCTTTAATATGACTTGAACTAAATTGATTTGTCTAAGCTTCCAAATCCGGTTTGAATTAATGACAAGCTTCTTCACACCTCTTACAAGGGTTATCTTGCCAATGTTGTACTTGTCACTTGTTTGGCAATCAAAATTTAATCAGGTACTTGGGTTCACTGGCTCATGAACAAACTCATATACTACCACTAGATTCATCTAATCATTCAAGCAATAGTGGTAGGCTATGAATTTAAAACTTTTATTTGTTATGCATGATCCTATGAAGCATGTACTATATGCACTAAGGGATGAAATGATCATGCACATTACAATGATACCTTTGCTATCTTGGAGTAGAGGATAGTCACATAGATTCCAATTCATTACTCCAATAGCAATGTGAAGTCCAGTTTATAGTTTGGTGAAGACCAATCATCATAGATAGAGTCAATTCTTCACCCATATGATTTAAGAACCACTAATGATCAAGTACACTTTTTGTTGTGGTTGGCTTGCTTCTTCATTTCATATTTGCTTGTATAAGAGCATCAATATGAGAATACCACTTGAAATATTATGACTAGCTCTCTTTTACGTGTTGTTTGCTTTTCTTGATCAACTCTTTTTATTGCTTCAACTAAGCATCTCAAATATTCCTCGGATCACCACTTCTATATTAGCCTTCCAAGTACCACACTTGGTTTACCTACACATAGGCGACAAGCCTCTACATTAGGGAGAAGTGACCTCTCCAAAGAACCATTCTTGACACTCACTTAAAATTACTTTGTTTGTTGATCTATATGATGGACTTAACTTAATCTGTAACCTTAAATCCTTCTTTAAGTCCTTTTCTTTCTACTTGTTTAAGTCCTTTTCTTTCTACCAAATAATTCCCAATTGTCACAAGAACTTAAACCTCATCTTCATCTTGAGCTTGGTCTTGATCTTCAATTTTAGTACCAAATATGTGCCAAATACACTCCACAATCAAATGGCCTTGTACTATTTGCTTGTCATGCTTCTAGATAAATCCAAAACCAAACTTAGGTACCTCAAACACTTGTGAATATGTTTCCAACTTCAGAATCTTTCAATCAAAGTGACTCTTGATCAATCCAATAATTATCACTTTTTTGACAGATTTTGTACCCTTTAATGAAAAATTCATATCTCTCAATGTACATATACAAATGCCATAAATTTTGGTGGAGATGTGCTTCACTAAGTCATGTAGCAGCTGTAAAAATTTGAGCTTCATCTGACTTCTAGATTTGTTACCAGATTTTAATTCTTCCACCACTATTGCATGCTGAAAACTGCTGCACTATGGCTGACAAGATCTACTTCAAGATCGAAGCATCTCTTAACCAATTCTCATGAAATTTCTACAAAATCTCATACCTTAAGTCTAGAGAATTCATACCAAATTTCAAGTTAGTCCAAATAGATTTGATTACTCAAACATGACTAAGATCACAGGTAGCTCAGATTTTATAATATAGGATAGATTTTAATTACTTGAGCTATTCTTCATGCAATGTGAATCAAACTTGAAACTAACTTGTTTGAATACTTTCACAAGACATATATCCATTCAATCCACTTACTAAAGGTCATCTTATGAATTTATCCAACTCAAATCAATCCAAACTTGATTACTAAGCATTTATCCATTCAATCATCTCATAGCAAACAGCATTGCATATTTATCCAATTCAATCAACTCATATACACCCAAATGAAATGATCAAGAAGAGATATACCTTGGTTGGCTCATGATCATCCAATTAGCAAGCTTCAACTCATATATTTGCAAGCCATCAAATATATCAATAAATCATCCACAATATGAATGTTGCACTTGTATGTTGATAACTCTTGGACTTCACTATCTTGTCGTGGCATTGGGATAATAATCATCACTTGTCAATACTTGGTTCAATCACATGATCAACACAATAAATACCACTTGAACCAAGCCTTCAATGCCTATGGTACCTACAAACAATTATGCACTTTTTTATGGTACCCAAACTAGTTTAGGTCCTCTCAAATTAGGAGCAACATACTTAGGCATAGCCTTAGTATGAATAGCGGGATGTTTTGCAATTCTAACCAATGAGGTACTATTGCCATCTTTTCTAAGCACATCATGATCATCAAATGAAATAGGCTTAAAATTATTACCTAGGGGACATGAATGAGCTATGTGTCCCCTTTCTTGGCATGAGTAGCACTTCCTTTTTGATTGAGTCTTTTCTTCCTTACTCATGTGGTGCTCCTCATTGCCTTGCCTCTCATGAGTTGCTTGAGCCTTTTTCTTAAGCTTGGTAGGACACCTTAAGGCAAAGTGTTCCGTATCTCCACACTTGAAGTACTTGATGTGAGCATAAACTTTCTTCTCATATTCATGTTTGCTCATCATCTTAGCATCTTGAGTTTGCATTGGATGCCTTGCTTTTCCACCCCTTCTTATTTTCTTCTTCTTTATCATCATCAAGTCATCGCCATCTTCATGGTTGATCTTGATTTGCTCTTGGGGTGTCTTCTCTTGCTCATCTTGTGACTTTTGTTGAGGCTCTTCTTGTCGCTTCACCAATTGCTTGGTTGGACACATTGAGGTAAGATGACCCCATGTGCGGCACTTGACATGCTTTAGCCTCTCTTCTTCCTTCTTCAACTTGAGCTTTTCTTCATTGGGCAACCATTTGCAAGATGCCCCACTTCATGGCATTTGAAGCACATGAAATGAAATAGCCTCTCCTTTTCTTGCATCATCTTTCTTTCTCTTTTTCTTTCACCCTTGGTCATGCTCTTCTTGTTGAAGCCGACACCACACTTGTCACCATAGCTTCTTTGAGTCTTCATCATGTGCTCAAAGGTGACTTTTGAAGTGTAGCACCTCTCTAACTTGTTGCTCAACTTCTTCACTTTATTCTTGAGCTCATTGTTTTCCTTAGTGTCACCTTGTGACATGAAGCAATGTGGTGATGTAGGAGAGCTTGTGGTAGCAATATCATCCGAGCATGATCCATCATCATCACCATCAAGTGTGCATGGAGTAGCATCATCATCGGCATCACTTGAAGCATCATCATCATTGATCTTGTCAAGTGAACTTGTAGTAGATCGATCATCATCATCACTTGATCATGAGGTGGAGCAATCTTCCACAATCACCAAATTATGGTCATGCTCGACACACTCATGCACCTTCTCCTTGGGCTCATCCTCCTTGAACTTGCCATCATCCCACGTGGAGGAATCACCGAAGGTGTGCTTGATTGATTCCCATATCTCACGAGCGGTTCCCACGTAGTTTATCCTTTTCATCAAATCAAAGCTCAAAGCATCCATTAGATAACAACAAGCATGTGCATCAAGTTTATAGAGAACTCTTTGAGCTTTGGTGAGATTTCTATGGTCTAAGACATGAGTGAGACCACTAGTGACAACCCACCAAAACTTATATCCCTTTGCATGAAAATGATCAAGCATGTGATTTTTCCAAAGTGCAAAGTTTGTGCCATAAAAAATGTGTCTCTCACAATCAACTATCCCACTAGATGCCATCCTCTTGGGTTGGTGAAGACCACAAATGAGAAATCAAGCTCTGATACTACACAAGCCAAATTAGAGAGCGCAAATTACTTAGCTACACAAACTGAGCAATGTGACTAACAAGGTTACTAAAACCAAATTAGCCACTCAAGGGAGCTACTTCTTATGATACACAAGCAAGAAGGTAACTAGCAAGCTACTAAAGCTAAACTAGTCACAAGAGCAACTACACAAGCACAATGTATATGAAAGTAACACAAGCTTGTGTTTCACGGAATGCAAATCACCGAGAAGATGATGAAGACAATGTTGACACGGTGATTTTCTCCTAAGGTTCACTTGGTTGCCACCAAGCTACGTCCCCGTTGTATCGACCGCTCACTTGGTGGTTCGACGGCTAATTGGCATCACTCGCCAAGCCCGCACGTCGGGCACCGCAAGAACCTACCCTGAAAGTGAGGGTAGCTCAATGACACGCTCCACTAGAGTTGCTCTTCATGATCCCCGTGGGGTGAGCACAATCCCCCTCACAAATCCTCCTCCAGAGCACCGCATAATCTTCTCGCGTGCTTCAACGGAGTCACAAGCCACCAAACTAGCTAGGAGGTGGCAACCTCCAAGAGTAACAAACACCACCGGCTTGCAACTCGATCACCTAGTGCCATGTGATGCAATCTAATAGTGCAACGCACAAGAATCACACTCACTCGCAATCGATTCGCACTCTTGCAAGCACAAGTGAGTTAGAGGGCATCCAAACACTCCTACACAACCCACATAGGCATGAGGGTGCTTAGCCTATGCCAAGGCCAGCCACACACTCCTTTTATAGCCCCAAGGGCTAAAATAGCCGTTATCCCTTCACTAAGCAAAATTTGCACCGACCGGGCACGTCGATCGTGATGACCGAATGCGCCAAGCCCTGCGTCCGGTCACTCCTGGCCGTCCACATGGCGCCCGCATTCAACATTGCGCGTTAATCTCCATCGGCGCCAAGTCATCACTCAACTTGCCCTTCACACTTACAATCGGTCCATCAAGCCAAGTCTTGTCTTGATCTTCTCCATCTTAGTCACATGACTCCATGTCATGTCTCATATGCAATGAGCTCCTTCATCACATGTGTGAGCCTTGCAACATCTCCAAGCCATTTCACCTCCATGGCAAGAGTTGCTCACATAAGTGTACCTATGGACTAATTACCTGTGTATCTCATATAAACACATATTAGTCCACCTAGGTTGTCACTCAATTACCAAAACCAAACAAGGACTTTTCAAAGGGGAGCACAGGATCACACTCCGGTAGGGTGCCTACGCCACCAAGGTCCTCGAGAAGGCGGGGATGGCTGGCTGTAATCCTTATGATACTCCTACGGAGATGAAGCTGCTCAAGGAAGGCACGACGTCGAGTGTGGACGCCACTGAGTACCGTAGCCTCATCGGGAGCCTTAGGTACTTGTACAACTCTAGGCCTGATTTGGCATTTGCTGTGGGGTACCATAGTCGGTTGATGGAAGCACCACGTCAAGAGCACCTCACAGCCATCAGGCACGTCCTCTACTATGTGGCGAGCACAGTGCACTGGGCGCGCACTCCACCCGGCGAGGAAGAAAGCAGCTACGCCGACAGTGCTGGGCTACTTCGACAGCGACTTAGCAGGTGATGTCAATGATCGGAAGAGCACCAGTGGCCTCATCTTCTTCCTATGAAACAAAAGGTGGTCGTGCTGTCTTCTTGCGAGGCAGAATACATCACGGCCACGGGAGCTATGTGTTAGGGCATTTGGCTGGCTCGCCTACTAGCTAAGCTCATCAGAGGTGAAGCCCTAGCGCCCAAGCTCATGGTGGACAACAAATCCGCCCTCACACTGATGAAGAATCTTGTGCATCACGACCAGAGCAAGCACATTGATATCAAGTTCCACTTCATTCGGGAGTGCTGTGACAGGAAACCGATCGATGTCGAGTTTATCAGCATCGAATTGCAGCTGAGCGACATCCTCACCAAGGCTCTTGGCCGTGTTTGTTTCTAGGAGCTCTGTCACGGGATCGGTATGGTAAAATTAGTGTACATGCTCTAGGACTTAGGAGGAGATTGTTTGAATAACTCTTGAGCATGCTGTCTATATTTAGCTTTTGCCTAATCTTAGCTAGATAGTAGATCGAGCTGACTGTGCTGGCTGTGCGGCTGTGCGTGGCTAGCACGCGCGGTGAGCATGCTACGCATCTCATGCGACATGTCCCAGGCCACTGGGATGGCGGTGACCAAGCACAGGCGTGCCACATCTCTCTCAGCCAACAATGGCCATGTAATCTTGCATGTAATTTGTAACACCCTAATTTTCAAATTCTAAAATTTAGAATTTATTTGAATTAGTTTGAATTTAATTTGGTAAGTTGTATTTATTTTCTAGGGATGAATAAATATTTTACAAAAATAAACTAAAAAGAAATATAAGGTAGAAATAATGATTGTTGCATTCATTCCGCTGCACAATTTTTATTGGTTGCTCTTGTGTCACTACTATACTCAGACCTTTCATAGACACGTCGTAACCCCATCGTAGTCCAATTTTGGCCTCGCCAGTAAGCTGTCGGTAGTGATAGTCATAGCCATCACCGTCGGCATCTGAGACTGACTAGGGTGTACACTACACCGCCGTATTGGCTTATCATCCGTCCGTGATAAGGTCCTTACTTCCGTCACATTGGAGCACGACTCGCCTGTGTGGGTATGCACTAACACCACCGCATGGCTTATGATCCGTCTGTGATCAGATCCTTATTTCATCGTATTGAGGCCCGCCCCGCCTGTGTGGGTATATACTAACACCGCCGTATTGGCTTATGATCCGTCCGTGATCAGGTCCTTGTTTCCGTTGCATTAGAGCATGACCTGCCTGTGTCGAGGCGAACATCACCATCGCTTCAGCATATGAACCGCTTGGCCCACAAGCTGTTGACTTGCCGCCGGAGTTCCGTTCGCTACCACCGCAACCGCCCGATAGAGTTCCCCCTCATGAGCAAGACCTCTCACTTTCAATTCCGCCGCAGCCAGCGCATGGACGATGGGGCTAGCCTTCCAGTCGGGGAACCAGTGGAGGAGGTGCCTCCCCAGGAACAACCCCAGGAACAGCCCCAAGAGAGAGAACTAGCCGCACACGGGGACACCCTAGCCTACTGCAGGCGGGGATCCCGATGATGACGGGGGCGACGATCCTGACGACGACGACGACGGTGGCGATGACCTCAAGGGCGGGGGAAACCATCCCAACGCCCCTAGGAGTTGGATCGCCACCCACTGCTTCAGGGACACTGGAGACGACTTCTTCCATTGGAGGCTTCGCGACCTCCTGCACCGCCAGTATGGGTTTGGGATGTTTAGCATCCAATACCAGAGCACCCACTACTACCACCCTCAGCATGAGGCATACTAGAAGGCCTGCATCCACATCGGCAGGCCGAGCCCGTACCTCCGGGCTCTCCGGGTCATGTCCACACATGAAGCTCCATCTCCTCGCTCCACCCAGATGGCAGCCCTCAGCGATGCTGCCCGCTAGGCACTCTTCGCCTATCGAGACTACTTCTTCGACTCCACTAGTGAGGACGAGGAACCGCCACTACCCCCGCAAGCGCCGAGGGGGGGGGGAGATTGCGGCCCGGATTGCACCAATCACGGGTGCAAACAACGCAAGGATGGCAACAACAGTGGAACTCCTAGCCATCCTGAACACGGAGCTCAATGCTTCCCTGCTGGAGCTGAGGCGGGTGCGTCTGCAGTAAGAGGAGGATTGGGATGCACTCGATAATCTCCAAGCTATCTTGAATGAACATGATCAGGTCCCAAGTACTGTATGGCCTACCTCCTCCCCGCTTCGTCATGAGGACCCCCTCCCCCCATACGGCACTATCCTAGGCCAAACAAGGATCGGATAGACGTAAAAAAAATCAATGTAACAAGGAATTTAGTAGCACGCTGTCGGTGCGGGACCCACGGGATACCCCACAAGGAAGGGAGAAGATCTAGTCTAACTAGGATTCTTCCCATATAATCTTAGTAGTAGTATTATTCTGTAATCCTACTAGGAACTCTCATTGTAAACCTATTAGGACTCTGGCCTCCAGACTATATAAAGGAGGGCAGGGTTCCTAGAGAGGGGACTTTACGACACAACACTTGACAATCAATCCAATGCAAAGGCTAACACCGACTGGACGTAGCGCTATTACTCGATCAACGATCGAGGGTCCGAACCAGGATAAATTGACTGTCTCTTGCGTTTACCGTTGAGTTCCGCATACGCTGAAGCCCGAACATACTGCCCCGGGTACCCCCGTGGCAGGCTATCGGTGGTCAAACATCGACAGCTGGCGTGGTCGGTATCGGAGCTCCAGAAGAACTCAAGCTCGACAGCCGCTTACTACAAGAGGACAAATCCAAAGTTAGAACAAGAAGAGATGTTCAACAATAGAAAGACAGGAAAACAACTCACCGACGTAGGACAAGGGGCGCATCATCGTCTTCATCTTCCTCACTCTCAAGCAAGGCAGCCATAGCGCCATCTGAAAAAGGAGAAAAGTACTCGGTTAAAGGCACAGACAAACCACAAAAAGACAAAACATATTAATATGCTCACCTAGGAGCACGCTACCTACAACTGGAGTACCTGGACGAGTACTCGACTGGCGATACTTCTTGGTAGCAGACAAACCAAAAGAAGAACTTTCAGCTCGCCCCCTCTTTCCAACACTACGAGGGTCTCGAGGAACTGGACGAGGAACATACTCCACATATACGTCAAAAACTGTGGAAGAAACACCAGGAAACATCGTCGTGGTTTGAAACTTACTGGTTAAAGAAGCCCCAGCAAGACTATCCCCAGTCTCCACAATGGCAGGGCAGACATCAAGGGGGATCGGATCAACGAAGTTACGCCTCAATTCCTATAAAAGAGTTAAACAACCAGACAAGAAAGATTAA
This sequence comes from Miscanthus lutarioriparius, assembly GCA_904845875.1. Classification (NCBI taxonomy): domain Eukaryota; kingdom Viridiplantae; phylum Streptophyta; class Magnoliopsida; order Poales; family Poaceae; genus Miscanthus; species Miscanthus lutarioriparius. The sequence goes on from CAJGYO010000013.1 coordinate 73,088,888, forward strand.
GCAAGAAGTGGAGACAGCAAAGGAAATACAAAAAGTACCTGCATAAGAAAAAACAACTCACAGCAGGAGGCGGGTTGTTAGCACAATACTTTGCGACAGCATGCGGGACGACGCTTACTCCTTTCAGCATCTTCTGAAGGCGCTCGAGCACCTCCTCATCAGTCAACTCAAGGGCAGGGACCATACGAGAAGGATCCTCAGCCCCAGAGTACTCAAAACCAAAGTTCTCTCGCTCCTTCAAAGGCTGAACACGACGGTAAAGGAAACTAGAGACGATACCAAAGCCGGTCAAGCCCTGCTGTTTCAGAGTACATATCCTCTCAAGAAACGGCTTGATCGCCTAGAGCTCATCTGTCGTCAGGGGGTTCTTTTCCCATCGGTCATTAACCACGGGACCAGAACCAGAATGAACAGCAAGAGGAGGAATCAAATTGGCGGAATAAAACCAGTCAGCACGCCAATCCCTCACAGAATCAACCAAGTCATAATCAAAAAATTTACTCTTAAGACCCAGACGAAACTGAATCCCACATCCACCAAGAACATTGGTGTCATCACGTCGGGGTTGTGGCTTCAGACGAAAGAAGTAACGAAAGAGAGAAAGAGAAGGAGGAATTCCAAGGAAATTTTCACAAAGATGAACAAAAACAGAAAGATGAAGGACATCATTGGGAGCAAGATGGTTCAGGCTAATCCCAAAATAGCTGAGAAATCGGTGAAGAAAAGCAGAAGCAGGAATGCAGAGTCTGGCATGGATAAAGGAGACAAAAAGAATAATCTCACCAGGACCTAGAGTAGGGACCCGATGCTCGCCTGGAGCTCTCCAATCAGTAAACTCCTTGCCCTGGATCAGACCATCACTGACAAGCTCGCGCAACTGATCCTCAGTTGTAGTCAGAGCCAGCCTGAGCAGCCCTCATAGCCATGAATTCTTGATTTTCAATCACGGAAAGTGAGGCCTCCTCGTCCACAAAGGCTGCCTAGGACTTGCTCGCTGATTTCTTCCTACCCATATACTAGCGAAAGCAATAAAAGCACTAAGGAAAGGTGATGCTCAGGCGGCGGTGCTCAGATGACGGTGACAATGGCGGCGGCGGAGTTTTGAAGACTAGGGTTTCAAGGCTAAGGCAGGGCAGTAAAGAAAAAGAAGAAGAAAGGCCTTTAAATAGATTTTACAGCAGTAAAACGTGGGCCACTGGGTCCGTTTAAACACGGTATGAGAACGCAACGGTCCATTTACTGACACAGCTAAAATGACGGACGGCACAAATCCACACAACGGTACAGTTCAACGGGCAGATTTCGGACTTAGCCATCCAGCAACACGGCAGAGTTACCATGTTGCTACAAAAAGAACTCATCAGCCATAAAGCAACGGAAGGTTACCTCACAAGGAACGCAACAACCCGGTCCTTATAGAAAGAACTCGGGAATCTCATAAACAACCGGGACATCAGCAGAATAAAGAATGACAACTCAGAAGATAAGATTCTTTCCATTATATGGTTTCAAAAAATAGAAGAATACACATCTTACAAGACCCAACGAACTCGGTACTACGACAAGTAAGGTAGCAAAGAGGAACCCGGACACAGCTAGGCTCTGGAACGACTACGTGTTCCAAATTGCTACTTGGTAGAACAAACCGCACTCGGCTACACTGTTTTCTTCAAAGGACGGACGCAGTGCATCCAAGGCGGAAATCAGCAACACGGCAGGACAACATAGACCAGGGGAAGCCGGCAAACATCTGTCTACCCAAGTCCGATGTGATGTTGGATATGGTGTTGATCTGCACCGGACAGTCTCAGGGCAAGCGACAAGGATCAACCCAGAACTGCTGGATGAAAGAACGTATCCCACATCACAAGACTTCCTCCAACTACCGCCACGTACTTCCCGGTACAATGCCGCTGTGGGATTAGTCTACCTCTAATCCCTATCACAAGACTCCCTCCAGCTACGACAAGATACACAAGAACTATAAAATACGCCCGGGGGCTGCTCTACTTCACAAACTACCATATTCATGACTACGGAGATTTCAGACCACGCAACAAAATGCTCGATGAATCAAAACAGCACACAAGGAGGATATTTATAGGCCAAAGAAGCGGTGCACATGGACCGGGAGCACCAACGGAACAAACCTAACAAAGGACAAAATGAAAAGACAGAATTCAATGAAAGAAGACTCAGGCGTGAAGGAGCAGTACTCAAGAACGAGCATATTCGGAAGAATATACCAACACTGTACAACTCGTAAACAAACAACATTTACTATCAACCACCACCATACAACTACATCTGACAACAGCAGACTACCAGAGAACATGCCAAGATCCTGTATCCGAGTTCTTTTCGAATAAAAGAACCCAGGTATATGCTCGGGGGCTGCAATAAGAAAGGCTTTCAGTCCTTTGAACAACTCAGATTCAAGACGGGGCTGCAACAGAAGAGGTTTTCAGTAACTTGAACAACTCAGAATCAAGACCCTCCAACTTTTTGTTCCAAATAGCAAGAGGCTCGGGGGCTACACTCAGTGAGTGCACCTTTTTCTTCGAAAAAGCGCACATCACTCAGAAGACTTCTTCAAGACAGCAATTTTCAAACAACATAAGATTCAAGACCCTCTAACTTTTTGTTCCAAATAGCAAGAGGCTTGGGGGCTACACTCACTGAGTGCACTTTTTTCTTTAAAAAAAAGCACACGTCATCAAAAAGACTTCCTCAAGACAGACCACTTCAAAGCCTCACGACAAAAAGAACCCGGACCTAGATATATCCAAGCTCTTTTTGATAAGGAACCCGGGTATATACTCAGGAGCCCTTCGACGAAGAATCAGAGCAATTTCAAAAGAAGACCCTCCAGCTCCTTGTGCCAAATAGCAAGAGGCTCGGGGGCTACACCTAAATGAGAGTACTTTTTTCTTCAAAAAGGTACACACCACGTGAAGATCTCACAAAACGATACACGGTTTCGCTCAAGAAGGCACTTGGACGACGCTTGATCCTTCTCGGCAAGACCTGAAGGAACAAGACGAGGCTTCCAGAGCTCAACCATGAAGTGCTCGGAGGCTTATCGGTGCGGGACCCATGGGATACCCCACAAGAAAGGAAAAAGATCTAGTCTAACTAGGATTCTTTCTATGTAATCTTAGTAGTAGTATTATTCTATAATCCTACTAGAAACTCTCATTGTAAACCGACTAGGACTCTGGCCTCCTGACTATATAAAGGAGGGCAGGGTTCCTAGAGAGGGGACTTTACGACACAACACTTGACAATCAATCCAATACAAAGGCTAACGTCGACTGGACGTAGGGCTATTACTCGATCAACGATCGAGAGTCTGAACCAGGATAAATCGACTGTCTCTTGCGTTTACCGTCGAGTTCCGCATACGCTGAAACCCGAACATACTGCCCCGGGTACCTCCGTGGCAGGCTATCGGTGGTCAAACATCGACACACACCTAGATCTTTAGATTTTGTATATGTAGTGCTTTTTGAATGTTTGTTTGTTTGTTATGATGATCATGTTTTGATTTGCTTCTTTCGTAATGATACTCTTTTTCAACTTGGGGTTTGGGATCTCTCATTACTCAGTAAATACAGGTTGTTTTAATAAAACTTTGCCAACTAAAAATGCTAACCTGCAGTAAGCCCGAGTCAGCTTTATTCCTTGTTTTTAAGCCTTGCATGACATACTTTTCCCGTCTGTACTCGCTGAGTACGACAAGTACTCAACCCTTGCTATTCCCCAAATAAAATTGAAGGCTGCTCAGAAGATGAAGCTTGGGACGGGCATCCGGAGGACATACCTAGGTGTTAGGCGCATGTTCTATCGTCGATCTTTCTATGGAGGGCATTGATGCTTCGCCTTTTTATTTCATAAGACTTTACGGTTGTAATCCAAACTCTGATGATTATGTAATAATAATAATATACTCTTTTTCGTACGCTGTTTTTGATTATCACCGCTGAAGTCAAGTCATATGTGTGGAGTTTGATCCTGGCACACATGTGATGTGCACCCGATTTTGGCTCTACGAAATCAGGTGTGACATAATTCACTTATATTTTGAGTTCAATCAACAGAGAAAAGCTGCCGCTTTGCAGCACCGAAAAACGGTGTCCACTTCGTGTTCGCGTGAGTTCATCGTCTCCGGCGTTCTCTCCCGTTGTTTTTGTCATACCAAGCTTTGGCCGTCGCTAGATATTCATTAAAAATTAAAGGAAGAAAGCTAGCACAAACGATTAGGAGCCTATAAGTGTGCGACATTGCGATGCGAAGCCGAGGGTGTTCGGCGTGCATGTGTCCAGTGACCCCATCGAGGGGGCGGCCGGACGTGGCAGTGCACGCGATGGTCTTCTCCTGCGCAGAAAGAGAAGCTCGGAACCCGAGAGGTGTCTGTCTGACAGTATGAAAAAAATGGGGTCCAAGATGCTAGCCCACCTTAACACTTTAGTCATAGTACTCGGCGCCCTGTTTGGATCGTAGGGTTAATCACTAGCCAGCTAAAAATTAGATTAAATTAGCTCTACTCTATCCAAACAGAGAGTTAATTGGTGGACCAATTTTTAGTCATACCCTAACTAATGACTAGCCAACTAGCTGAGAAACCCAACCTATTTTGGGCTAAAACAAAAGAAAGAGCACTCGGTCTGCCTCCTCGGTCCCTGCCCCGCTCCGATTCGGCGCCGGTCCACATCCTTCACAGCCTTCACCACCAGAGCAGCTCTCCTCATGGACTAGAGAGCCCAGTCATGTCTGCTACAGCCTGCGCGCCCACACGGCTCCAGGCGACGCTCACATTCGCAGCGTGGATGCCCCCGCCGGCCCCATCGCCGGAGGCTGATCGTGGCGGCACCAAGGGGTGCGGCGTGCACCCGCAGCTGTGGCAGGCGTACGCAAGCACCATGTGCATCGTACCACCCGTCGGCACCGCGTTCGATCTACTACTTCCTGCAGGGCCACGCCGAGCAGGCCGGCACCGCCGTGGACTTGTGCACCGTGCGCGTGCCACCGTCGTGCCGCGTCGTGTCCGTCTAGATCATGGCGGAGCCCGACACCGACGACATCTTTGCCAAGATACGCCTCGTCCCGCTCCGTCCCTGGGAGCTTGTGGCGGACGTGGGCGAGGCCCCTAAAGAGCGAGGGAAGCAGGGGCGCTGGGGACGGCCACCAGCAGCAGTCCAAGCTGGTGTCTTTCGATAAGACACTGACGCAGTCCGACGCCAAGAACGGCAGCACCAGCGGCTTCTCCGTGCCGCAGTATTATCCGCACGCGCAGTTCGTCTCCGCTAGGGACGTGCACAGCGTCAAGTGGACGTTCCGCCACATCTACCGGGGAATCCCGCGCCGGCACCGGCTCACCGCTGGGTGGAACAACTTCGTCAACAAGAAGCTCTTGCCCGACGAGGATGAGAAGGTCCACATAGGCCTGCGGCGCGCCAAGCGCGTGTGCTGCGGCGGTGGTGGCGAGCCGGCCGCCTGGTGGGGGCAATGCGAGCAGCCCGGGCGCCGCCGCCGTCGCAGGTCCATCGGACGACAAGGTCCCAGCGGAGGATGTGGTTGTGGCAATGCGAGCAGCAGCAACGTAGTGTTTCCGCCGCTCCTGGCAGAACAGGGAGAATGCACGACACGGAGGAAGGACATGGCCGGCGCCCTGCCCTGCGGGTGTTGCGGCGGGTGACGCAAACAGAGACAAGAGGAAAGGAAAAGGTGGCCCTGCTGTCGGCTGTCCACGTAGAGTTAGCCAGTCAGGTGGTCAAGTTATTATTCTAGGTCAGAGTATATTTCTTGAAAAAAAACGAAATTTGGAAGATTCTATCCAGATGGAGGCGGGTCGGTCACAGTGAGAGATGGCTTGCCGCCGTGCCGGCCTGCCGGGCAAATATTAGTATAGTACGTCGTGCAACCGTTGCCTATATATAATAAAAACCGCAGCCAGCACGAGTCACCGCACAGCACGCATTTCCCAGATCCAGGCACATCAAACCACACGACGACGCAACCCAACTCCGATCCGAAAGTGCTAGAGATGACCGGCGTCCTGCTGGCGAGAGGCGTTCAAGGTGTACGTGCCCGGGTACGAGCAGTTGTGTGTCGGTGTGTCAATGGAGGGCAGGACGTCTTCAAGCATGCCGATCCATGCAATCCTGAGGTCATCTGGGCGAAGAGGATCCTGCCGGATCAGAGCTTCGAGCTCGTCAACCAGGCTTCAGGACAGCGCATGCTGAATCCTGCCGCGCCATGTATGCTCATTCTATGTGTGTGTACAGCGTATTACGCCTTTGGATGTTACCGTTAACATATACGTGTACGCGATCAACTAATTCACAGCTCGTCATGTCTGCGTACTACCACCCAGCCTGCCCTGCTCTTCACGCCGGCGCGGTGGATGGAGGCCGAGAACGTCGGCAGCGGCGGGGTCGCTGATGGCGGCGTCCAGATCGTCTGCGTGTGAGTGCCCACGAACAGTGACTCCCGCTCGCCCGCTGGTGTTTGGTTTGTGCCGAACTCGCGCCGAACTTGCGGCATGCCGCAGCTGCCCAGGCGCTCTCTAGTTCATTTGGGACGCCAACACACGCCGCGTTTTTGTCCTCGGCGCGGCGTGCCTAGTCACGAATAAAACGCGTCCTAAATTAATACTTCCTATACGTCAAGTTTTTTTAAAAAAAAAGAATACTTCCTATACGTACAGTTCGTCTATCTCAACTGTGTCTCGATAAGCTGCTTAAAGTGACGTGAGTTCCCTGATTCAATAGTGTACTGCTATTTATTATAGTTGGTTGCAACCTTCAGTTCCGGTCCGCCATTAGCAAGCTCTCAATCAGGTGACGCAGTCCACTCAGATCGGATCTGCCGCGCTGAATCATACCCTGACTGGACCTGGATGTTTGAGCATGCACTGTTCCAGCCGGAGCATACGGGACAACAAAACAGCGTGCAGAAAACGAAGACTTCTACTTTTTTTTTCCTTTTTTTTTTTTGTTCTTCAGACCCGGGTGGACGTAAATGGGCCTCGGCGTCCTCGCTGAACATAGCCCGCAGCGTGCGCCACGCAATGGCGCCAGGTGTCACCACACACCGCCGTCTCCCTCGGCCACCGCGCGCCCATCGGGGTAGCCTGCGAGGTTCGCCAGGAACATGACTGCCTCGCGGCACCACCAGCGCCCGCGAATATCTCAACGGGCAGTAGCGACGGAGTCGGAGTCATAAGTCATTGGAGTGAACGCAAGTGAACGTTGCCGCCGCGCTTCCATTATGGTATCATATATACGCCGGCGGTACAGAGCCGTCACAAGATATGGCGGACGAGATAGGTCGACGGCTCGAGAAAGGCCTCCATTTGAGGGAAGACCTGCCTCAGCAGGCCGCCGACAACGAGCTCGACCTCTTGCTCAAAAAACTGCCGCACATCAGGACTGTCGGCTCCCCGACGTCCTCATGGTGCGAGCCGGAGCAGGCGGCCTCATGGTCGACGGTGCCGGCGACGGACACCGTCCGCTCCTCGGCGGCCTCGTCGTCGACTGTGTCAGTGCCGGCGCCGGACGCCGCTCGCTCCTCAGCTACGGTGCCGGTACCGACATCGAACGCCGAGCCGGTGACCTTGCCGGCGGCAGAGAAGTAGGACTGGGAGCCCAGTCCCAGGACGCCGGAGGTGATGCGGACGCCAACCGAGTGCCCGCCAGCAAGAAGAGGCTGAAGTTCTCTTAATTCCCGTCCCCTACGGCTCAAGGTTTGTGTTTTTCTTGTTTAATTATTAATTTGGATAGGGATTTCGGAGTTGATTTGTTCTAGATTTTGCTTTGCTTCTCGTATTGGTTTGTGTGTGTTCGCGCCCGATCCTGGTTCACCGGCTTCCTGTTCAAAATTTCTCTTAGTGACAAATAAATAATTCAGTCTGTGAAAATCAGTGACCGCTCATTTCTTCCTCATTGGTGGGCACCTGGCACTAGGTTTGCTTGCGTGACCTTTTTGTCCACATTTTTTGGAAGTCATAGGTCCCGATCATCTTCTTTTCCTTTCTCTTTGTTGGAGCATTCGTGACCTTCACCCGGTTGTTGGTACATTCACCATCTTTGACCTTCTTCTTGTGGCCACACTTCCATCCATCCTTTCCTTCTTAGTTTTCAGCTTCATCTTTACGGTGGTAATTTAGCAAGAGGTGCAAAAATACATTGTGTTTTGTCATCATGACAAATCTATTCACTTCACTTTAAGCTGTTCAAGTCAACTGCACAGTTACTTAGTGCATGGCTGATTCAAGACAAGTACAAGTCCTTTGGTGTAACTTGACAATATGCCTCTCAACTCTGTAGCTATGGTCCCACACCTCTGCACTCCAATTAGAACATGGTACAATTTTCAAGTGTCCCAAACCTCTAGTATTTGCCTTTAGCTGATGCATAATACCTAGAAGTATCCTGCCTTCAGGTAGCCTGTATGCAATATTTCTTCTCTTGTTTCAAAGTACCATGATCATTTTTCTAATCTTATCAGCAAGGTCAGCAACATGTAAGTCTTTATGGTCTCTAATCTTGTTTCAAAGTACCATGATCATTTCTCTAATAGCTTATGATTGGTATGTAACCATTTCACTTCTGCTGATTCACTTACCATTTTTGCTATATTGTCATAGAATATGTCATCTCTATAAGCCATTGAAGCAGGATATATCTGTCCAAACCCTCTAAATCTCTTCTGAAAATTTTTGACAAGACGATAAAAGCATTCTCTTTGCTCTGCATTTATGAATACATTCTTCACTGCATTCTTCAAGCCCTTGCAAGCATCAGAACAAACAACAAGGAGTGGAGGATCACCTATTGCCTTCTTTAATTGCTCCATGAACCAAGTCCAGTTGTTTGTTGTTTCAGAAGTTATGAAGCCATAAGCGAGTGGATACATCCAATTATGACCATCAACTACTATAGCTGCGGCCAAGTGACCATTCCACCTTCCATTAAGTGCTATAGCATCTATGCTCAAATGAGGCCCATAACCTTCCAAGAAACCATCAATGCATGGTTTAAGAGCATAGAAAAAAGGCACGGTAGAAATATACTTGACCATCCACCTCAAGTACCTCAATTTGGTGATCTTCAACGACAATCCCGGGCACCACTTCATTACCCTCGGCCTTCCACCGGTAAACAATAGCTCAAAACTCTCTTCACATTTGCTATAAACCTCATCAAGAGCTCTTTCTTTACTCCGCAGGATCATACAATTGTCATATGCAATTTGACACTTGTGATCTGTCTGCAACTTGTTTTTGCAATTCCTTAGCACCAATATTTGAATCATCTCTAAAGAAGGCTATGATCAGAGGACCTATGATTGAAATGCAACTTCTCTAAAGAAAGTGGAGTATCCTGAAAGCTCTAATTTGGTTTTGGTGAATTGATGAAACCCTAAGTGCTAACCTAGTTTATCAAAGTGATCATGAGATGGGTAGCACATTCCAAGTGGTGAAGCAAATGAAGATCATGACATGATGATGGCAATTCCATGATGATGAAGTGCTTGGACTTGAAAAGAAGAAAGGAAAACAAAAGGCTCAAGGCAAAGGTATAAGTGGTAGGAGCCATTTTGTTTCGGGCTTGAGCAGGTGATCAAGACACTTAGCGAGTGTGATCACATTTAGGTTCGATAGCCATACTATTAAGAGGGGTGAAACTCATCATAGAAGTAGTTCGAAATATGGTTATCAAAGTGCCACTAGATGCTCTAACTCATTGGATATGCATTTAGGATCTAGTGCAAACTTACTAACACCCTTAAAAATGTTTGTGAAAAATATCCAAACACACATTTTACAAAAGGTGATACATTGTGTTTAGCACTTGGAGCAAGGGTAAGAAACTTCACGGCGGAGTGTCCGCCTATGAGTGCGGATAAATTCCCGACGCGGTGCCACCGCAAGCGCATGCATGAAAAGAGCACAGGTTTTCACGAAATGCACCGGTATACTAGCCTAAAGCCGGATCGGTGAAGGTCTCGGTCATAGGAGCGGTGAAGATATCGGTGTGGTGTCTTCAATCCGACTTCACTTCATGACCGAACGGCGGGCAGGGCGTCAGGTCCTCAAATGGCGACGTGGCGACCGCATGAAGAAGGTAGAAAGAGGACCGACGCTTTTAAATCTTCACATGGTGAGTCTGGTCGGGCATGACCGGACGTGTCCGGACGCGAGTGGAGGCTTACTAGAAATGATCGGATGTCTTTGGGGTCCGCGTCCGGGTCATGATCAAAATCAAGGACACGTCTCGGTCGTAAAGTCACCTGAACCTTCTCGAAAGTGACCGGACGCCGTGGTCCTACGTCCGATCATGGAACTGTGTGCGTCCCGTCATCACTTGACCGTTGGGATCGACGCTCAAGATTTGAAGAGAGGGATGACGTGGCAGCCATCCGCGGACCGAACCTCGGCAGGGTGTCCGATCGATCCAGACCGGAGGCGTCCGACGGCCTTAGCAGGCAATGAAGCTAACACCAGCAAAGTTTCGAAGTGAAGGGGCACAACGGCTCTATTTCGGTGGGGTCTTCTATTTAAGCCCCATTGCCGCCTTTAGCTCACTCTTGGCCATTAGCATTGACATAGCAACCTTGTGAGCTTAGTCAAAGCCCTCCCACTCATCTCCATCATTGATTCATCATCTTTATGAGATTGGGGAGTGAATCAAGCGCGTTGCTTAAGTGTTTGCATCTAGAGGCACTTGGTGTTCGTGTGTTTTGCTTTGTGGATCTGGCTATTACTCTTGGTGGTTGCCGCTTACCTGACAGCTTGGCAGCGAGGATCATCGAAATGGAGGTTGGTGATTGTCTCCTCTCCCGATCGTGGTGATTGTGAGGGGTTCTTGACCTTTTGCCCGGTGGAGAGCCAAAAGGTACTCTAGTAAATTGCTTATTGTGGCTTGTGTGATCCTCATCTTGTAGCAGTTGGTTGTGCGGCACCTATTGAGGGTTTGGCAAATGATGCCAATTAACGTCATGAACCTCCAAGTGAGTAAATCGTCATTAATGAGGACTAAACGCATTGCCAAAAAGTGAACCTCTGGATTAATCTCTCTCTTTGATTGTAATCAAACTAGTTATCATTTGATTCCTAGGTGATTGGTCTTCATTAGTATTCACTCTTGTGATTGATTGGTTCACATAGCCTCATAGATCAAGGCTCAAGAAACTCTGCTATCTTTGTAAATCTTAGGTAGGCTATTACTCAAAAGATTTACTTGATCATAGTTAGGAACTAATGTAGCAAACTAGTTGTTAGAACCTAGCTCTTTAAGAGATGATCCAAATATTGGTGCTAAGGAATTGCAAAAGAAGTTGCAGACAGATCACAAGTGTCAAATTGCATATGACATCGTATGGCGAGGTAAAGAAAGAGCTCTTGATGAGGTTTATAGCAAATGGGAAGAGAGTTTTGAGCTGTTGTTTAGGTGGAAGGCCGAGGTAATGAAGTGTGTGCCCGGGAGTGTCGTTGAAATTGAGGTACTTGAGGTGGATGGTCAAGTATATTTCCACCGCTTTTTCTGTGCTCTTAAACCATGCATTGATGGTTTCTTGAAGGTTGTAGGCCTCATTTGAGCATAGATGCTATAACACTTAATGGTAGGTGGAATGGTCACTTGGCCAAGCAAATTATAGCATAATGATGGTCATAATTGATGTATCCACTCGCTTATGGCTTCATATCTTCTCAAACAATGCATAACCGGACTTGGTTCATGGAGCAATTAAAGAAGGCAATAAGTGATCCTCCACTCCTTGTCGCTTGTTCTGATGCTTGCAAGGGCTTGGAGAATGCAAAGAAGAATGTATTCCCAAATGCAGAGCAAAGAGAATGCTTTTATCATCTTGTCAAAAATTTCCAGAAGAGATTTAGAGGGTTTGGACAGATATATCCTGCGGCAAGAGCTTACAGAGAAGACATATTCTATGACAATATAGCAAAAATGGTAAGTGAATCAGCAGAAGCAGTGAAATGGTTACAGACCCATCATAAGCTATTATGGTATAGGTGTGCTTTCAATCTAGAAATTAAGTGTGACTACATAACTAGTAATATTGCTGAGGCATTTAATAATTGGATTAGAGACCATAAAGACTTACCTGTTGCTGACCTTGCTGATAAGATTAGAGAAATGATCATAGTACTTTGGAACAAGAGAAGAAATATTGCATACAGGCTACCTGAAGACAGGATACTTCCAGCTATTATGTATCAGCTAAAGGCAAATACTAGAGGTTTGGGACACTTGAAAATTGTACCATGTTCTAATTGGAGTGCAGAGGTGTGGGACCATAGCAGTAGAGTTAAGACGCATATTGTCAAGTTACACCAAAGGACCTGTACTTGTCTTGAATGGCAGCACACTGATAAGCCATGTCAACATGTATTGGCCTTTGTAACCCACCAATGGGGAGTTGACCTTGAACAATTTGTGCATGACTATTACTCAGTGAATAGATTCAGGGCTGCTTATGGTAGAGAGATTGAGCCGATGTCAGACAAAACACAATGGCCATAAGTTGACCTACCATTTTTAGTTGGTGCACCTCTTGCTAAATTACCTGTTGGAAGACGAAGCAAACTAAGAAGGAAAGGATGGATGGAAGGTGACCACAAGAAGAAAGGTTCTAAAGATGGTGAATGTACCAACGAGGGTGAAGGTGAAGAAGGGATGTGACAACGATAATGCTCCAACAAATAGAAAGGGAAAGAAGATGATCAGAGGACATATGACTTACAAAAATATGGACAAAAAGGTCACAGACAAGCTAGTGCCAAGTGCCCACTCAATGGGACAGCAAAAAAGCGGTAACTACTGATTTTCATTATCAAGAAATTTGAATGAAAATGTCAATAGTAATTTATTTGTTTACTTGTAGGAAGCGTAGGCAACCTAGGAAGAATGTTACGAAAGCTACGCCAGCAGAACCTAGCACCCCACGGAGGCCGACTAGAGAAGAAATCCTACAGGATAGTCCAGGAAGGGTCACTAGAAGGTAAGAAAAATTAACACATTTACCGTACATTAAATCTTTCCATACATCTAATTGTCGTATCATATTTTATGTGCAGCGAGCTTGAGATGTTATTAGGAGAGGGCACATCTTCACAAACCGACACCACTAGTCCCGTAAGGATGCCTACCGCGGCAGCTCCAAAAAAGATGACTCCAAAGAGAAAGCTACACATTGGATGAATTATTTTACTTGTTTTGAGATGTAAACTCATGCTTTATTTCATATGACTTGGATCTCGTTTGGAACTAAATTATGGTCTTCTGAGATGAACTTGTTTATGCTACAATCATGGTTTTATGATATGAGCTCATTTGTTCGCAAGTTGCCTGATCTTTTATTGAAGTATCAGTTGATTTTACTGACCACTTAGATTAGCTTGGAGATATTCATTTTCAGAAATTTGCTCAAATTTACAGACTGAATGCAAATATGATAACCTCTATTACTTGGAAACTAAAGCTAACATTTGGTCAATTATTATTACTGAAAATGCAGACTCTCAAATGAACACAACTAAAGGCCTCTGCTGGTTGTAGTCCTGCATGCCACACCAAATAGGGGTCCCAAACAAAGTCAGTAACCCAAGCAACCTCGAAACCACCATGAGAAGGGGGACCTCTTTCAGGGCTACTGGCCGTACCAGCGGTGGGAAGCAGTCCTCGGCGGCGCGGCGCGGCGCAGAGAAGCTGCCGTGCGTGCTGGTGTCGGAGGCCGTGAGCGTCTTGCAGAACATGTGAGGCATCCGTGCGAGCGGCTTCATGGCGGCCCCGTCCTCACCGTCGCAACCCACGTCCTCGTCCTCCCAAACCGGCCCCCGCGCCCGCCTCTCCGCGTCGCCGCCGATGTGCTCGAGGTGGCCCTGCGGCAGGTACAAGACGGTACTGCCCTTGTGCGGCAGCGGCGCGACGGGTCCCGCGCACGCGTGCCACAGCTCCAAGCACACAACACCACCGGCCCTGGTGGCCACAGACGGCGCCTCCGCTTCCGCCTCATCCTCCTCCTCCATGGTGTTGAGGTCAATGCCCGCCATGGCCTCGGTTGGCCGCAGCAGCTGGCTCCACGGAAGGAGCAGACGATGAAAGCAAAGCGCCGGTGCGGCGAGGGATGGAGCTGAGGAAGCGAGTGAGGAGTATCTGAGTAGGGCAGAAGGGTCACAAGAGGGCCAAAATACATGTATTTTGATTAACAATGTGAAGAAATACGCCAAATGTCATCTAAAATAAGAAGCCGACGTTTAAAGGGCCATTTTAACGAAGTCGACGATTGGAGTTCTATAATTACGAAGCACATTATTTGGTGTCCTATAATTGCAATTTTCTTAAAGCAACCAAGGACAAAACTATTTTTTTAGATTCTAGCTATTTATTAGGTGCCTATTTGGATGAGCTAATTTGGGCTAGCTAATTACTCCATCTGTCTAAGGAAAACATGCGACTATAGGTTACGTCAAAAAAAAAGTAGCTCATATTTAATCAAGTTTCTAGTTAATAATATTTATATTTATGGCTCCAAATCAATTTATTATGAAAATACATTTGGTAATTAATCTAATGATATTTATTTGATATCATAAATATTGATACTTTTTATATATAATTTATCGAACTTAAGATACTAGAATGTGACACTCTACTAAGAATTGCATGTCGAAGGAAGTATTAGCCATCTATTTATTAGCTTTACTTTTAGTTGACTAAAAATTAGCTCTAGTGCATCTAAACGGCCCTTATGTCTAAGACTAGATCGGCGGCTAGAGCGAGAGCCCATAGGCCAGAGGATGCTCATAAACTTGTCGTATGATAGAATAACAAGAACAAGGGACGTATGGACAAGGGAAATTAAACATGTATATCCGATCAAACCTTGTCGTAGTCCATCTCGTATTTACCTTGGTCTTCTTGTTGAGGGGTGACGATGTCGACATTCTGTCTGCTCGCAAACAACGCCGTGGTATCCTCCGGTGGCAGCGGTGAGCGGCTGCCTCCCGGTTTCGGCAGCGGTGCGCTGGCCCATTCCAGGACGCTGCGCGTCCGCCGGGTCGTTGTTCTCCTTGTGGTCGTGCAGCAGCATCCCCGGGCGCACCCTAATTCGACATGGGTGGAGGTGGTCAAGTCAGGTGGAGACGTGGAGTGGAGTGGAGAGGCCTCTCGAATCTCAGATCGATTTGGATGTATATTTAGGTACCGGCGGGTTCCTCACCTCGATGCGAAGGTCATCGTGCAGGTCTCGCCGTCGGGGACGCGGCAGGCGAGGAGATCGACGGCGGCGGCTGCTCGTCGGGATGTATGGCGGCGAGGGCTGGGGTTAGAGGAAGCGGGCGGCGCTAGGGTTTCGAAGGCGGCTCCGCACAATGGGGACCTCCATTTATAGGCGCGGGTGAACCTCGTTGCGCGTGCGAGCCCGGAGAAACGAGCGGCAGCGGCGGCGGCGTCCGCTTCGTGCGGACGGAGGTTGGGGCCGACGTCCACCTTCGCTAACGCGTGGGCCCCTGTGGTCTGTGGCTCGGGGGGGGTGGGCAGCGTGGCTGACGGGCGCTGCTGCCGCTGGTAGCCGGGCCGCGCTGCTGGGCTTGGCCCAAGGGTTGGAACAGGCCTGGGCGTGCTGCGGGAGGTGGAAGCGGCTCTAGGCCTTAGCAGACCGGAAAGAGGGAGCGGGCTAGAAGCAAGGGAGAAAAAGGAGAGGGGCTGGAAAAAGGCTTTTCTTTTTATGAAAAAAGATTCAAAGCACTTTTCAAACCATTTTGAATTGGTTTTGAAACATAATTTTTGAAGACTTATTTTCCAAAAACAAAATAGTTCTTAATCATGGTCGGATCAAGTTTTAGAAATTCATTTTTCACACAATAAAATCAATGCAAAGGCATGAATGCAACCAACACACTTCCATTAATTTGTAAAAGCTTTACAACCCTCATTTTCTCACTTTAAATTGTTAATAAATAAATAAATCTTAGAAAACTTTAGAAAAATTATTAAATCCTATATTTTATTTAGTGCCACTTCTGAGCAGTGCAAATTCTAACTCTTGGCTCCCCCCTAGGTACTGTGCTAACTCCCCTCCAACGCCAACACTTCATTGGCGATCACTGCTACTGATCGTCTCTTCCCCTCCTCTCGAATAGGGTTCCTCTCAGACCACCAAGTCCACATCCCCACCACCGCTATCATCTGAATGCACCTTTTTAGCTCCATCATGTATCTGGTCGCCTCTTGCGCCGAGTTAATCTTCGCCAAGAAAGCTCGCTGTTCTTCTAAGGCCAACCTTGTCCACAATTCCACCACTTGATGGCATTTGAAAAACAGGTGACCCCCATCCTCGCCCTTCGCATTGCATACGACGCACCTGTTGTCTATGTCCATGCCCCTCAGCCCCTGTGCTCCAAGTTCGACCTGGGAGGATGACTATTGTGGGCGACCCGCCACAGGAAGTGTTTGGTTTTTTTCTGGCGCTTCCTAAGCGTGTTTGGCTCCACCTCCTGAACTTTAGTCGCTGTCACATTGGATGTTTGACACATGTATAGAGTATTAAATATAGATTATTTATGAAACTAAATGCACAGATCGAGACTATTTTGCGAGACGAATTTTTTAAGCCAAATTAGTCCATGATTTGACAACGTGGTGCTACAGTAAACATATTCTAATGACAGATTAATTAGGCTTAATAAATTCGTTTCGCAGATTACTGACGGATTATGTAATCTATTTTTTTATTAGTATCCGAACACCCCATACGACACTCATACGTAACACCTCCTAAATTTTAGTCCCTCAATCAAACCTCCCCTGGCTCCAAATCTTCTTCCACAGGTCGTCCTGGTGAAGTGCCGAGCCAGAGCTGGAAGCCCCCCTATCGCGCTGCTGGTTGTACACAAAGATTCTTCGACAGACCTTGTATGCGCTCTTAACTGAAAATAGCCCTTTGGAATCGTAATGTCATGCTAATGTATTTTCCCAGGAGGATGATGCTATGGTCATTTGAGAGCCTTCGTACACGGCCGGACGGCGTCGTTGGTCTCGGCGTCGGCCAGCATGGACTGCATGTAGACCAGCTTGCGGCGGTCGCCGTTGACGTCCCACATGTGACAGACGCTCTGCACGGGCACGCCGGCCGCCTTGCCGACCACGCCGCGCACCACGGGGAGAAGGAGCGAGTCCGCCATGTTTGGTTGCGAGAAGCAACAGCTAGCTGATACAAGAAAGAAACAAAGCAGCAGCTTTGCTCGGAGCAAATTGCACTTGGGATTTTTAGTCGTCAACCTCAACCATCACTCCATCAGTTCATATTTAAGTTGCCTGGCTTGTGTTATCAGCCTGTTCACTTATCTTATAAGCCATACTATTTCAGCGAACGA
Organism: Miscanthus lutarioriparius; assembly: GCA_904845875.1. Lineage (NCBI taxonomy): Eukaryota > Viridiplantae > Streptophyta > Magnoliopsida > Poales > Poaceae > Miscanthus > Miscanthus lutarioriparius. The sequence goes on from CAJGYO010000013.1 coordinate 73,106,289, forward strand.
ACAGTATTTTTCTCTCACAACAAATCAACGATCAGTACTTTTAGCTATAGCTTTTCAGCAAAACGAATAGAGCCATCATTGTCCTATGAGCCATACTATTTCAACGAACGAACAATATTTTTCTCTCACAACAAATCAACAAACAATACTTTTAGTCATGGCTTTTCAGCGAAAAACAGACCCATCATCGTCCGGCTCCGGCCAGGCATTTATACAAGCACCCGGCGTGCATGGCTACAGGACAGGAGAGCACATTTCACCAGGAGTCAACTGACTGCTCATTACTGCAGCTATTCATCATTCATGGATGTCCCACAAACGAGAGCTCCGGAGAGGCAGCTTAACACAGAAGCAGCTAGTACTCCCATTCATTCAGTGATTAAAAAAAATTGCTGTTACCATGTTGTCTAAGCATGGCCAAGAACTGAATCAGATGGTTACTAAGATCGTCTGATTAAAAATATCATACATAACACTGCTGTTGAAATATTCACGCGAAACGTTTTTCATTGGCCATCTGCATTGTGCTACTGAATCCATAACTGGACACATGATCCTGCACTAGAAACTCTCTGCCTCAAAGGTGACAGATGATGGTGGAAGTATGCTACAAAATTTGTGGATTCTTGGCTATCCCTTGATGCACGAGGCACCACCAGTCCACAAGTCGATCTCCAACTGAAACTCAAGGCATGTCCTAACATCTCATGATCGTCTAAGCCAGGCCATAATTGCTCGTCGTGTGTGTTTATCGGTAGTATGAAGCTGTGATGTACAGAAGAACGGAGGCAGCCGCAGTAACAATCAGCTCCTGGGGCAAAGCATCGGCCAGTTAGTTACCCTCCTCCCAGAACACAACAAGAATAGCGTGAAGGGTTTGTTACATTGAAGGCATCCAGTAAGACTGCAATAAAGATGATATATAACATGTAACAAAGGATCAAAGGGCCGCTCATTCCATGAACTATATCCACCCAGCATCACTTTCAACGCAAATCATATCCCTCCTAACAGACACATACCATGACTTACCGCTACGCACCCTATGTGTTCAATTGTGTAGGCTGTGTAGTTTACACATCAAAACGGGCACAAATATAATTCAAGCATTAGGTTTTAACAAACTCTATTTCTTCTTAATGCAATGACACAGTTCTCCTGTGTGTTTGAGGGGAAAAAAGTAGGACTTATACCCTATATACATTATACTGAAGCTCTCAATAATCACATTTTCTAACCATGTCAACAGATAGATCTGCAGGCACTCTGATTTAAAAAGGGGAATCAGGCTAACAGTCATCATACCTGGTAGTAATAAACAATACGGGGAGTATACTGCATTGAAAGCTCAATCAAGTTAATAGCTGCTGTATAGCCCTGAAAATATTAGGAGAGGACAATTAAACCAAAATGCAATCAAACGTATCACAACCAGAGACATAAACCCGGAGGACCTACTCAGAAAATTTTAGCAGAGTTGCATCAGATACGAATCCACGTACCAGGGATGCAGTGAACACACATCCAAATATCAAACCCAAAGCACGGACTACTCTTTTTGCCATTCTTATCCCTCGTCCTTCAACCTCACCATATTCCTGTTACAAACACCAGATGCGACTTACTAATCATTTCAAAAAAAAACTAAATGGCAGCCCAGGTACCATCATCAATAAGAACCATCCTATGTAATTTTGCATAAGCTTTTAGTAGGGCACATAATTAGTTACCAGAAGAAAAATAATGAACTGAGTTCAGATTAACTTTATATTTGCATGCCCATCATCAAAGAGATAAGACATACGAAAATGAAATGCGGGCCACACAGCGCCATGCTATGTGAATACATATTATTTATGCGTCAATAGAATCACCATAACGAGAAGAGAAAACTGAGATAAGCAAAAAGTGATTGATAGCAACATCATCAGATGACAACCATAAAAATTGTACAAACTGTAAGCTCGATAGATGACAAACATGGAGCATCAGAAACAGTCTCACATTGTATATTGGAGTTATTGCTGGTTCAGTAGCTCTTAGCTTCTGTAGTATTCTGTAGAAGAAAGCAAAACATAGGAACTGCAAAGGCTTCCAGTCTGCATTGCCCATAATAGCTATCCAAACAACCTGGATGTAAAGTGTAGATAAATATCTTTTTGAGGAATTCAACATAGTGATAAGGATATGTGCAAAGCCTAATTTGGGATAGAACAAAAAGGTTAAAAACTACTCCATCCAGTCCATCATACATATTATTCAAGGTACGAGCCTATGAGTATATTGCATACACAATTCCAAAAAGATAAATGCCTTTCATATTTTAACATGTTTGCCCTCTTAAAATGAACTATGGAAAAAATATGGACGTGGTGAAAACAGTGCGCTGCAGCCACTTGGCCCAAATCCACTACGCAAAATTGATATTTGTTTTGGACTCGAGTTAGTAATTTTTTAACAACTTTACATATTAAATATGAGTAATAAAGCATGAAATCCAAACTTAAATGCTCGGAACTTATGATTTAAGCTTCCAAACATGTTTCAAGCTTTCATTTTTTTAACAAAAAAGTTTCAAGCTGATATCTTAAATGGTAGCTTTTCTGACAAGAATAATCATGTGAAACCACAGTGGATAGCCAAGATACTAGACATAGAAGTGAATAACCATAAACAATGAGCATGTTAGCAATAGCTGGGATATTTTTATGAATTGAGAGAAGAGTACATACAAATGCTGCTGATATCGCCATATTTATGCGCATGTCCTTCACTGTTGATCTGGAGAATCTGCAAGATAAGTTGAACACCCATTAACCGCTTCACACTGTGTTTCTGTTTAGTAGTCTTAACTCATAATAAGCATTCAGATGTAGATTTCTGTAAACAAATGTTTCTGATAGACCATATACCCATAGAATAAGAACACTGGTTCATAAATCATAACCATCAACAGAAAAACAGGGAAGGCAAATACTCCTACAAAACAGTTAGTAGGTAGCCTACCAGAAATGCTAACCCCATTCCATCATGTTTCAATATGAAAAAAAGCCTAACTCATATCAGATTATAGTGACTACATTCATAAAAAAAAGTCACCAGTTCCTAAAACATGCTTCGCACAATCATACCCACTAAAATTCTGAGTTGACTATTGACTTATGAAATGAAGCCTAAGTTAACTTGAGTAAAAAGTACCTTGGTCCCCAAGGCACCATTGGTTGATTGTCAGCATACTTGATATCCTTGGACACCTGATAGTGGGAACAAGATTAGAAAACAAATGAATAGAATCACCATAAGGGGTTAACTGAATGAATTAGATAGTTTCACCAGTGCATTTTAGAAAAAGCAACCATAGATGCTTGAATCACATAAGCTCACTGTACTATGTAAGTAGAGCCAATAACAAGTATGACCCTTCTTGATGATCTATGCAATAGATATTTTGATGCAAAGCTTATCTAATATTCACAACTATGACCTATAGTGCCATTAATAACATTGCTTAGCTAGCAAACCCAATTTAATGTGTAGCTCTGTAAGGCTCAATCAATGACCACAATTTATGTCGCATAACTCAGTAAGGCTCATTATTAATACAAGTCCATAGCATAATAATTTTTACCTTCTAACTGATGATGAAGGAGCATATAACAAACACAATGTATGACTTGCAATTACACATCAATGTTTTGAATCAAGGAGAATCATGTGCATCCAAGAATGACATAGCAACTGACCTGAACAGACCCGTATGTGACTCCCTTCTTCCGATACTGCAGCTGCTGCATCATGACAGTGTCGTAGGCCCTGTCCAACTATCATAACCCCAATAACTCAACCATTACTGCAGTTAGCAAAAGCTAATGCCATATGCTAGCCTAGAGAACTCAGACAAGAACACTCTTCCCTACCTTGGCAAGGAACTCGTCGTCTCCAGTCTCCTCGGCGTCCTTGCGCTTCTTCTTGTAGGCCATCTTCATGTGGTCGAAGCTATCAAGCGGCCTGATGCCCAGAAGCTAACACCCAAAGACAAAAAGCACAAATCACAACACGAATCGAAAAGATAGAATCTTTGCCCCCATTTCACTCAGGTTCTACCTCATACGGGTTCTCCTCGTCGCCGAACTCCGCGCTCCCGGCCGCCGCCGCCGCCGCGTCCGCTGCCACCACGACCGCGCCGCGGCGCCGCCTCACGGCTGACGCGACGAGCCTTCACTTCCCGCGGAAAAGAGGAATTCAGAAATTTCTCCACCCAAAACGTCCTCAAAAACCTCCTCCACAAGAAAAACATAGCTGGCCGGCGCAGGAATTACCGCAGCGACTGGGGCACGGGCCGGCCGGCGCGACGAGGGAGCGGGAGGAAGCCGCGGTGCGAGCGGGACGATGCGAGAGCGAATGCGGGCGCCGCCGCAGCGACGGTGGCCGTCGCCGTCGCCGTCGCGGACGCCATTGGGGGTCCCAAAGCCTAGGGTTTTAGCGCAGTCTCACGCGACGGCGAGGAGAAGAAGCCGGAAGCCATGGGAGCCAAGGGCGAGGTCTATCTGGGTGGATCGCCGTGGAAGGTGGGTAAGGTGCCTTGGGCCACAACTGGGCTAATAATGGGCCTTCTTAGTATCTATGGGAGGAACTGGGCCCATTAAGCCCATGGAAACGAGGCGGGCTCGGGCTCGGGCTCTCAAAGAAAACCCAGTGGCGGCTCGCCATCATCAACATTGTTATTGAGTAATAAAGCCTAGCTGATTGTCCTTAAAAAAAACGTACAAAGGGCAATTCGTTTCGCTCTTATCTTCCTCCTTTCGTTATTTCGCCGCCGTTCGCCGTCGAACCTCCGCGCCGCCGCCGAGTCGAGCCGGCGAGGCGAAGGGAAGGAGAGCGGGGAGAAGAGGAGAGGACGCCATGGCGACCGCTTCAGGTGAGTAGAGCATCACGTAACCCTAACCCTAGTTTTCCGTGGGTTCGGTTCGATCCTCCCTAAACCGCGTGAATCGGTCCGTTGCCCTGGGCGGTTATCTCCCTATCCGGTTTGTTTCTCCCCGATTCGACGTGAATTAGGGTTTGTTCGGGGGCGGTGTACCTGGTGTTCTGCCTAATTTGGGGATCGGGGCTTCTGTGGGTGCTTGTGACCCGCGAATTTTTGGGGATTTTTACTGCTGTTTTGAATTAGCGACTTATGATGTCTTCTACCGTTTGCGGCAGTGACTTTCAAGTCACGGGAGGATCACCGGAAGCAACTCGAGCTCGAGGAGGCGCGCAAGGCGGGGCTCGCGCCTGCCGAGGTCGATGAGGATGGAAACGAGATCAATCCCCATATCCCCCAGTATATGTCCTCAGCCCCATGGTATCTTAATGCTGAGAAGCCGGTAAGTCATTGCTTCCACTATTTAGCGTGTTGTTGCCTAAAGCTGTGAATGAGGATCTGGCTGATTAGAGGGCTGATGACTCCTTGATGGTTTAATGAATTCAGAGTTTGAAGCATCAGCGGAAGTGGAAGTCAGATCCGAACTACACCAAGTCGTGGTATGATAGGGGTGCAAAGCTTTTCCAGGCCAACAAGTACAGGAAAGGCGCTTGCGAAAAGTAAGTGGTGTTTGTTTCACCATATTTCTTTTGAGGCCTTTCTCAACATGTACTTATTGCTTGTTATTAGTATGGCATCGTCTTGTTGCTTCTAGAGTTGAGGTCTAAGTTTTAGAGTTTGCAGTCCATTTAGTAGCCAATATGCATGAATAAATAGACTGCCAGTGTAGATTTGCTAACAAACGGTTTTCCTTGATGTTTTAGCTGTGGAGCCATGACTCATGACAAGAAGGCTTGCATGGAGCGGCCTCGAAGTGTGGGAGCTAAATGGACAAATGTCAACATAGCACCTGATGAGAAAGTTGAATCATTTGAGCTGGACTATGATGGAAAGCGTGATCGTTGGAATGGTTACGACCCATCAACCTACACTCGTGTTATCGCTGACTATGAAGCTAGAGACGAGGCTAGGAAAAAGTATCTGAAAGAGCAGCAGCTCAAGAAACTTGAGGAGAAGGATACTGAGAAGGATGATGAGAATGCGGGCAGTGAAGATGATGAAGAAGATGGCCTGAGGATAGATGAGGCCAAAGTTGATGAGAGTGCCCAGATGGACTTTGCTAAGGTAGAGAAGCGTGTGCGCACGACCGGTGGTGGAAGCACCGGTACTGTTAGGTATGTACTGCACTACTACTCAGAAAATAGATCATGTTCCTTCTAGTACTGGGGTTCCTGCGTCAAGGATTTATCAGCAACCAATTTAAACGCTGATGGTAACTTTTTGTCTCCACAGGAACTTGCGTATCAGAGAAGACACGGCAAAATATCTTTTGAATCTCGATGTCAACTCTGCATATTATGATCCAAAAACCCGCTCCATGAGGGAAGACCCCTTGCCAGATGCTGATCCAAATGATAAGTTCTATGTGGTAAGTAACTGACGACATATGACTTTAATGCTTTATACACAATTTTAAATGCGAAATCCCTCTGTTCTCTAGGCTCTTGGGTTCTGTTATCTGATGTGATATTATGGTGCAGGGTGACAACCAAAATCGTCTTAGTGGTCAAGCTCTGGAGTTCAAGCAACTCAATATCCATTCTTGGGAAGCTTTTGAAAAGGGTCAGGATATCCATATGCAAGCAGCCCCATCTCAAGCAGAACTTCTGTACAAGAGTTTCAAGATCAAGAAAGAAATGTTGAAGTCTGAACATAAGGATAAAATTATGGAGAAGTATGGGAATGCTGCGTCAGAAGATACAATTCCTCGGGAGCTGCTGCTTGGGCAAAGTGAGAGAGAGATTGAGTATGACCGTACTGGTCGAATAATCAAAGGACAGGTTGGTAAAAATACTGAGTGTTGTTAATTATGCCTGTCAACTTTCTGGTCTCTTGTTCTTATAACTGTTCCTGCTTCTTCTTCTTGTCAGATTCTATATATTTTGTGTCTGGTAGGGCTTTCTAGCTAATTGTGTCTGCATGTTATAACATCAGAGATGACGATAAGCTTCGCTTCTTTAGAAGGAATCATATTCACAGAGGCATTGTGGCCATTAGATACGATGAAAAGAATCTGAAATCTTGTGTCCAATCTTAATAATGTGAATCAATAAAAGTAGGGCCTACTCTAGCCTCCACAAGCGCATGTGCATTTTGTGAAGTTCTTGCAATTGAACTTGGAACTAGGACTGTGCTATAGGGGCTAGTCATAATATTGGTTGATTTTTTTTTGGCCTTGTTTCAAGTATGTTGGGATAGGCTAGAGATCAAACCCAACAAGGACCATAAAGAAAGATTATATGGAAGTAAAAGGTTATTAATAGTACCAACAATAGTAAAAGGAGAACGTTATCCTAGATCATGGTTCAGCTCATGTTTTCCTAGTTACCACACACTAGGAGCGCATGCAATCGCGAGTTAACTTTATGTTTGCATGCAATTAAAAAATACTAAGAACCGTATCCTCTTTCACTTTGAATGAATGGTTAGTCTGTGGCTTTAGACTGGAATGCCACCAATTCAGTGTAATTATTGGACTGTTGGCATTATTTCCATGTTTGGTATGGTCATGACTGCTAAATGCTAACGAGTAACCTTAATTTATATCTACAGGATGTAGCTCTTCCCAAGAGCAAATACGAAGAGGATGTATTCATTAATAATCACACGACTGTGTGGGGTTCATGGTGGAAAGATCATCAATGGGGCTACAAGTGCTGCAAGCAGACTATCAAGAATAGTTACTGCACAGGCTTGGCTGGAATAGAAGCTGCTGAGGCATCAGCAGATCTAATGAAGGCCAATATGGCCCGCAAGGAGGCCGCAGAAGGTATTTTGTCGAGAAAATACTTATATTTATTTATTTATATCTGGACAACTTGCACTGGGTGTAGGATAATTGGTGCCATTGAGTAAACCTTTACCTGTTCAAAAATTCGCACCTGCCATTGATAAAATCATAATTGGTGCTAGCTTTTTATCAAGCATGACATCACACCTAAGTGCCAGTTTTATTTGCAACCAGTTAACTATTCTCCTAATTATGTGAACAGTGTATTGTTAAAGTTAGTGTGAGGTACTGAGGTCTCAGGTCTTGTTAGTTTCATACTTTCATGCTGGCTTCCTTCAAGATATAAGTTGAAGCAGACAATGAGATGCAAATATAGCTAGGTGCAATTTGTTTTTTGTTTATGAATAAACTTGTTTAAATGAGATGGCTCACCACTTGATTTAATTACCCATGCGCGACCACCGTTATGCATTGCATTAACTTGAAAATTGTTCAATGCAGATGTACCTGTACAACATGAAGAAAAGCGATTAGCCACTTGGGGAACTGATGTGCCTCAGGATCTTGTTCTTGATCCGAAGAAGCTTGCAGAATCTCTAAAGAAGGTCAGTGTCTTGTATTTGACCTTTGATATTTTTTTGTTTATATAATTTCCACGCTGAAGCTTGGTTTTAATCCTGTAGGAGAAAGCAAGGGTAAGGGGGAAAGAGGAGGAGAGGGATGAGAAGAAGAGGAAGTATAACGTGCACTTTGACGATCAGGTTACTGTAGAAGACATGGAGGCCTACCGTATGACGAAGATTCACCACGACGATCCTATGAGAGCTTTTCTCAAGTGAAGTGTGGTAAAATGTTGGCGCTGCTGTATCACATTGGTAGCACCCTGCCTTGCAGCGATGTTGTGTAATTGTAAGATGGCTATGCCTGTCCAGACCAGGGTGGTGCTGTGATCTCGTAGAATGTAAAACCTGGCTACACTTTTTACAAGCTGCGTGTTGAAAATGTATAATGCCATAATTTTCAGATAATCAGAATCCTTGCTTCCATAGTTTTGGTATTTGTGACGATTGATGTGCAAAACGAATGGCATCCCTACTTGTGAGCTGCCAAAATTTTAGTCCGTTAGGAACAGTTGACGAGGTGTATATAGGAGCAGAATGAGTACGTGTGCATGAGTTTGTGTGGTTTCTTATTTCTTTTCTTTTTGGGTGAGCTGTATGGTTTGTTGTTTTGTTGGTCACCAGTTCGGTCGAATCTTGGATAACTGGTGAGGCACCAGGGTCATCCAAAGCCCGAACAATTCTATATTTTGTCACGCGGTTCAGGTGTAACCAGATCAACCTACAGACAGACAGACATACATATATATATATATATATATATATATACATCTTTTTTTTGTCTCTTCATCAAACTATGTACACTTATTATTACACAAGCGAGACGCCACCAATGAATGGAGCAATCCTGTATCTACATCTAGAACACGAAGAAAACCAACCTCTCAACCAAAGCCACAGCTAACAGAGTTTACATTAGCACACCATGACTGATCATCTATATCTACTAATCTAGGACCTAAATCTTCTTCTTTTGACCAAATCACAAATCCAAACTAGCTTACACCTTTAACCAATCCCCCATGCTAATAATTAAGAAGGATGTCATGTCCATGTCATAGGCCTCTTGCGAGCATGGCCTGGAACTCCTCCGCCGAGCGCTGGCTCTGCAGCCGCATGTCCTCCCTGAACTTGCGGATGAAGAGCTCGGCCCTGAGGTCCACCTCCCCCATCCCCTTCACCACCCCGAGCACGCCTCCGCTGCCGCCTCTTCCGGGGCTCCGCAGCAACACGTTCCTCATCGCGCCGACGCCCGCCGCCATGGCGCGCGCCTGCTGCTGCTTGCCAGCGCTGGCAGTGGTGGCCTTGCTGCCCGCGGCACTGGCAGCGGCGGCGTGCGCGGGTGCTGCAGCCGCCGGCGTCGCCAGCTTGTCGCGGGCGCTGGTGCTCGGCTCATCCTGCTGCACGACGCCGCGGAGGGCCTTGGCCGCTGGCTGCTGCAGCTGGTGGTGGCTGTAGAGGTCGTCGACGTAGACCGGCGCGAAGCTCCGTTGGTGGTGGTGGTGGTGGCACCACCCGCTCTGCGAGTAGTGCACGGAGGACGCCGTGCGCCAACGTCGGCGAACGTCGACGCCCCCGATGACCGACCTCCGGAGCCTGGACCCGACGGCCGCCGCGATGCCGACGCACTTGGCGCGCCACGGCCTCCTGCCGCCGCCCGGCCGCCCCGACGACGAGGACGAGTAGTGGTAGGTGCCGCCCGTCGTCGTTGGCATGGCGGCGCCGAAGCAAGACATGGCCTGATGATCCGATGCCCGAAACCGTGATCCGCGACCGACCGGGAGAGTGTGCGAGCGTGTGTGCAGGAGGGGAGGGGAGGGAAGGGAGAGGGTTGCTTAGCTTTGTCTGTTGGAGGAAGCGGAGCTCAGTATGAGTGATAGACTTATAGGCGGGGTTGGCGTGAGAAGAACGGAGTGGGGAGCGCTTTCGGTGGTTGGGCGGGTAAGACTCACGCTACCTCCTCCTGCTTCTGGTTGGCATGCAGTTGACCGCGCTTGCCTATTTCATTTCCCACTAGTTGCATTGGCCATTGGGTACGTACACCGGCAGCGGCAGCTGGAATGGATGGATGCCACCAGGCACCAGGCACCAGCATCTTCTTCCTTCCCATCGCTGCCTTTCTTTTTTGCTCTGCTTGCTTGCGTTTTAGCTTGCAGCTGGATGCTTCTTTTCTTACCTGAGTCGGTTGTGATTGTGATGATGACATCAATGTGGGCACGATCTAGCTAGCTTTACGTTCTTGGTTTTTTCCCCCCCGTTTTCTTCTGTGTAGCAGTGTGGGGTGGGGTGGGGCCTGGGGTGACAGAGAGACGCGGGCAAATACCTTGAAAGGCTGAAACCTTAACTTAATAACTTAAGACCATTCAAAAGCTGGCTTGATCTGATTAACAAATCTCCTGTCTTGGTATAGTTTGGCAGTCACAAATCCCTAGGCCCTAATGTCAGGGGAGTCACAAATCTCCTGACTTGCTATAGTTTGCTTGGGAGTGGCCGGACATGCATATCAGGTGTAGGTAACTTACAGTAGGAGCTATGCAACACAAGTTAATAATTACCAAATCAAACAATGGGACATACATGATATAAAAGCAGGGTATCACCGTATCAAACTAACATCCGGCCATGGCCTGGCTTGTTTTTTTGCACATTGTCTCCATCAACTCACTCCGGTTATATGCAGTAACATCCAGATTAGAGCAACTCCAGCAAGACCCCTACTTAAGCCCCCATAGCTAAATATGGGTGCCCAGACAAAAAACACAGCTCCAGCAGAGCCCCTAATTTGGGGTGGGCACCCAAATCCACCCTCCAGACCCTATTTGTATGGGAGAATGGGGGCTCACCCCTGGCCCCCATATGGCTGTTGTGGCTGTTTCTCACCCGCGCGCCCGTACGTATTCTTCTTCACCGGCGACCTCGGCTACCTCCGGCTGCCGACCTCCCCTACCACCGGTGGCCTCCCTTGCTCCGACAGCTGCTCCCCTCCCCTCACTCCGGTGGACGCGGCCCCAACCCGGCGGGGCCTCTGCCGGAGCTCCTCCCGATGCCGCTTCCCAGCACCCGACGAGCGGATCTCGCCGCACCCCCAACGCCTCGATGGGCATGAGTGGATCTCGCCGCTTCGCCAACACGGATCTCGCCGCTTCCCAAACGCCCCGATGAGCGGATCTCGCCGCTTCCCCAAGTCCCCGACGAGCAGATCTCGCCGCCACGCCTCGACGAGCGAAGCTCCCTGCTCACCGCGAGGACGAGCGGCGCTCCTGTATTGCCGCTTCCCCTCCTTCCCACATGTATAGCTTAGCTGATAGAGCGTAGAGAATGACAAGCGGGTTCCTTTTGTCAGTATCTACATGTATGGATTTGGGGGGCCTAAATTTGGGTGCTACTGTTGGAGTGAAAGTAAAAAAACTGAGCCAACAAAAGTAGGGGGAGCACCCAAATAAAAATCAGGGGCCCTGATTTGGGTGCCCCTGCTGGAGTTGCTCTTAGTTACTTTGCCTTTGCTGGGGATATATCACACCGATTCTTCTCGCAATACCCAGCTCTCAGCTCCTTTCTGGCGTAACCTTAGTACATGTTCCATTTCCTTGGATGCATGCATGCCTAATAACCTAGTTCAATTGAAGGACAACGATGGCTTGGAATTACCGGTCGCCTCTGCTACTGTAACTCAAGATTCCCTACTTGCTTGAGTGCAGTTTTCCACTGATACCCAGCCCTCTTTAGGGCCTGTTTGGAATAAAGGAATATAAAACAAAGGAACGGTAAGAAACGCAGGAATAGAGGAAAGTGAGGATTGAAAACCATAGGAATGAAAAATTTGGACCGTTTGGATTGCAGGAAATAAATTTGAATCTTCACAGTTTTCAACGAACAAAGTAGCCGTTGGTATACACCAGTAATCATTGCTTTCTTTCCTGGTCTGATACTGTTTGTGCATTGTAGCCAGTAGCCGTTGCGCTTGCCTAGTCAGAAATTGCTCATGCATTGTAGCCGTTGCTTGGTTCTCGTTGCTATATAAGCACGCTGCTGCATACCTTGGAGAGTTGCACCTCCCATCCAGACTAGCAAGACAAGTAGTACACACAAGCACACGTACGTGTTCATTCTTTGCACTTGCATAGCTGCACATCTCTCATCCCTCGTAGTGATAGGAGGTGCTTTTCTTTCTATGGATCCAAACTATCGCCGACGATCACAAAATGAAGATGAATTCATTTTCCTCATCCACCCAACACTAGAAGGAGCCTCATCCCAATCATCCGAAAAGAAAGCAATACATGATTCTATCCGAAATGGAACCATGAAACTCTAACAGGGCATGAGGCCCTATGCAGAAGGCGGTTCCATATGGAAAGATAGATTTTTCAAGCTCTTGTTCAAAGATTGCGTGAAAATAACCTTCTTGTTGATTCAAGGTACGTATCTGAGGAAGAGCAGTTAGGCATATTCCTTTATGCCATATCAAAAAATGCAGGCAACTGAACATTGCAAGATCAATTTCAACATAGCGGAGAAACAATTACCCGCCAGTTCAGATCAGTGCTCAACGCACTTACACAACTCACATGCAACTACATATGGCTACCTTCTCTGCACCAGCATCGGATCTTAAGGCAACCTAAATTTGCTTCATACTTCCAAGTAATGTATTTTTTATTAGTATATCAAGACAAAATTAATTTTATTTGTGGTTTTAGTATTAATCAACATGCAAATACATGCAAAATTGTATTGGTGCTATTGATGGCACTCACATTCCTATGACTATTCCTCTCGGACAACAAGAGCCATATAGAACTAGAAAACAAGGTCTATCATAAAACACGATGGTGGCATGTGACTTTGATCTAAAGTTTGTGCATGTGCATGCTGGTTGGGAGGTGGTCTGCTTCTGATGCAAGAGTTCTCCAAGATACACTTAACCATGGATTTAGTGTCCCTCCCGATAAATTCTATCTAGTAGATGCAGGCTATGCTAACACACCAAAATTCCTTGCTCCATATCGTGGAACTACATACCATCTACAATAACAGGGAAGGGCTGGACAAAAACCATAAAATCACAAGGAATTATTCAATCTATGACATGCTTAACTCTGAAATCATATAGAGAGAATTATTGGTATATTGAAGATGAAGTACCCCATACTAAAGGCTACATCATTATATGATATTGACACACAAGTTGATATCTCTGTAGCTTGTTGTGTAACTCATAATTTTATACGGCTATACAATGGAGATATGTCATTGGCGCATGGTGCCACTGAAGATATCAATCAAAGTAACATGCAAGTTGTACCAGAAGGAGACGACCACTACAGTGTCTTGGGAAAGATGCTATTAGGAAAGATGAATGCCATGGACTAAAAAAATGCAAAGGAGGAAAGGCAATGTCTTGTATGATAAACAAACTTCATGAGTTTAACCATGCATTGGAATTACCAAACTAGCAGATGCAATCTTGAATTGGGGGAAAATAAAATAAATCATACATAAATTTTTAGCTTCAAAATAATTTTTTAGTTTCAAAATAATATTGGGAAAGATGAATGCCATGGACTAAAAAAATGCAAAGGAGGAAAGGCAATGTCTTGTATGATAAACAAACTTCATGAGTTTAACCATGCATTGGAATTACCAAACTAGCAGATGCAATCTTGAATTGGGGGAAAATAAAATAAATCATACATAAATTTTTAGCTTCAAAATAAATTTTCAGTTTCAAAATAATATTGGGAAAGATGAATGCCATGGACTAAAAAAATGCAAAGGAGGAAAGGCAATGTCTTGTATGATAAACAAACTTCATGAGTTTAACCATGCATTGGAATTACCAAACTAGCAGATGCAATCTTGAATTGGGGGAAAATAAAATAAATCAGAATTTTCAGATCTAATCTAGGACTCCACGTATGAACAAGATCCCAACCAAACTATAACAAAACAGAGAAGAAATTCCAGCAAGGGGTTACTGAGTTCTTAAATTGATTACCTTTTTCTTGTGAGATCTCGCCATCCCCTCCAGATTGGGGAACGCCAAGACCTTGTCCTAGTGCTGCAGACGGAAGGGGTGGAGTTGGTTTTTGTCCCCCAGATGCACTTTGAAGTCGCGGATTCGTCATCTGTCCGAGGTGGAGGGCGACGAGCGCGTCCACGTGCTCTAGTGTGGCTAGGGATTAGGCCATGGCGGGAGGGAGAAAGGCAGCAGCGGGAGGAAGAAAGGTGAAAGGACCTAGGATGCTGTCTAGAGGGGGGTGAATAGGTGTTTCTGAGAAATCAACACAAACCCACTTCCTAGTGGTAAGGTAAGGTGTTGGGCCACTCTCTTGACGTTGATAAGCCACCACTCCGTAGATCGAGTCCCAAACCCTAAGAAATAGCTAGAGAGAGGGAGACAACCAAATACAAGTAATTTCGAGCAAATCACAACAACAACAAGCACGCGGGAGACAAGAATTTATCCCGAGGTTCGGTAGCCCCACAAAGGAGCTCCTACGTCCTCGTTGTTGAGGTGACCACTTTGGTCGGAGTCTCTTCCACCTCCTTGCCTCACTCAAGGATACCACAAAGGTCACTTGAGTTTCTTCACTAGAAATCAAGGGTAATACAAACTTCCCAAGGCTCTTCCACAAGATGGAAGCTCTTGGGCGATGCCTAGCCGGCTAGGGGAAAATCCCCAAGAGTAACAAATGCAAATCAAACCGGCTTGACGAAGAAATCAAGTGCTCAAGCTTGCTCAAAGTGTTTTTCTCACTTAATCCACTCTCCAATCACTCAAACCCTTTAGGAATTGAAGTTGAAAGCAAAGGAGTGAAGAGTGGCGAGCCTAGAATGCTTGGGGGCTGTTTTGGCCGAGTGTTCGTCGCAATGAAATGAGTGGGCAACGGTTAAAAGTGAGGAGAGGGGTATATATACTCTAAGGCAAAATCTAATCGTTCAGATCTACGTCAGGAGTTCCGACGCAGATCTCGGGACTACTGACGTATGAAGAAAACACTGTTCACGCAGGGTCAAAGTCCACTCGAGACAGCCAACGTCGGAACTTCCGACATGGGTCGGGACTTCCGAAAGTCAGAACTTCTAACGAACGTCGGGACTTCCGACGGGCACAGTCAGCAGGTCAGAAGAACCATCGATGCCGGGAGTCCCGGCATGGGTCGGGACTTCCGACGTCCACAGTCACCGCGTAGGCTGTGACTAGGAGTCAGTACTTCCGGCAAGAGTCATGACTTCCGACTGTCGGGAGTTTCGGCTTACGTCAGGACTTCCAACACCGACAGTCACAGAAAAATATTCTATGTGCTCGTGAAGTGCTAGAGTGTATCTCTTTTGATTTAGTTATTATGCTTGAGCACTCTATCTTCCTCAGACCATCTAAACCTGCATCCCTCTTAATAGTACGGCATACCTATTAACTCAAGATCAAAAGAAAAACGAAATTAAACCTTTTGAGTTGATCTTCTTTAAATTGATGCCGTGTCTTTCAATCTTTATCAAGTGAGGGTGCCAACATGTCAATATTGATCTTGTCACTTGAGCATAGCCATCTTGAGCACGTGACTTGATTCCATTCATCAAATATGAATAACTCCAAATGCATCAAGTCACTTTAATCAACTTGTCCAATATAGATTTGATCCTCCACATCAATATGACCATCATTGCTTGATTAGTACCTCAACTAAATGCAAGTACTTTCTTCTTCACCCTAGCTAGGTTCCTCGGCCATCAAGCCGTCGCTTGCCCTTCACCCTTGCTTAGTACCTCAAAGCCTTTTCTTGCTATCTTTACCATCTCAAGCCGTCAAGTCACATCTTGTATTAAATCAACCATTCATTTATATTGTTGCCTTTTTCATTTTAATTTAGCAAGCTTCAAATATGAGACCATTCCATATGCAATCCCTCATGTCTCATTAATTAACTCTTATCATGCTTGCTTTCACATAGATCATTGAAATCCCACAATAAATAAGCCTTTGCATGAATTCCATTTGCATTGTTGTCTTGTGCTTGAACTAGATTGTTTATACAACAATACATCATTTTGGCTTTATACAATTTCATCAAGTATCTGTGAGATAATCAATTTCCTGTCTAACACTTAGCAAACATGTTAGTCCTTTAATTGTGTTGTCATTCAATCATCCAAAACTCACTAAAGGGCTAGATGCACTTTCAATCTCTCCCTTTTTGGTGATTGATGACAACCCGATTAAAGCTTACAAAAAGATATAAACAATTAGGCTTTTGGATTCAATGATATATGAGAGGCTCCCCCTTAATGTGTGCAATATGAATTGAATTCATAAATGACCTCAAATATCAATTTGCACATACTAAAACACATAGGAGACCCCCCTTAAATCATTGCATCCGTGGGGTGCAAGTGTGTGTCAAAATAAAAAAAAAAGCCGTGATGCATATGACATGATATATCACACAAGACTAAACAGAAAGCATCACACCATACAAAGTCACTCTAAAACATGCATGGTCCTTATGAAAGTAAATACATCATATGTATCACACACATAGCACTCATCACAAAGATTTCTCAAGTCATATCTCTCCCCTTGTCATAGCTAGTCTCCCCCTTTCATAGCTAGACACAAGGTTGCACTCTTGAAGCTTTAAACATCTCTCCCCCTTAAGCTTTCATCTCTCTTCTCCTTAAGCTTTAATCATATCTCTCCCTCTGTCATCTATCACCAAAAAGGGTCATACAAAGCACAAAGGATGCTTAAGGTTCAAACTTTGTACTAATCTCCCCCCTTTGTCATGGCGTGGGTCATATTACTTGTCACTCCCCCTTTGTCATCTTAAAGAGGTTGTGCTTGTCACTTGTTAGCAATTCAAAATAGATTAAGTACATGGGTTCACTAGCTCATGAACAAACTCATACACTAACCACTAGATCATATAATTATTCAAGCAATAGTGGTAGTCTATGAATCTAAATATTTTCACTTGTAATGCATGATCCTATAAGCATGTACTATATGCACTAACCGCATACTAGTAAGGGATGAAAAATGATCATGCATAATACAATGATACATTTGCTATGTTGGAGAGGAAGATAGTCATATAGATTTCAATTTATTTCTCCAATAGCACCATGAAGTCCAATTATAAGCTTGGTGAAGACCAATAGATACTAATTCTTTGAATTCCTATTCTTCACCCATATGAATTTAGAATCATTAATGATCAAGTGCACTCTTCTTGTTGTGGTTGGCTTGCTTCTTCTTTGATCATTGCTTGCTTGAGAGAACTAAAAGATGCACCACTTGTAATATCACTTGAAATTTCATGACTTGTTCTCTTTTGGGTGTTGCTTGCCTTCTAGACCAATCTCTCGATTTTCTTCAACCAAGTACCTCAAATGTCCCTTTAGATTACCACTTCGATTTTAGCCATCCAAGCCTAGGGCGAAGTGACCTCTCTCCAAAGAACCATCCTTGATACTCACTTGAAATAACTTGAAAGCAAATCACTTGATCCACTTGAAAGATTTTGTTTGATTGATCCATATTGTTGGACTTAATTTGATGAATAACTTTGAATCCTTCTTTAAGTCCTTTTCTTTCTACTTGTTTAAGTCCTTTTCTTTCTATCAAAAGATCTCCAATTATCACTAGAACTTAAACTCCATCTTCATCTTGATCTTGGTCTTGATCTCTAGCTTGAGTACCGAATGTGTACCAGATACACTCTTCAAACAAATTGTCTTGTACTCATCATTTGTCATGCTTCTATCTCAAACCACAACCAAAACATAGGTACTTCAATCACTTATAGATATGATTCTAATTTGAGGACCTTTGAATCTAAGTGACTTTTGATCAATCCAATAATTGTCACTTTTCTGGCAGATTCTGTACTCTTCAAAGAATAAATCATATCTCCCAAAGTACATATCCAAAAACCACGAAATTTGGTGAAGATGTGACACACTAAGTCTTCTAGTAGCTGTAAAAATTTGAGCTTCTTTTGACTTCTATATTGCTACCAGATTTCACATCTTTTCACACTGCTACATGCTAAAAACTGCTGCACTATAGCTGACAAGATCTACTCCAAATCCGAAGTATCACTTATCCAAATCTCATGAAATTTGCACAGCAACTAATACCATAAGTGTAGAGCATTCAGACCAAATTTCAAGCCAATACAAATATATTTGATTGCTCAAACATGTCTATGATCACTGCTAGCTCAGATTTTCAATATTGGACAGATTTCAATAATTGAGCTATTTTTCTCCAAATTGAACCAAACTTGAAATCAACTTGTTTAAATACTCTCATAAGACATATGTCCATTCAAACCACTTACTAGAAGAAATCT
This sequence comes from Miscanthus lutarioriparius, assembly GCA_904845875.1. Lineage (NCBI taxonomy): Eukaryota > Viridiplantae > Streptophyta > Magnoliopsida > Poales > Poaceae > Miscanthus > Miscanthus lutarioriparius. The sequence goes on from CAJGYO010000013.1 coordinate 73,125,081, forward strand.
TATGAACATATCCAATCAAACCAACTTCAAACTTGATTACTTAAGCATTTAATCCATTCAAACATCTCATAGCAAGCAACATATGCATATATATCCAATTCAATTAACTCATATGCACCAAAATAAACTTTGATCAACAAGAGATATACTTTGATAGCTTATGATCATCTTTGCAAGCTTCAACTCTACTTATTTGTAGGCCTTCAAATATATCAATAAATTTCCACAACTTGAATATGACACTTGTATGTTGATAGCATATGGACTTTACTCAATTTTGACTTGGCATTGGGATATAATTGCACTAGGCTTCAATACTTGACTCAACATAAGATGAACAATAATAATTCCATTGAATCAAGTCTCTAATACCATGGTACCTACAAACGATCATCCACTTTTTGATGGTACCCAAACTAGTTTGGGTCCTCTCATGTTAGACGCAACATACTTAGACATAGCCTTAGTATGAATAGCGGAATTTTTTGCAATACTAACCAATAAGGTACCATAACAAACCTTCCTAGGCATAATATTTGCATCAATTGAAAATAGGCTTAGGATTCTCACTTAGGGGACATGAATTAGCCAAGAATTGATTTTCTCTTTTTCGAATATTTGGCAAATTTATGATTTTCAAAACTTGAGAGAGATTTTAGAGGGACATAGGGATTTTTATGGACTTGAGAGAACCATGTCACATGTGATTAGGCAAATAATCAACCAAGGGTAGCAATAATCACAATATGACATGACTAGGTCACAAAAACCCAAAAACCACATGATTTTTAAAAACCACACCACCTACACATGCTAGTTAGGGATTTTGAAAACATGTATCCTATATCACACAAATGCACACACTAGCATATAAAGGGCCTTAGATGCACTTACAATGCATGTATGTAAATACATACCTTTGTCTTGAGCCCACAATATCACCACTGAGATAATACATGGCATGACAACATCATGTTGACCTCACTTGTCAAATAATCATACCATATATGAAATCAATTTTTATCCAAAGGACTACAAATAATGCTAGATAAATTTATTAGTCCACAATGGTACAAAATAGAAACTGAGCTCCCCCTAAATAAGTACCACAAGTAATTTGAATGACTTTCAACAAGCACTTTATTCTTTTAAGAATTTGGGAGTCAATTTTCTATTTTGACCAACACAAAGTAATTTGCCATATTTAAATTTCGTTGAGACATACTCACAACCCACTTAGGTTTGATAGATCACAAGCTTCTAAGCAAATTAAGGATATATGAAATCATATGGATCAAACCTCAATTGCATCCCAATTAGTGCTCTGGTTCCTGCCATACCGGACACGTCCGATAGACATACCGGACATGTTCGGCATGTGAAGAACATAAACACTTTTCCTTTCTGCCCTGGCCATACCGGACACGTCCGGTAGGCATACCGGACATGTCCGGTAGGTGCAGGATAGAAACAATTGAAGCACTGCTTGTGATTCTTCGTTTTAGCTCTAGTACTTCTTGTATGCCTGCATCTGAACAAATGCATTGCTCTACTAGAGAGCCATTAAAAGCATCACATGGAAAACATGATAATTATTAAATGAAACTAATTAGCAACTTCCAATTATTTCACAAATATGCTTATTTGTGAGCCATTGAGCACTAAACACAAAGTGGCTATCCTATAAGGTTTTTAGGTACTTGTTACCAATGGTAGAGATGAAGTAAACGATATGGTCATTGATTTATCTTCGGGTCAACCATATATGAGATTATGATAAGAATTGATTGATAGATTGAGTGAATATTTTCAATTTGCTTGCTCAACCACCCCGAAGCTTTCATCTCACCACCAAGTACCTATATTATCAACCTAAGCACATTTTGGTACCCAACTCTTGTTGGGTCCTTTTGGGTTAGTCAACAAGTGCTTAGGCACCCAAATGGCCTTAGTACTAGTTTGTGGTGAACACATCACCTTGCTAGTGCTAACTCCATTTGTGGTCTTCCTAAGCATATTATCATAAACAAATGTGTTCGGCTTAGGGATGTTACCATTTGGGCAATCATAGCCTAGATGTCCATTTCTTCTACAAGCATAGCATATGCGACCTTTGTTTGCTCTATGCTTGTTTTGCTTGTATGGACATCCATCAACCTTGTGGCCCATCTCATTGCATCCATAGCATCTTCTTGTTGCAACTTGGGCTTCCTTTCTTGCCTCCTTGTACATTGGGCATTTCTTGGTTGGATGCCCCAACTTCTTGTACATGAGACAAGTGCTTTGTCCATCACTTTTCCTTAGGTTGGCCAACTTGTTTGAGGCCATTTGATCAGCCACTTCACACTTATCGGCCCAACTCTTGTGTGGACACATGGTAATCTCATGTCCATTCGCTCCACGACCATAGCATAGTCTTTTTCCATGTTTCTTGCTCTTGGTTGTGTTGGCCTTGCTTGAAATGTGATTCTTTTGTTGGGATTTGGAGGAAGCAAGGTTTGAACCCTTCTCAAGCTTCTTCACCATGTTAACACGGTTGTCTTGAGAAGGTTGTGCTCTCTCCTTACCCTTCAATCGAATCACATCATTTCTTAGCCTTTCCACTTCTTCCTTAAGCTCTACATTTTCTATAAATTTTTGCTCAATCGAAGATTGGCTTGCTTGAGAACCACACTCATTAGCACAAGAAATATTCAATTGAGATTGCGTACAAGTGAGTGTGTGAGTGGAAGGTTGAGATGATTTTACCGTTGTAATCACAACCTCATGAGCCACCTCAAGCATGATGCTTGATTCTACTAATTCTTCATGAGAGCACTTGAGACGAACATAGTTTGCTTGTAGCACATTATATTTGCTTGAGAGTTCATATAATTTTGCTTTGAGCTCAAAGTTTTCCTTCTCTAGTTGTGAAACACTAGAAGAGTTAGTAGCTAAAGCATGCTCAACTGATAATTTTTCATACCTCTCATTTATGGCCTTTAGCTCTTGCAATTTGGAGATGAGAAACTTTTCTTGATTTTGAAGTGATTGCTCTTGTTTCTCATTCTCTTCCTCTAGCTCATCATTCTTCTCAACTAGCTTCATGAGAATGAGCTTGTCTTTGTTGCTTAGATGATCAAGAGTGTAGCTATCTTCAATTCAATATCACTCTCTTCTTGATCATCTACTCGTGCTATCTCCTTGGCTTGATCTTTCTTGCTAGCCTTCTTCTTGCTTTTCTTGGCCATAAGACACAAGTGATGAGTATCATGAGATACAGAGGTTGACTCATCACTTGGCCGCCACCTGGCTTGAGCCTCATCACCACAAACTGCCTGTTGTCCGGCTGCCTCGGCCATACCGGACACGTCTAGTATGTGCTTGCAGACAGCGCAGTCGCCTCAGCTTGCACCTCTTGCTCTGGCTCGGCACTCTTGAGGTCTTGTGAGGCTTCTTCACTTCATGAAGGCATAATGGACATATTTTTCATTGACTCGACCTCAAGTGCATCATCGCATTTGGATTTTTCATATAACTCAATGAGTTTGGTCCAAATGAGATGAGCACTCTCCGGAGGTGGTTGTCCATTGAATATTGCCTCATCTTGAACCTCTGCACTCAATGTACTCAAAATGATATTAATAGCTTGAGCATTGAGTTGCACACATATCTCTTCCTCTTTTGATAAATTCTTATAGTTGCTCCAATCAACTATAGGAAGAGGTATGCTTGCAAACACAATATGCTCAACAAGAGGACTAATATCTCTAAAAGCATTGAGTACATGAATTGACCAAGGTAGAAATTTGAACCATCATTTTGGAGAAGCACCGGCTCCAACTCGATAGGCATCGACATCCTTTTCTCACAGCGGTGAAGCTTGTAGTGAGTCCAAGCTCTGATACCAATTGAAAGGGCCTAGGATACCGCCTAGATGGGGGTGAATAGATGTTTCTGAGAAATCAATACAAACCCACTTCCTAGTGGTAAGGTAAGGTGTTGGGCCACTCTCTTGACGTTGATAAGCCACCACTCCGTAGATCGAGTCCCAAACCCTAAGAAATAGCTAGAGAGAGGGAGACAACCAAATACAAGTAATTTCGAGCAAATCACAACAACAACAAGCACGCGGGAGACAAGAATTTATCCCGAGGCTCGGTAGCCCCACAAAGGAGCTCCTATGTCCTCGTTGTTGAGGTGACCACTTTGGTCGGAGTCTCTTCCACCTCCTTGCCTCACTCAAGGATACCACAAAGGTCACTTGAGTTTCTTCACTAGAAATCAAGGGTAATACAAACTTCCCAAGGCTCTTCCACAAGATGGAAGCTCTTGGGCGATGCCTAGCCGGCTAGGGGAAAATCCCCAAGAGTAACAAATGCAAATCAAACCGGCTTGACGAAGAAATCAAGTGCTCAAGCTTGCTCAAAGTGTTTTTCTCACTCAATCCACTCTCCAATCACTCAAACCCTTTAGGAATTGAAGTTGGAAGCAAAGGAGTGAAGAGTGGCGAGCCTAGAATGCTTGGGGGCTGTTTTGGCCAAGTGTTCGTCGCAATGAAATGAGTGGGCAACGGTTAGAAGTGAGGAGAGGGGTATATATACTCCAAGGCAAAATCTAACCGTTCAGATCTACGTCGAGAGTTCCGACGCAGATCTCAGGACTTATGACGTATGAAGAAAACACTGTTCACGCGAGGTCAAAGTCCACTCGAGACAACCAACGTTGAAACTTCTGACATGGGTCGGGACTTCCGACAGTCGGAACTTCCGACGAACGTCGGGACTTCCGACGGTCGAAACTTTCGACGAACGTCGGGACTTCCGACGGGCACAGTCAGCAGGTCAGAAGAACCATCGATGCCGGGAGTCCCGGCATGGGTCGGGACTTCCGACGTCCACAGTCACCACACAGGCTGTGACTGGGAGTCAGTACTTCCGGCAAGAGTCATGACTTCTGACTATCGGGAGTTCCGGCTTACGTCGGGACTTCCGACACCGACAGTCACAAAAAAATATTCTATGTGCTCGTGAAGTGCTAGAGTGTATCTCTTTTGATTTAGTTATTATGCTTGAGCACTCTATCTTCCTCAGACCATATAAACCTGCATCCCTCTTAATAGTACGGCATACCTTTAACTCAAGATCAAAAGAAAAACGAAATTAAACCTTTTGAGTTGATCTTCTTTAAATTGATGCCGTGTCTTTCAATCTTCATCAAGTGAGGGTGCCAACATGTCAATATTGATCTTGTCACTTGAGCATAGCCATCTTGAGCATGTGACTTGATTCCATTCATCAAATATGAATAACTCCAAATGCATCAAGTCACTTTAATCAACTTGTCCAATATAGATTTGATCCTCCACATTAATATGACCATCATAGCTTGATTAGTACCTCAACTAAATGTAAGTACTTTCTTCTTCACCCTAGCTAGCTTCCTCGGCCATCAAGCCATCGCTTGCCCTTCACCCTTGCTTAGTACCTCGAAGCCTTTTCTTGCTATCTTCACCATCTCAAGCCGTCAAGTCACATCTTGTATTAAATCAACCATTCATTTATATTGTTGCCTTTTTCATTTTAATTTAGCAAGCTTCAAATATGAGACCATTCCATATGTAATCCCTCATGTCTCATTAATTAACTCTTATCGTGCTTGCTTTCACATAGATCATTGAAATCCCACAATAAATAAGCCTTTGCATGAATTCCATTTGCATTGTTGTTTTGTCCTTGAACTAGATTGTTTATACAACAATACATCATTTTGGCTTTATACAATTTCATCAAGTATCTGTGAGATAATCAATTTCCTATCTAACACTTAGCAAACATGTTAGTCCTTTAATCGTGTTGTCATTCAATCATCCAAAACTCACTAAAGGGCTAGATGCACTTTCAAAAGGCCGTGGCGGGAGAGTCGAGAGAGCGAGCGCAGCGTTCCCTTCGTCCCCTTGGGTCGGAGTGGATTTTCTGGTTCTGCGTTTTGTGTGCATATGCAGTTTCCTTTCCTCAGGAACGGTAGGGAACGTTCCTTTGTTCCAAATGTCATGTCTCCTTTCCTTTCCTCTAGAATTGGCTTCCTCCAAAATTCCCTTTACTTTCCTTCGATCCAAATGGCCCCTTAGGTTTAGGAGCGCCTCCTCCCCACTGATACCATGACCATGATACAAGAAGATCAATGAAGATTGGTCACAGGAGGACTTTGCTTATTTGGGGTAGGAGGGATCATAGATTTGGATCCGTCTGACTTTTGATCCGATGAAGCTTGGTGATTAGATGATGACTTGATCTCTAATTTGGAAGGGGGTTATAGAATAGATATGAATTTGGCATCAAACATTGTGTTTGGTGTTTGTTTATGTTTTGCCCTAATAACGACTGATGAATTCTTTCAGGTCGCCGATGGAGCTACAAAGTGGCTAAAAGCCAATGTGTATAGGTTATGAATAGTTATTACAGGATAATTTATCTTCAATTACCATGGTGTTTGAAAAGTCCTAATATGGCTAGAGGGGGGTGAATAGCCTATTTAAAATTCTACAAATCAATTAGAGCAATTTGATTAGTAAGACAAATAGCGAAATGCAAACTTGCTCTAGCTCTACGAGGGTTGCAAGCCACCTATCCAACAATTCTAGTTGCAATGATTACTAGACACATAACTTGCTATGGAACTACTCACTAAGAGCTCTCAAACTTACTACACTAAAGAGCTCTACTAGATGAACTTAAATAACAAATCAAGCTCTCAATTCTAATTACACTAAAGAGCTTGCCACAACTAGTTTGCAAGAATATAAAAGAATGAGTAGGGTGATTATACCGCCGTGTAGATGGATGAACTAATCACAAGATGAAGATGAAATCAATCACCGAGAGAATGCCAAATAGCAAGAGACAACCGATTTTCTCCTGAGGTTCACGTGCTTGCCAACACTCTACATCCCCGTTGTGTCGACCAACACTTGGTGGTTCGACGGCTAAGAGGTGTTGCACAAACCTCGTCCACACGATTGGACACCGCAAGAACCTACCCACAAGTGAGGTAACTCAATGACACGAGCAATACACTAGAGTTATCTTTCGGCGCTCTGCCGGGGAAGGTACAAATCCCCTCACAATCACCGGAGATGGCCACGAATAATCATCAACTTGTGCCAATCCTCCACCGCTGCACCAAGCCGTCTAGGTGGTGGCAACCACCAAGAGTAACAAGTGAATCCCGCAGCGAAACACGAGTGCCAAGTGCCTCTAGATGCAATCACTCAAGCAATGCACTTGGATTCTCTCCCAATCTCACAATGATGATGGATCAATGATGAAGATGAGTGGAAGGGCTTTGGCTAAGCTCACAAGGTTGCTATGTCAATGAAAATGGCCAAGAGAGTGAGCTTGAGCCGGCCATGGGGCTTAAATAGAAGCCCCCATGAAATAGAGTCGTTGTACCTCTTTACTGGGGTGAACACGGGCCGACAGGACGCACCGGTCAGATCGACCGAACGCTGAACCCCAGCGTCCGGTCGCGCGATGTGTGCCACGTGTCATCGGCTTTAAATGCTGATCGCCCAATCTCAACGATCAACTGGTGACCGGACGCGTCAGTTAGAAAGTGACCAGACACTGGACCTCAGCGTCCGGTCGTTTCCAGTAAGGTTCCAAACGCAAATTTTCACGACCGGACGTGTCCGGTCATGCTCGACCGGACTCACCCAGCGTCCGGTCACTCAACGTCTCCACTGTACGCCTCACGTCAGTGTACGTTGGCACTGACCGGACGCACCCTGCCAGCGTCCGGTCGCAGAGCGACCCAGCATCCGATCGTTTGACCGACGCCAGCGTCTTCGCTGTTACACCTGACCGGACGCGCCGGTCCAACCGAGGCCAGCGTCCGGTCACTTCCAGTGACCTCCGTCTTTTCTGTCTAGGGCGCCGGTGGAGTTTCTTACCCTTGCACCCAAACTTCACCACCCTTGATCAAATGTGCCAACCACCAAGTATATCACCTTGTGCACATGTGTTAGCATATTTCCACAAACATTTTCAAGGGTGTTAGCATTCCACTAGATCTTAAATGCATATACAATGAGTTAGAGCATCTAGTGGCACTTTGATGACCGCATTTCGATATGAGTTTCACCCCTCTTAATAGTACAACTATCGATCCTAAATGTGATCACACTCGCTAAGTGTCTTGATCACTAAAATAAAATGACTCCTACAATTTATACCTTTGCCTTAAGCCTTTTGTTTTCTCTTTCTTCTTTTCCAAGTTCAAGCACTTGATCATCACCATGCTATCACCATTGTCATGATCTTTGTCATTGCTTTATCACTTGGAGTAGTGCTACCTATCTCATAATCACCTTGATAAACTAGGTTAACACTTAGGGTTTCATCAATTAACCAAAACCAAACTAGAGCTTTCACGCACCCTGTCAGCGTCCGGTCGAAGACCGAGACCACGCGCTCATTGCTGCTACTGACCGGACGCGCCGATCCAACAGAGACCAGCGTCCGGTCACTTACAGTGACCTTCATCTTTTCTGTCTAGGGCGCCGGTGAAGTTTCCTACCCTTGCTCAAATGTGCTAACCACCAAGTGTATCACCTTGTGCACATGTGTTAGCTTATTTTCACAAACATTTTCAAGGGTGTTAGCACTCCACTAGATCCTAAATGCATATGCAATGAGTTAGAGCATCTAGTGGCACTTTGATAACCGCATTTCGATACGAGTTTCACCCCTCTTAATAGTACGGCTATCGATCCTAAATGTGATCACACTCGCTAAGTGTCTCGATCACTAAAACAAAATGGTTCCTACAATTTTTACCTTTGCCTTGAGCCTTTTGTTTTTCTCTTTCTTCTTTTCCAAGTTTAAGCATTTGATCATCACCACGCCATCACCATCGTCATGATCTTCGCCATTGCTTCATCACTTGGAGTAGTGCTACCTATCTCATAATTACTTTGATAAACTAGGTTAACACTTAGGGTTTCATCAATTAACTAAAACCAAACTAGAGCTTTCAGTGTTGTAGTTCCGTCTTCAATTGTTTGGTTTGTTAGCATACACATGAGCTCTTCCATTCGTTTTGTTGGAGAGCTTAGCTAAGGAAAGAATTGTCCACTCAATGCAATTATATATTATCATTATTGTAAATACAAAAAATTATATAGTTTATTTTAATTGTCCAATGCATGTATCGGTCTGTTGAAGTTGTGGGTTTCTCTGATCTAAACCCTAGGATTCAACAACGACGTAAATATATGTTTAGTACATGAACTATAGTATTATAAAAAACCAGAATTTGTACATGAGGTTTTTTTAATTAAATCCTGGATGAAAAGTTCACATGTTCTAATTTTTGAAGCTATAGATCTTGTAACGATGCAAATGAAAAGTGAGGCACATGTAGGTCTGGTCAAATGTGCAAACTGCAAATTGAGTAAAAAATGACTACACCTTGCAAGTGGGACGCAAGAGAGGAATTATAGAGGTGACAGACAGAGAGACTATTTGCAAGTAACCCATACGAGGATTAGAGGCAAGCAAGATTTAGAAGGAAAACCCTTCTCTAAATGTTTTGTTGTAGATCATGAGCATCCAAACTAACCCTTCGAGCAAAACCAGCCAAGCACCGACCTCATGTGCCATGTACGTACGTGTATATATACTCCTACTTCATCTCTCCATGCATAGACCAATATAATCACCCTCTTGCAAGAGAAAAATAATGTACCCTAACTGATAAGCCGTGCTGTTGCTGTTTTGTTGTGAGAAAAAAATAATGTACTGTAGGTGATAAGTCATGCTAATAAGTAAGCGATCGGTTCTCTCAGTCTCTCCTACTTTCAGAAAGCGGTCAAACGAGAACATTTAGATTCTGGTGTAATCGCAGGGAAACTAGGCTTATCACACTCATTTTCCTCACCACAGGATGACAGGAAATAACTGAAACCGGCCGGGCGGCTGGCCTGGCGTGTACGTAGCTTGGAAGTTCGCAACTTGCAAGTCGGTCGGCCGGCTGGAGGGCCCACCATTTCTTCTCCTTGCATTGTGAACGAGCGAGCTCCCAACTTGCAGCAAAAGGAGGGGAATCGTTGATGATGTATATTGTATTGCTTAAAGGCTAAGAGACTAAAGTGAGGAATATATATGTATCCGATTCTCTTGGTTCTTCAAAAAGGATATTGACACCGAAATTGCTGACGCCCATACGTTCCATGGGATAGGATTTCATCGAACGATACCGAACGGCCCAGCAGAAACACGCCACGCTCTCCACTGTATTGCTGCAGTACTTCCTCGTCTACCTCATCCCGCCATGCATGGTACCCGCCCCCATTCGTCTCGCCTCGCCCCGCTCCCACCGCTCCTCCCCCTGACCCCCTCCTCTCTCTCTGTGCGGGTAAGACCTAGGAGCTAGGATAAGCGAGGACGAGCACGCTCCGTCCGCAGGACATCAGGCGCGCCGCACGCCCCATCCGCTAGCCCCCGGGTCGTGCCCCATCACTCTCTGAACATACCTCCAAACCACGAAAAACTTACAACATGAAAAACTTGAATGCAACATATGTCTGAAACAGATGAAACATTTGGAACATACACTTGCAACATGTGTGTGAAACATATGAAACATCTAGATAAAACACTTGCAACTTGCAACATGAAAACACTTATTGCAATATAAGACCAAATATGCTGAAATATTTGAAACATACTTTTGCAACATATGTGTGAAATATATGATGCATCTAAATAAAAGCAGATAAAATATTTTTTGAGAAACAACAAATGAAACATTTGAAACGAACTATTGCAACATATGCAGAGTTGGCCAAGTAATTAGAAGGGACCCTGCGGGGCCCGTTAACTCCGGGAGCTGAGAGAAGAACTCGAACTACCGGATACGCGAACCTGAACTCAACCGACCGCGCACCTTACCGGCGGTGGCGGAGGCGGCTGCGGCCGCGGCCGTTGTCCGATTATCTATCCAATCCCACCGATTACTAGCGATCTCGAGTTCCTCATTCAGTTCTGTAACAGCGTCTTGCAGCAATGCAGCCCCAGCGGAGACGCCGGCGGCGGAATTGCTACAGCAGTTGTTCAAGCCCCCGGCTGAGTCGGCGCCCGCGGCGGATCGATTCGAGTCCACGGCGTGGTCCGTGTTGGTTGTCGACTTGTAGGCACCTTCGGATCCATCGGCAGCGAGCTTTGCGGCTCCATGTCCTGGAATCGTCTCGCCACTTGTGGAGCTGGATGCCCTCCTGACGGAGGCCAATGGCCTGGTCACGCCTGCTAAAGGTATGGATTCCAATTCCATTATTTTTCCATGCGTTTTTAGTGCCCTAAATAAGTTGTGTTCTCGATGTCGTCAGATCAGGTTGTCCTGGAATACTGGAAAATGTTATGAAATGCTCAGTACATACATACTCTGAAATGTTATTGCCAAATGCTTCGTATATAGACTGAAACATTCTCAGTTCGAAATGGTTCCGAATAATTACCGAAACAACATTATTACAGATAAATACATAACAGTGTATTGCAACAACGTTGAGTTCTGCTATTTCATCTTATTAACCGGGCCTGATGTTGCTTGGCGCCTGCTGTTCCTCTTTCTTGGTGCCAGTGCCTGTGCTGCTTTCTGCTCAAAGTTTGGATCCTAGGTACCTGGATGACATGTCATGCCCTAACAACGTCAATGCAACAGCTTCTAGTTCTAGTGCTGCATTTCCTCTCCACAGTAATGCCCAAGCTCAATACACCCATCATGAACCGTTCGCCAATGCACCCACCCTACTTCCTGCCAATTGGTGGCGGCCATAAGGTAACCGTAGACCCACAGACAAATCATATTGCAAAAGGTGATACCAATTGTCAATGCTTTGATATGGTGCTGATTTATCATTTTTGCCTAGTGATTAGTGACCAATTTGCTTATACTTTATCAATCATGTTTCCAATCAGCAATGCCAAAAACCATTTTTTTAGTGAATGGTAGTGAATATTCTCCTCCTTCTGAGTCGATCTGCAATTATGTGTTAATAATGCTGAATTAGAATGATAGTTTGACTTGGATATTGTACTTCAGATGACTATGCATACAAAGCCTTTTTTTTCTTTATTACATTGTCTTGCACCTACGGGCATGACTTTTTCATGTCAAGTATTATGCACGTTACCCACAAGTTGTGATTCCTATTTATGAGGGTTAATTACTCCCATATCACATTTTCAAGGTTTCCAAGATGGCTGGGTTTCACTACGAGACTTTTTAGGAAACGTTTAATAAGATGCAGCCTTCAATCTAGGTGAATGATACCATCCTCCTAAGGGCGAGTACCCTGTAGGCATACAATCATCAAGACGTCAACCAAAGGCAGGCTGAGCATCATTCTTAAAACCTAGAACCCCCCTCTAGTGTATTGTAAGCTGCTATCAAATTAGACAAACTCAAGTAATTAGTTAAGACCAGATCCATAGTCTTGTGGTTGCACAGTATATCCTAAGTGGCCACTCCACGAACCGGTCATTACGGCAGGCAGATATAAGCATCTCTAACGAAGACCTAGATGCTAACAAAGCCACATTTTAGTTACCACAGTTGCATACACCATTAGTTACAAATCTGCACATATATCATCCATGTCGCCAAACAAAAAGACTTAAAAGTTATCGATGTTTGTAGTTTTTAAGGTTTGGCCAAATCTTATCGGAAACATATTTTTGTGACTGGAGGGAGTATTTACTGAGGGGAATCTTCATTAATTGCAACGAGACTTTACACTTGTAGCTCTACACAAGAAAACATCCAAATTAAAAAAAAAACAAGTAAGTGGTGTTAAAAGCCATCTAACGCCAAATAATAAAGCTTACAAACCTTAGAAAAGACATGAAGAAAGTTTAATCTGTAGGTTGAGAAGCTTTCACTTGCCTTATGCCGTTGTCCCATATGTGTATCGTTGTAGCTTGAGTGTAACAGTTGCAAGGGCAACCTGTACTTAGTTAGAATAAAGTAGAGCTTGATAGGCACAATATAGTAGCAAGGAATAGCAAAATTCGCAACTGAATAGCAAAGCTGAATAAGTATCTCAAGTACTTGTCTTAGTTGCTGGCCTACTCACGTTCCAAGTACTAGATGTATCAAGTGATGTGAACAGCAAGAATATGATTATGAATAAGGTAGAAATCAGCACACGCAAACACAGCTCAAATGGCGCTCTCTATGTGCTCCTCTAAATATTGTTCCACTTTTGTCTCTCTCTTTTTTCTCTATTTTTCGGTTGTCGTTGTTTTTTTGGGATTCTTTAACTTTTTCTTTTTTTTTGATATTTTTTCTTCACTTAGGAGCACAAAAGAAGTAACCACAGAAAATATGAGTTTAAACAAATGAAAAGCGTGGCCTGTGGAAATTTCAGAAGATGTGCTCAAAATCGACAAAAAGCTTGTGACCACGAAAAGATGATCTTGTGACCAGTTTTTGGCCAAAATAAAAATGTCTGAACCCGGCAAGACCAGGGACGGATGGATCCGAAATATTTTTCTGATCGATTTTGATATATGGAACGTTGAAATCCGAGTCCGTATGCGAAAACTAGACCAGTTTTACGAACTGACTCCGAATTAGAGGACAAAACGAGAACAATGCGCGCAAAATTGGTCACGGCAGCAAGGATTTGATGGAAACAGTGAAGACAAGTGTAATAAATTAGATGGCGTGGACTAGGGTTTGATGGATATAAAAGAAATACAACAAGACTTAAAGGTGTTCACGGATTATGATAAAAAACAAAGAGAAAAACACAAACTTGACTAAAAAACGATCTAAAACCAGCAATCAGAACTTGACCAAGGGCACAAACTCAACAACGCGAAACAGAGACGAAATTGCACGGCACAACGAGGCTATATGACAGGGAATATGTGGTGGTGTATATTCTTTTTTGCCTTTTTGCAAAAACAGTAACAATCTAAAGGGTAAAACAAAGTTATACCTAACGGGCAATAAGGTCTCTGATACCACTTGATGTAGACAAGGCCCGATCTTCCAAAAGGTATAATAGCGTCGATTGGTGGAGACTCGACGTTCATGATCTAGGCTTCGAACCAAGACTGATTCGGACCCCCACAACCGTTACACCACAGCTCCGTTGGTTATCAACCACGCGAACGCGATTGACCTCATCGAGAAGGCTTTCCTGCAAGCGAATCGAGAACACAAGCAAGAATGGGATGAACACAATATGAAATTACAAATAAATATGAGGCTTATGATAATGAGAAGGAGTTCAAGTATTTATTCGAAAGGACTAATCTCCACAGGTGAACAAGATCAAGAACTAGGGCCCTGGTTAACAGCAAGCAGCCTTGGCGGCACAGTTGCAGCAAAACAATGTCTGTTTCACGAGGAAATCAAGAACTAAACAAAACCCAAACCCTAACTAGAGCGACGGCTGCTATTTATAGAGTCTTGGGCGTCACCCCCCTGGACGCGTCCCCTAATGGGCCCAAACACGATACACGGTCCAACGGACCAAAAGACGGTGTCGCAGCACCTGGCAGATTCTGGACGCTGACTTATTTCGACGATTCCCGTTGATTTCGAAGGGCTTTTGACGTGAGACCACTTGCATTGGCTTCCTTATCAAATTAGCTTTCCAACCATATGTGGATCGTCGAAAACAGAGTCCAGATGCGTCCTGGGTGATCAGTTTAAGGCAGACTGGTCCTGAAACCCGAGATGGGCTCCGACTTCAGTTGGACTGGGCCTCCACCGTGAAAAAGATGAATTGGACGCCCACGCTATACCTCCTCCTCTCCTTGGCTTGTATGCGACGAAGTAGTGATGTCCTCATCATTTAGTGAGGGGAATCTTCATTAATTGCAACGAGACTTTACACTTGTAGCTCTACACAAGAAAACATCCAAATTAAAAAAAAAACAAGTAAGTGGTGTTAAAAGCCATCTAACGACAAATAATAAAGCTTACAAACCTTAGAAAAAACATGAAGAAAGTTTAATCTGTAGGTTGAGAAGCTTTCACTTGCCTTATGCCGTTGTCCCGTATGTGTATCGTTGCATGCTGCTTGCAAAATCAGGATGCATATCAACAAAAGTTACTGTATTTAGGGACTCGAGATGTCTGAAACCAACTGGAACCTCTCGTAGCTCCGGGAGGCAATGCATGTTTACACGTTCAAGGCTGGCCAAAGCTCCCTTCTGTATGCGTATTTGATTGAGATGGGGCAAATTCATCAAGTAAAGTTCCTTTAAATTCAGGAACCAGTCTGCTTGGAAGTATAATTCTTGGCCGGTGTATGCCCGTACAAGAGATAACTCAGTCAAGTTTGACAATTTAGAGAGGTGTGTTACTGAACTTTCTGAAAGCTGACTGTAATGTAGCATTAGCCTAAGAAGCCCATTTCCGTGATTTAAGAAAAAGGGCGATGTCAAAGTTCCTTCTGACAATCGTCCAGCCAAAGTAAGGATTTGAAGGGGATTTGGAAATGTCAAATCATCCAGCTGTAGCAGTTCATCTTCGTTGCATGCTTCTATTATTAATGCTGACAGCTGGCACATCTTTGACAAAGAGCCACACAATTGTGCACAGTAATTACTCCTTACATCAGAAATTATAAGGCTTCTCAGCTGGGATAAATTTCCAAGTTTTGCAACAAATACTTCACTTGCTTTAATGGTCCACAGAGTTTGCAGTTCGATCAAACTCCACAAGCCCTTAAATGGTTCTATAGCTTCACAAACTTTGAAACTGTTGTATGTTACATCATGCAACCGTGAAACCAGAAGATGTCGCAATTTCTTCAGTTTTGAAAACCCTTCTGGGAACTTCACTAACTGCGCATTCTCAATACTCAATGTTTGTAAGTTTTGAAGCTTTGTAATAGATTTAGGGAGAACTTTGGTGTCATCGAGGCACAAAAGCCTAAGGTTGAATAGCTCCCCAATTGAACTAGGAATGGTCTCAATAGGCAAGCCTGATAAGTCTAATACTGTGAGGTACTTCGGTTTGGAGGAAATAGAAGAATACCACAAAGATGATGCCCTGCTGGTGTCAAACGTTATGAAGGTGCGAAGCCTGGATGCATCAATGTTTGATGGAATGCCCTTGCTGCATTGGAGCACAGCCACTCGTCGAGAATCTGATCCCACTAGCATTGCTTCATTATTTCCATCATAAGTTGTACTGAAACCCTCTCTTTTAGATTGGAAAATGGCTAGTTCACGCACAAGATCATGCATACGAATACATTTAATCCTACCAAAGCTGTTTCTGTGTGCAACGTGAAGCATGCTCCGTCGTACAAGTTCTCTAAGATAACTTTCAGCAATGTCTTCTAAGCTGCATGTCCCTTTTTGTTCAATAAATCCTTCAGCTATCCACAATCTAATCAATCTCTTTCTGTGTATCAGATAATCTTCTGGAAACATAGCACAATACAGGAAGCAGTTCTTCAAATAGTCTGGTAGGTATTTATAGCTTAGATTTATGATTTTCTCCACGTGATTAAGGTTCTCATTGCTGTGTAGCTCCCAAATAAGCTGATCATAAAATAGCTTCCACTCATCAACATTCTTCGGTCTTAGCGACAATACGCTTCCTATTGCCACAAGGGCTAATGGCAAACCATCACATTTCTCCACAATGTTTTTACCACACTGATGTAACTCTGGAGGGCAGATATGATTTTCAACTTTCGGAAATGCCTTCCTACAAAATACATGCCAGGAATCATGGTCACCAAGAGGTTCTACTTTAATCTTACAACTATCCTCAGCTATTGAAGCTACCTCCTCAGTTCTTGTTGTGATTATTACTCTACTTCCAAGGCCATTATCTACAAGAACCTCTTTAATTCTGAAAAGAACATCAGCCGTCCAGACATCATCCAGTATGATCAAGTACCTTTTTTTATCTAGAGTTTTTGTCAATTGCACTCTTAGTTCTGCACTATCCATTGTTCCAGGATCAAATGCTTTCTTATCTTTCCCGACGAGATCTGTCAGCATTTTCTTCCATACATCTTCTAGTTTATATGACTGAGAGATAGAAACCCATGCACGGCAATCAAAGTTGGACCCTTCATTTTTGTACACATTGTTGACAAGAGTGCTTTTTCCAATGCCAGCCATACCCCAGACAGCAATGATCCGAAGTGATGGATCTTCAATTGATAATGAACTAATCAAGGTTTGCTTATTTTTATCAATTCCCGCAAGCTCCTCGTCACTGATTGAGTAATCATGTTGTCGGATACCAGAAAATGGGGTACCCCAAGCAAAGATCGAAGAACTGCTTAGACCCTAAAAACAGAACCAACGGAATGAACAAACGAGGTCTCGGCCGAAATCTCCGATTCGCCCGAGACCCCGTCGCCGAGCCCCAACGGAAGCAAACGACTCTCCGATTCGCCCGAGACCGCCTCGCCGAGGCCCCCTCGTCGAGACCCCCTCGCCCGGGGCCTCGGAAGAAGTGCCGATTCTCCGATTCGCGCGAGGCCGGCTCGGCACCAACCCCGTGACCGCCTTTTTGACCAAACTGCTCTGACCGAACGTCACATCCAGGCGCCCAACCACTCCGACAGACGCACGATGGCACAGAACGGCGAAGTGACCGGTCGCGTCAACCCCCTGCCATCTGAGACGGCACAGAGCAGGGGTTACCGACCACTGTGCTGCCTAACTCCTGCACCAAGGACATCGCAACGTGGGGAGTCAGAACGGGTTCCTGTAGCCTCGGAATCAGCGGACCGACCACTCCGTCTCGCCCGAGCCCCCTCGACAGGGCCTCGGATTCACTGATCTTACTACGCCTCGCCCGTCCGCCTCGCCCGAGACCCCCTCGGAAGGGCCTCGGACGAATCGGCCGCGCTCCGCCTCGCCCGAGGCCGGGCTCGTCCCACAACCTCGTCGCCTCCGCCTCAAAAGTCTCTCTGGCAGGCTGTCACATCCGATTAATGCGCTCGGCCGCACCCACTACGTAAGCCACGATCGGCAGTGCGCTGCAACAGGAGCGACGGGACAACGGTCAGATCACCTTTTTTACCATCCCTACTGACAACACAGGTACCGTATCCTGTAGGCGCACGTCTCGCACTATTCCGCCTGATGGCTGCTGAGACCCACATCTGCACCTGGGTCACTTCTCAGGCCTCGGCACGACGGGCTTCGAAGGCCGCCGAGCCTCTGCAATCCACCAAGTCAATGAATGCGTAGCATGTTACTTGCAGTGAAGACCATACCGATTGGACATCTACGGGAACTCCCACGACAACGTCATGCTGCTCAAGGAGTAAATACGTCATCGAATAGTCCTTGCTCCACGTGTAGCTCTCTTATGTACTCCTGGTTTCCTCCCTGCGGTTATAAAAGGAGGCAGCCAGGACCGTTTCCAGGACGACGGAGAGAATCACAGATACTCGCACGAACAACACGCCTCGTTCTGTAATTTGATATCACCTCCCCTCACAGAGATCTGGGACGAACTCCCTCTCTCGCCTAGCTTGTAACCCCCTACTACGAGCACCCCGGTGCAAGGAATACAAGAACACCTTCTCAGACTGGGCATAGGGCATCCATTGCCCGAACCAGTATAAACCTTGTGTCTCTTTGCATCTCCATCCGGAATTGGGAGCACGCAGCACAAATTCACTAGTCGGTTAAGGACCCCGGTTCCGAAACTTGACGGCCAGCTTAAGCGCGCCGGTAGGGGGCCTCTTCGTGTCGACTTAGTCATCCCACCAGATTCCGGATGGCAGATCCCGTGCGATCGTTGCGTCTCGGGACGATCGTCTGGTTTAGGAGCCTAGAATTCATGTCTCTAGGGCATGAGTACGACATGGTACTCCTCTCACCCAGAGCGCCATCAACCGACGACGACGTCTTGCACCGGCAGCCCACCACGACGGACGGCGCCGCCCGCCCGCTCCCCGTCAAGCTTCGCCGGCGCCGCTGGCGAAGTCCACCCTAACACCACGTAAGTACTGAGCGCCGATCATGCTCCACCGAATCCCATACCCCGCTGGCACACAGAGTCCTCAGCGGGGACCCCGTCCGGCTTAAGCGTCGGCGGGGAAAAGGGCGGTGGCGCACAATGACACCCCATCATCAAGCTCATCCCCCGCCTCCTCCCGAAGCCCGGCTCGACGGAGCATAGCATGGCGACGGCGCCATCCCCTGTACCCTTTCGGCTGACCAATGTCGCCGCCTCCTACGCCACCGCCCTCGTTTTCATTCATCAACGTCATGCCCATAACCCCATAGTCACAACTCTAATCCACCCCCACTCTGACTCCTCGGAGGAGGACGAGGCGTGGGTTGGAGCAGACTTCTCCGGGATTCACGACCACGAGGCGTCGCGCCGCTTATGATCGCGAACGACTATCGCTTCGGCCATTCCGATTCCGGCGGCGAGGGCGCTTACGACCCGACTTCGTCGGTGTTTTTCCATCGCCGGACTCGGAATACCGAGCACGGGCAACGATGGAGGAAGGGCAGCCAACGCCACACCACCACGCATGGGGTCCCCGCCAGCGGCGGCAGGTATCCCCACCCCCGAGCAACTTCGACGCATAGACCTAGAGCAGCTCCGTGAGCTTCAAGCCAAGGTCGAGCAAGATCGACTCCTCCTGCAGCAACTCCGAGCCACCCTCGAGCAAGAGCAGCGGGGGCGCGGCAATGGCGGAACGGCCCGGCTGGGGGCTCGCGACGTCAACCGCCGCATTAACGATGATGAAGGGGGCGAGCAACCCCCTGTCTTCAATCGCGCTAGCCAGAACGTCGCTGCGGCGGCAATACTGGTCAGAGCGATGCCCGAGCCCTCTACCACGGAGGGGCGACGAGTCCACGGCGAACTCCGGGGCCTTCTCGAGACTGCCGCGGTGCAGCAGGCCGAAAGTTCCGCGTCTCGACGACGCGGGGACGCCTTGAAACAGCCCTCGGTGCACGACCGCCTCAGGGCCCCCTCGGTGCACGACCGCCTCAGGGCCGCCTCGGTGCACGACCGCCTCGACGACCAACGCGAGGCGCAAAATGGCCACCACATGGGCGGCAGACGACGGTGCCATGACCATGATTGGACCGCCCGGGGCTACCGAGTGCACCGAGGCGGTCGCTATGACAGTGGGGAGGACCGCAGTCCTTCTCCCGGGCTGCTGGCCCTAGAGTTTTCAGTAAGGTTGTCCGCAGCGCCCGCTTCCCGGCCCGGTTTCGTCAGCCAGCGAATCTCTCAAAGTACAGCGGCGAGACCAACCCCGAGCTATGGTTGGCCGACTACCGTCTGGCTTGTCAGCTAGGCGGTGCGGACGATGACCTGCTCGTCATCCGCAACCTCCCCCTATTCATGTCAGACTCAGCCCGAGCTTGGCTCGAACACCTTCCCCCTATGCAAATCCACGACTGGCGCGACTTGGTAAAGGTCTTCGTCGGGAATTTCCAGGGCACCTACACGCGCCCTGGGAACTCCTGGGACCTCAAGAGCTGCCGCCAGAGACCGAACGAGTCTCTCCGAGACTTCATCCGACGTTTCTCCAAGCAATGCACCGAGTTGCCCAGCATCGGTGACTCAGAAATCGTCCAGGCATTCCTCTCCGGCACCACCTGTCGAGACCTGGTCCGAGAATTAGGCCGGAGCGTACCGACCACGGCATCCGCACTCCTCGACATCGCCACCAGCTTTGCCTCTGGCGAAGAGGCCATCGGGGCCATCTTCCCCAACAACGACTCCAAGGGGAAGAGGCGGGAGGAGACCCCCGGGGCCTCGATGTCTCGCCCCCCCCAGAAAAAGAAGGGATGCCAGGGGAAACAGGAGGTTCTCGAGGCCGGGCTCGTCACGGCCGCAGACCGTAAGAATCCTCGAGGCCCAGGGCTCTTCGACAACATGCTTAAAAGACCCTGCCCATACCATCAGGGCCCGGTAAAGCACACCCTCGAGGAGTGCACCATGCTCCGGCGATACTACGCCAAGCTCGGGCTCCCCAACGACGATGCCAAGAAGAGGGGCCAGGACGACGGAGACAACGACAAGGGCGACGGGTTCCCCGAGGTACACAATGCCTTCATGATCTTCGGTGGGCCCTCGACGTGCCTCACGGCGCGACAGCGAAAAAGGGAACGCCGAGAGGTCTTCTCGGTTAAGGTGGCCACTCCCCGGTACCTCGACTGGTCTCGGGAGGCGATCACCTTCGATCGGGATGACCACCCCGATCATGTCCCAAACCCCGGCCAGTACCCGCTCGTCGTTGACCCGATCATCGGGAACACCCGACTCACCAAGGTGTTGATGGACGGAGGCAGCGGCCTCAACATCCTGTATGCCAACACGCTGGAGCTCCTAGGGCTCGACCGGTCACAACTCCGAGGCGACGCCGCGCCCTTCCACGGCATCATGCCAGGGATGCGCGCACGACCCCTCGGGCGCATAGACTTACCCGTCTGCTTCGGCACCCCTCCAACTACCGCAAGGAGACCCTCACCTTCGAGGTGGTGGGATTCAAGGGGACTTATCACGCCATCCTAGGACGGCCGTGCTACGCCAAGTTCATGGCGGTCCCGAACTACACCTACCTCAAGCTCAAGATGCCGGGCCCCAACGGTGTCATCACTATTGACTCCACGTACGAGCATGCATACGACTGCGACGTCGAGTGCATCGAGTACGCCGAGGCTATAGTGGAGTCCGAGGCCCTCATCGCCAACCTCAACCAGCTCAGCAGCGAGGTGCCTGATTCGAAGCGTCGTGCCGGGACGTTCGAGCCCGCGGAGGCCGTCAAGCTCGTCCCGGTCGACCCCACTTGCTCAAACAACCGAGTGTTGAGGGTCAGCGCGACCCTCGGCAGCAAATAGGGGGTCGTGCTCGTCGACTTTCTTCGCGCGAACGCCGACATATTCGCATGGAGTCCCTCGGACATGCCGGGCATACCGAGGGAAGTCGCCGAGCACGCCCTCGACATCCAGGCCGGCTCTAGACCAGTGAAGCAACGCCTGCGCTGATTCGACGAGGAGAAGCGCAGGGCCATCGGCGAGGAGGTACAGAAGCTTTTGGCGGTCGAATTCGTCAAGGAAGTGTCACATCCGGAGTGGCTAGCTAATCCCGTATTAGTTAAGAAGAAAAATAGAAAATGGAGAATGTGTGTGGACTACACCGGTCTGAACAAAGCATGCCCAAAAGTCCCGTTTCCATTACCTCGAATCGATCAAATCGTTGACTCCACTGCGGGATGCGAGACCCTGTCCTTCCTTGATGCCTATTCCGGCTACCATCAAATCAAAATGAAGGAGTCCGACCAGCTCGCAACTTCTTTCATCACCCCATTTGGCCTATACTGCTATACGACTATGCCGTTCGGCCTCAGAAACGCGGGGGCCACGTACCAACGGTGTATGACCTAGGTCTTTGGCAAGCACATCGGACGAACCATCGAGGCCTACGTGGACGACGTCGTTGTCAAATCCAAGCGGGCCAATGACCTCGTCAATGACCTGGAGGTAGCCTTCAAATGCCTCAGGGAGAAGGGCGTCAAGCTCAACCCCGAAAAGTGTGTCTTCGGGGTCCCCCGAGGCATGCTCCTAGGATTCATAGTCTTAGAGCACGGCATCGAGGCCAACCCGGAAAAGGTCTCTGTCGTGACCAATATGGGGCCGATCCGAGACCTCAAGGGAGTACAGAAGGTTATGGGATGTCTAGCGGCCCTGAGCCGCTTCATCTCGCGCCTCGGCGAAAAAGGCTTACCTCTGTACCGTCTCTTGAGAAAATCTGAGCGCTTTTCCTGGACCCCCGAGGCCGAGGAAGCACTCACCAAACTCAAAGCGCTGCTCTCCAACCCCCCCGTTCTGGTACCACCGATCGAAGACGAGGCCCTCTTACTCTACGTCGCCGCAACGACCCAAGTGGTCAGCGCGGCCGTAGTGGTCGAGAGGCAGGAAGAAGGGCACGCTCTACCCGTCCAACGACCTGTCTACTTCATCAGCGAGGTGCTTTCCGATACCAAGACGCGCTACCCCCACATCTAGAAACTAATCTATGCCATAATCTTGGCTCGACGCAAGCTGCGTCACTACTTCGAGTCCCACCCAGTGACCGTGGTGTCATCTTTCCCCTTGGGAGAGATAATCCATAACCGGGAGGCCTCGGGAAGGATTTCCAAATGGGCCGTGGAACTCATGGGGGAAGCCCTGTCTTTCGCACCCCAAAAAGCCATTAAGTCTCAGGTTTTGGCCGATTTTGTGGCAGAATGGACCGATACCCAATTACCACCTATTCAAGTCCAGGCGGAGTACTGGACCTTGTACTTCGACGGGTCTCTGATGAAGACCGGAGCAGGCGCGGGTCTGCTCTTCATCTCACCCCTCGGAGTCCATATGCGCTACGTAATCCGACTACACTTCGCCGCCTCCAACAATGTGGCCGAATACGAGGCCCTCGTCAACGGCCTACAGATCGCCATTGAACTTGGGGTACGGCGTCTCGACGTTCGAGGCGATTCACAGCTTGTCATCAACCAAGTGATGAAAGAATCAAACTGCCATGACCTCAAGATGGAGGCATACTGCACGATGGTACGCCGCCTAGAGGACAAGTTCGATGGCCTCGAACTCAATCACATCTCATGAAAGTTCAACGAGGCCGTGGACGAACTAGCAAAGATGGCGTCGGCACAGACCCCGGTCCCCCCGAACATCTTCGCCAGAGACCTCCACAAGCCATCCGTCGACTATGACTCGGCGAAGGTAGATGGCCCATCAGCCGAGCCCCCCACAGGGCCCGAGCCCGAGTCCATGGCAATTGACACAGAGCCTCCCGAGGCCGACCGAGGAACGGACTGGCGAGTCCCTTTTCTTGATCGCCTTGTGCGAGGAGAGCTTCCCGCGGACAGGACCGAGGCCCGACGGCTTGCGCGACGAGCCAAGACGTACGTCCTCTACAACGGCGAGTTGTATAGGCGTAGCCCGTCTGGTATTCTCCAACGATGCATCACCACCGAGGCTGGCCAATCACTACTCTGGGACTTGCATGCGGGAGCCTGCGGGCACCACGCAGCGCCTCGGGTGCTAGTGGGAAACGCCTTCCGCCAAGGTTTCTACTGGCCAACAACGATGGCTGATGCCACGGGGCTAGTACGCTCCTGCGAAGGATGCCAGTACTACGCTCGACAGACACACCTCCCGGCCCAAGCCCTCCAAACCATCCCTATCACATGGCCATTCGCCGTGTGGGGGCTGGACATGGTTGGGCCTCTGCGCAGAAGCACACGGGGCTATACCCATCTGCTCGTAGCCATCGACAAATTCTCCAAATGGATTAAGGCTCGTCCAATCACCCAAATCAAATCCGAGCAAGCGATCTTTCGTTTTTTACGGATATCATCCACAGAGTTCGAATCCCAAATACCATCATCACCGACAACGGGCGCAATTCACCGGCCGCAAGTTCTTCTCGACGTTCTGCGACGACCACCATATCCGTGTGGTCCGGTGGGGTCGTGGGACACCCTAGGACAAACGGTCAAGTAGAACGTGCCAACGGCATGATCCTACAAGGCCTCAAGCCAAGAATCTACAACCGGTTGAAAAAGTTTGGCAAGAAATGGCTTGCGAACTCCCCTCGGTCATTTGGAGCTGAGGAATACACCGAGCCGAGCCACGGGATTCACACACGTTCTTCCCGGTCTATGGGGCCGAGGCCATCCTCCCCACCGACTTGGAGTACGGCTCCCGAGACTACAGGCCTACAACGAGCAAAAGCAACCGCCTTTGCCCATGAGGACGCCCTCGACCAACTTGAGGAAGCTCGAGACGTTGCCTGCTACACTCTCGGCCAAATACCAAGAAGCCCTCTGACGCTACCAAGCCCGGCACATCCGGAGCCGAGACACAAGGTGGGCGACTGGTCGAGGCCGAGGCAGAGAGCAAAGAAGGGCCGCCACAAGTGACCCCCATGGGGAAGGGTCGTACATCGTCGCCAAATCTCAAGCCCGGAACCTACAAGCTGGCCAACGAGAAGGGCGATATCTTCACCAACACTTGGAACATAGAACAGACTACGTCGTTTCTACCCTTAAATTTCCAAGCATTGTGTATATTGTTCCTCGGAATACAATAAAGAAGCGTTTTTAGTTGTTACAATCTTTCGAGGGCCCCCTTAATAGGCAGCACTCGATTGTATGGAACCTAAGGACCAAAAGTTCGTCTCAAAGGCAAAAGACCGGTGAGTAGTGAGAACGGCCCACGCCTCAGGCTCGGCAGCTCCTCACCACCTTTTCGCCCAAGAGACAGCTTAGGCTCCGAGGAAGTTCTTTGCAAAGAGCTGGTCTATCGATAGGGGCTCGACGTCACAATAACACTACAAGAGAGACTCAGCTCTGCCTCTGCAGAGCCGAGCCTCCCTCGGGGGCTAAAAAGGGGGAACCCCCTAAGTCCCGGACGCCGTTTCTTAACCGTCTTTCGAAAATTTCCACGCCAAACTCTCTCGCTCCGTGAGACTCATCATAAGAAACCTAAGGACCAAAAGCGTGTCCTAAGGCCAAAGGGCCGGTCGAGTTGTGGAAAACAGCCTCGCCCCGGCTCACTCAACTCCCTCGCCACCCTTCGCCAAGGGACGGCTTAGGCTCCGAGGAAGTTCTCTGCGGGTATCCAAGAACGAGACAGGGGGCACAGGCTCGGAAATGGAATAAGAAAGCGGTTAAAAAACGCACATACGCAAGTACTTTAAAAGGCCTCGACGGCCACAAAACGTCACGGTATGACAATTAAACCAATCCGTTTACATGGCCCCTGCTGGCCCAGGTCAAAATTCAGGGATCGGTGGCTGGCGCGGGAGGGACCACCTCTTCTTCAAACAGGCTGGCCAGCGCTGTGCCAGGCGCCTCCACCGCCTCCATCAGCTTCGCGACCTCTGCATCGGCCTCCTCGTCATCTTCCGGCAAGACGTAGCCATCGCTAACAGCCTCGAGGTTGACGGCGTAGTGCGAGGAAACGACGGCCAGGGCACGCTTGACACCCGTGTGCAACGCCCCCCAGAGCCTCTCGTGGACACGACCATTCAACGCATCGTGGGCTCCCAAGGGAGCTGGCCGATTGGACCCCGACCTCCAGCCTTGCAGCGCAGATACAGGCGGCCACTGCAGAGCCTCGTGCTCCCCGACTTCAACGTCCGGCGCCCGCTTGCTGCTGCACGGAGGCCTCGGCGCTGGGAGGCCTCTTTCTCTAGACCTACACCACGACAAAGAGTCAGG
This sequence comes from Miscanthus lutarioriparius, assembly GCA_904845875.1. NCBI lineage: Eukaryota > Viridiplantae > Streptophyta > Magnoliopsida > Poales > Poaceae > Miscanthus > Miscanthus lutarioriparius. Next base: position 73,151,320 of record CAJGYO010000013.1, read on the forward strand.
GGTCGAACGCAAACCAGAGCAAACAGAACAAGGAGCGCGGTTCAGCGGAACTTACCCTCGGCTTTGTTCTTCCAGGCTAAAGCCTCGACTCGAGAGGCCTCGGCCGCCTTGGTAGCCTCTGCCAAAGCGACTTTCGTCAGCCGATGTTCACTCTGCTCTGTGCCCAGCTGCCCGGCGGTGACCTTGGCAGAGGCCATTGCTTCTTGGGCCCGGGACTTGAGGGAATCCCGCTCCTCCTCCAGCTCCTTGATCTTCGCCACCAAAGGGGCAGACTGCTCCTTAGCCATGGCCACCTCGGCCTTCAGGTCGACACAGCGAAGGCGGAGGTCCTCCACTTCAGCACTCCGCACCGACAACAGCTCCTGGGCGTCGGCAAGCAGGCCCTTTTGCCGCCGGAGCTACTCCTGACTCCCATCTCCTTCAGAGGAACAACGATTTCCCAAGGGACCGAGTCTCGAGCTCCTGAGACAGGCAAAGACGTACGTCAAACACCGCAAGGGGGGCTCGGAGAAAAAACAACGCGACACGAGAAAGGGAAGTGCGTGCACTGGTAACACCGGCAGGTCCTTTGCATAACAGTACATCATTGTCGATCGATCAAGCACCGCCCATTATGCGGTATTGCTCGAGGGTGTCCCAGCCCCCCCGGCAGCGTCCTCAAGGGCAAACACAGGCTCCCCCTCGTGGTCGGCCCGGTTTCCCCATGCAACACGCTGGTGATTCCACCATGGGCTCTCAAAAATCCGGACCCGGACAAGGACCGAACTCCCCTCGGCAGAGTCGGGACCAGCCGCTCAGCAGGTGTCCCGCCTTAAGTCCGCCGCCTCCTTCCCCAGAAAGAATCCTCATCTGAGATCGTCTGAACCAGGGGCGGTGCCGGCCCGCCCGCCTCGTCCCAACCGCCTCGGCCTCAACGGACCCGGGGCTCGCCCCGCCATCTCTACCTCGGTGGCGGCGTCCACCGCCTCGCCCTCGAAGCCTTGGGGGCTCGGCCTCATTCCCGATGGCCCTCAAAGGTGGTGGGCGCCTCGGCCTCATTCGCCCCAAGACCCACGACCTCGCTGGGCGTGGACTCGTCCTCCCCGCTGCTTCAGTGGCCACCTCGGCGCCCTTTCCTTGAGCAACCGGCTCCTGCAGGCCGCCCCGCTTAACGCCATGCTTTGCAAGACGACAACAGTGCCTCCACCGCCCGATGAGCGGTGGAGCTGGTGCTCACCTTGAGCGCCTTATGGGGCGCCAAGGCGTGTTCCTCTACCCGGCGCTTCGGGCGCAAACAAAGGCGTTCCTAAAAAGGTCGGCCAGACGACCGAGGGGCAAGCGCAGAAATACTACAAACTCCGCCAAAAAATACACTTACCGCGAACGAGAAAGCAACCGCATCTGGATAGCGTCCCTCCTCTGCAACGGCGGCGGTAGCGGTGGTGGCACGGCCTCTGTATCCGCCGGTACCGGCTGGTCTCCGCCGGACCCCAGCACCCCCTCGACCGTCCGCAAAGACAATTGAGCCGCCCCATGTGTCGCTTGCTCCACCTCCTCCGCCGAGCCCACTGGGCTGACAGCACGCGTCTCGGGCGTGTCATCCTCGACAACGAGACGGGTGTCTACCAGAGACACCCCGGGTGCCACCTCCGTAACGTCGGGGAGGTGGTCCAGTACCCTTCCTTCCTCGATCAAGCGCCAACGTCACGGAGGAACCCGACACCGATCATCGAGGGAGACGACTCAACGGGAGACCGTCGAGCCTCTCGTTGCCGGCGGCGTCGCGTCCAGCTTTTTCGCGCTCAAGGATCCTCTTCGTGCGCCTTGCCACCTTGGAGTCTTTCTTCTTCTTCGCTCCTCGGCAGACGCCCTATTCACGGCTCGCCATTGGGCGTCCTCGAGAACGGGCGGCGGGGAGCTTTTATGACGTCCCTTCCCCCTGCAGAAGCGACGAAATAAGGCAACGGGCAAAAAAGCAATAAGCAAGAAGGCCTCGGCAACACCCAACTTACCGGAAATGTACCCCGCCGACGGGCGCATCGGGAACGGCAAAGACAAGCCATCAATCTTCGGTTTCCCATCCACCGCCTCCCTTACCCGACGTAGGATCTCCTCATCAGTAAGGGCGAAGGCGGACATCTTGATGCCTTCGATCGAATCGCGCGGGGCCATCTTGAACAGGCGCCGCCGCCGAGCCATCAGCGGCAACACCCTCCGGCGGTGAAAAGCCGCCACGACCACGGCTGCCGTAAGGCCGCAATCACGCAGCTTCCCCAGGGCCCTCAGGAGCGGTTCCAGCCTGGGCTGATCGGGCTTGATGACGCCGTACCCCCACTTCTCCGGCTGACTCTCCACAACCTGCCCGATGTAAGGGGGAAGTCCGCCGTCGTCATTACGAAGGTAGAACCAGCTGTCATACCAATGATGGTTGGATGATGCCAGCTGGGCTGGGATGTAGAGGTGCTGCCGGTCTTGGCGTACCTGAAGGGTGCAGCCGCCGGCCCTCAGCGCCTTCTGAGCCCCCTTCGCTCTCGCCGACTTGGTGGAAAAAACCACCTGAAACAAATGGAGCCACAGCTCCCAGTGGGGAGCGATCCCCAGGTATCCCTCGCAAACGGCGACAAAGATGGCCGCCTGTGCGATGGAGTTGGGGTTGAAGTTGTGGAGCTCCACGCCGTAGTAGTGCGGTAGCGCCCGCATAAACTGGTCCGCCGGCAAGCCGAGGCCTCGCTCGTGGAACACGACGAAGCTCACCACGTAGCCATCACGTGGCCTCGGCTCCGACTCATTCCCCGGGGCAATCCACTCCGGCTCGTCAGAATCGGTGATCGAGCGGAGGAGACCGGCGTCCACCAAATGATCGTAGCTTCTCCACGGTGACGCTGCACCGCTCCTGTGGATCCGCCGGAGAATGATAGCGACCGCCAGCCATTGCGCGTTGGAGGACGCTGCTACGGCGGTAAATCTCTCTCTCTCTCTTTCAATCGATCTCTCTCGTCCTTCTTCTCCCCGGCGCTTTACGCTCTCAGCAACGGTTTGGAAGCAGCGAAAGCAAATGCAGGCAAGGTAAGGAGGGGAGGGACGAGGCTCTTTATGTATTTATGCAGGGGTAAGATGAAACCGCTGGGCGACGAAATCGAGGAAGTTTCCCTCAGATCCGGCGCATATAATCTAGATCCGATATCTCCGCCCACGTGCCCACCCTCTCCACATTTAATCGCGCAGACGGTTATGTCCCATCCACTGACACCATGTCGCGCAGCAACGGCAGCTCCCGAGAAGACCGCCTCAAAAGACGCGCCGGGCGTTGTTAGCCGATGGAAGGGAAATACCCCCCAGCCGATTCCTTCCGAGCTAAGGAACCGGGCACCGAGCCTGCTACGGTCCGAGAGGTTCAAGGTCTGGGCCATTTATGGTCTCGACAAATTACTCGGACGGCAGTAGTCGGGGACAACTATGGGCGAGCCCATACATGGCGAGGCCCGAACAAGCGATTGCTTGGGATGCCTTAAGTCGTGTCCGAGACCAGCAGGAGTTCTCTAAAGGGATCCCACCATAGGGAGGCACCGAGCCCCTAGGGCCAATCGAACGGCCCCAGCACCTGCTAGAGAAGCCTTCGGTACTTTTTTGGAGCGCGCGTCTCGGACCACTAGCCGACCCCTATCGAATGGGGCATGGGCCTCCACTGGACTTACCCGATAAAAGCTCACCGGAAATGTCACCGCTCGCGCCCACGAGGGTAGCTCGGCATGTTCCACCCCTCCTTCCGAGCGAAAAGGAAGCGCGAGGGTAGTACAAAAGGCCGGGGAACTCCCCGATCGCCCTCTCTCCTCAGCAGGAGGCTCGGGGCTCTTCCTGCAAACCTTGCCGAGACCCCAGGCCTAGGCTCGCACGCTGAGGGCTCGGCAAACAACCCCTCCTTCCGAGCGAAAGGGATGCGCAAGGGTTGTACAAAAAGCCAAGGGAACTCCTGATCGCCCTCTCGCTACGTGCGGAGGCTCGGGGGCTCTTCTTGCAAACCTTGCCGAGAAGTACACCCCGAGGGTCGGAAAAACACGACGAAAAAGGGCACCGAGCCCGCTACGGTCCAGAGGTTCGAAGGCTGGACCATTTATGGTCTCGACAGCCGCCTCAGGATGACAGAGTCAGGGACAACTATGGGCGAGCCCATACATGGCCGAGGCCCAGGCAAGCGATTGCTTGGGATGCCCTAAATCGTGTCCGAGACCAGCAGGAGTTCTCTAAAGGGGATCCCACCGTGGGAGGCACCGAGCCCCTAGGGCCAATCGAACGGCCCTGCACCCGCTAGAGAAGCGCTACGGTACTTTTTGGAGCGCGCTCTGACCACTAGCCGACCCCTGTCGAATGGGGCACGGGCCTCCACTCGGACTTACCCGATAAAAGCTCACCGGAAATGTCATCGCCGCACCCACCGAGGGTAGCTCAGCATGTTCCACCCTCCTTCCGAGCGAAAAAGGAAGCGCGAGGGTCGTACATAAAAAGCCAGAGAACTCCTTATCGCCCTCTCTCGCTCCTGCTGGAGGCTCGGGGGCTCTTCCTGCAAACTTAACGAGACCCAGCGGCCTAGGCTCGCACGCGAAAGGCTCGGCAAACAACCCCTCCTTCCGAGCGAAAAGGAAGCGCGAGGGTCGTACAAAAAGCCAGGGGAACTCCTGATCGCTCTCTCGCTCCGTGCGGAGGCTCGGGGGCTCTTCCTGCAACCTTGACGAGACCCAGCGGCCTAGGCTCGCACGCGAAGGGCTCGGCAAACAACCCCTCCTTCCGAGCGAAAAGGAGGCGCGAGGGTCGTACAAAAAGCCAGGGGAACTCCTGATCGCCCTCTCGCTCCGCGCGGAGACTCGGGGGCTCTTCCTGCAACCTTGACGCACGCAAGGGCTCGGCAGGCTCGGTCTCATGGGTCAAGCAAATGCGATAGAGCGCCTTACTCAACGAAGAAAAAGCCCCTAAAGGAGTAAACTCACTCCTCTAGGGCCTCGGGGGCTACACCCGGCGGGTGCGCTCGCGCGCACCCACCGGAATCACGAGTATAAAACAAACCCAACAAAAGCCACTGAGAAACGAAAGTCTCGAAAAAACCTCGGGGAGAGTATCCCACACTCCCGCCCGAGGCTCGGGGGCTACTGTCGGATACCAGAAAATGGGGTACCCCAAGCAAAGATCGAAGAACTGCTTAGACCCTAAAAACAGAACCAACGGAATGAACAAACGAGGTCTCGGCCGAAATCTCCGATTCGCCCGAGACCCCATCGCCGAGCCCCAGCGGAAGCAAACGACTCTCCGATTCGCCCGAGACCGCCTCGCCGAGGCCCCCTCGTCGAGACCCCCCTCGCCCTGGGCCTCGGAAGAAGTGCCGATTCTCCGATTCGCGCGAGGTCGGCTCGGCACCAACCCCGTGACCGCCTTTTTGACCAAACTGCTCTGACTGAACGTCACATCCAGGCGCCCAACCACTCCGACAGACGCACGATGGCACAGAACGGCGAAGTGACCGGTCGCGTCAACCCCCTGCCATCTGAGACGGCACAGAGCAGGGGTTACCGACCACTGTGCTGCCTAACTCCTGCACCAAGGACATCGCAACGTGGGGAGTCACAACGGGTTCCTGTAGCCTCAGAATCAGCGGACCGACCACTCCGTCTCGCCCGAGCCCCCTCGACAGGGCCTCGGATTCACTGATCTTACTACGCCTCGCCCGTCCGCCTCGCCCGAGACCCCCTCGGAAGGGCCTCAGACGAATCGGCCGCGCTCCGCCTCGCCCGAGGCCGGGCTCGTCCCACAACCTCGTCGCCTCCGCCTCAAAAGCCTCTCTGGCAGGCTGTCACATCCGATTAATGCGCTCGGCCGCACCCACTACGTAAGCCACGATCGGCAGTGCGCTGCAACAGGAGCGACGGGACAACGGTCAGATCACTTTTTTTACCATCCCTACTGACAACACAGGTACCGTATCCTGTAGGCGCACGTCTCGCACTATTTCGCCTGATGGCTGCTGAGATCCGCATCTGCACCTGGGTCACTTCTCAGGCCTCGGCACGACAGTGCTACAAAATCTTTGTGCAAATATTCGTACTACTACGTTGGTGTTTGGCTCTACACAAAGTACAAATATACGACTTAGTACTGGATTTATAATATTATACACTGGCGGACCCAGGGCCCAGCGACCCCGGGCTTAGATATTCGTTGCATCATGCTCTACTGCAAGCTTAAATAAATTATTACATGTTCTCATCACCACCTTAAGCTTCGCCCAGGCTCCGTCTAAGCGCTGTGTGTTATTATTATATATAATAACACGTCTTTTCCAAATGACAAATTTGTTTGGAGGTTTTATACATGTATATAATATAATATAGTACTGCACTCGTCCCATCCAGAAAAAAAAAAGCACGGATGCTCCAGTAAACCTATGTGTTTTATATGTAGTGTACTTATTTCAACAAAGTTAGTTGATTATCGCCCTGTTTTCAGTAATACTTTTCAGCGAACGAATAGTATTTTTCTCTCATAATAAATCAGCATCAGCAGCAGCCAAATTTTAGCGAAACGAGCTGGGCCAGATCGATCCTTAATTAACCAGGACATAAGATTCACTACGAAGCTAGCTGAGATCGGAAAGATATTTCAGCACTCGGCCTACCCATCAAAATTATTTATGAGAGCTCTCGATCGCAAACGCTACGTTGGGCATTAATGATTTCGGCCAACACCTGAGACGATCTAACTTGCTACACAAGCGAAGCTAACTTGCAAATTAATTAAGAACGTATGTTTGGGAGTAGCTAGCTAGCTAGCTAGACTACGATTGAAGGGTGAGAATTTTAAACCCTATTTGGTGGGGCTTCGATTGATTCTTGTTTAGTTTTTTATTATACACTATAGTAATAAGGAATTGTTTTTTTATCTCTACTCTTAAAATAAACTAGAAGCTAATGAAGCTATTTTTTTATCAGCTCTGGCTTCTCCGTGCACTATAGTATGAGCTGTTTGAAGCCGTGTCAAATGAGACCTTAATAAGATGGAATTCTAGGTACGAATATGCACAAATGCTTGTCTACATTCGTACGTAGAATTACATTCATTTTGGGAAATATTTTTTTTTTAGCGAGAGGCCTGTCTCCATCTATCAACATTTGGCATAGGACTTGACTAGGATAATCAAATCAACGGAGTGCGTGCTACTTGGGATGATTGATGGACAACATCTTGATGAGTCGATTGAGATGGACGGGTGAAAGCAACATGCCACTGTCTGTTTGTGAGACGACGATGACTCAACTGTGGCCACTACTACTAACCATATGCATGATTCTGTGCAAACACATCGCGCTGGAATTTAGATTCTCCATTAATTTCATACAAAATATCTTAAGATTTCTGTCTTAATCAATGTTTTTTAATTCAAATAAATTTATAGAAAAAAACCGCTATTTTTTTATAACATCGAACTAGTATCATTAGAGATGTGCTATGGAATATATTTTTATAGAAATATTGATACTCTCTTCCCTCTGTAAAGTTATAATTAAATTTAGAACATCTCAAGAATTTAATTTATCTGAGATAGAGAGGTACGTAGTAGCACTGACACTTATGTTTGTTTATATTCATATTGACAAAGATAAAGGCTATATTACTTGAGATCCCGATGGCTCCCTTAAAAGTAGTCAAAATTTTCTGAATTAATATGGATGTGGCATTATATTTAGGCCCTGTTTGGCATGGCTCCAACTCTAGGTGGAGCTGCTCCACTCCAGAACTCCAGGTGGAGCCAGCTCTAGATGGAGTCAGAGCTCTAGGTGGAGCCAGCTCTAGGTGGAGTCGGAGCTGTAAAAGAGGTGCTCCAAAACTCCACCTTCATTTGCACTATAGCTCCATGGAGTTGGCAGCTCCATGGAGTTTTGGAGTTGGGGTGTTTGGCTGGAAAATTGGCTGGAGTTGCTGGAGTTCAGCTCCAGAGCCATGCCAAACAGGCCCTTAGTGTGCCAAAGGTACGACCTTCTTCTTTTAAAATCATTAGCTAGGAGTATTTCTTTTAAAATGGCTATGATGCATGCTTGCCCTTGGTTTACGTTCGAGGCTTATGTCACTAAGATGCCGATTTACATATGTCATCGCCTGCCTAATGTATGCCTCTGTGGCTGCTTGACTTTCTAGAATCCAGGTAAGCATGTATTATTAATGAACATCGAAAGCAGTTTTTTTTTCAATATAGATGTGCATGAGCATGTATTTTTTTTATTATACTAGGTAAATGCCCGTGCGTTGCAACGGAAAAAAATAGCGCCCTAATAATTTGAGAATGAATGTGTTATATTGTTACCAAAAAACGATATTGCGAGTGTGATGTCCGGAATGTCTATATTACAAAATGGCTAAAATTCTCATCAGTGACTTCCAATCATCAAGGTGTGCATTTGTAGTACTGTACATTTGTGCATACATACATAAAAGTTCATATCACCATCCTTGAACATGGAATCCACAAAATCGCAGAAAAAATATGTTGCACCTTGTGTGAAGATAACATTGGTTGTGTGGCATCCTCACTAACTTGAATCCAGACTTGAGTCTTGGAGTGGTAAAAACCTTTCACGATTGGTTGCCATGTAAATAATATGAAAGTCGGATCCTTCATACTAATCCAATGAACTTGATGTTCATCGGTCCATGGCCCATGGTAAAAGACGATAAGGCTAAGAAGGGCAAACAAAGAACGATAGAGGAACAAGATAACTAATATTATCAACCAGATCTTTTCTCTATATAAGCTAGTAGTTCGACATTCCTTTGAAATATTTTATTTTTTATGATTTGGCAATGCAGAGATCATTAGTCTTACCAAGTAAAACAGTAAGCAACTGAATGTGTTGCTTGATTGAGCCCTGATATTCCATTTACAAGAGTCTTGGCCCCTAACCTCACATGTTGGTAATGTCATTTTCTCGAGGTGCCCACTGCTTTGGAGCTCACCAACCTAGGACAATGCAGTCCAAGACAAGAAATATATTTAAGCCCATAGTGTTGCAACGTGCACACTTGGAGGGAAACCCCCATTTGCTTAGGACTACATACATACAACATTACAATAAACTTGGAAACATGTAACAACAGACTGGAGCTACATGTATCAGCAATTCATCACAAAAAATATTGTAATAGAGACAATTTGGCTTCAAGCTCACCACAGGTTTGATAGGACTGGCAGGAAGCGACATAATGCATGTTTGGATCTCCTGATCACCAGGCTTTGAGCACGATTCTAGGAACTTCTATGTCAGATTCAAAGTGATCAAGCATTGTTTCTGTCTCATCGAGAAGCTGCAAATGCGGAACGACAAAGTGAAAATAAGACGATTATGAAAACAACGAAGATGTTACAAAAATGGTTAAATAAGTAGCACCATCTTGACAAATATTAGAAAAGTACGTGCAGGCAGCAGCTTGACAAACTTAAGAAAAATACATGCGCAACTATGTGCATTCACTGCCAAAACCAGTTCATTTTAGTTACTTATCAGTCCTAGCAGTGTTGGAATTAAAGATGCAAGAAAAGTGGCTTACCCTTTAGCTTCTCTATTTGCCATCACACTGCCACAAATGAAAATTTACACAAAATTAACCCTACTCCTATGCAAGAAAACTGTGCAAGAAAATTTACATGGACAACAATGAAAATGAGATCCTGACACTTCCACAGGTCTTCAGAACATTGTGCAGTGATCGAGTTCACCAGCTGATTAGCAAGGTCTACATATTTATAGTTTCCTGAGCATTGAAAAATAAAACTAACAATATATTTCATAAAAACGTGTCAAAGAATCGACCTTAACACATGGGAACGTCCAAGCAGTAAGAATGGCTCAGAGAAACAAAAACCACCCTTCAATACCATTGCTTTATGAACAGAAAGTCTACGGTTAAAAGTTCAAGAAAAATAATCGGCAATAATTTCTTTACAAAGAGGGTATTTAAACTGACCACGTAAAAGCCGTTTACTCTACCAAATTGTATGGCTCACATACTGAGTTGTTCATCAGTTAATCATTAGTTACCACAAAGCTACCCAATGAACGCAATGACATGCTCACATCCTAAGCTGAACCCTGATCTTATCTAGTGTTTCATGCACCAGATGTGAAAAGCCAAGCTTGTGCTTTCTGCTATTCATCAGTGAGTCATCTAAACCAGAAGGTACTACTTCCTTTGTTTAAAAAGTGGATAACTACTGTCACTGTACTGCATGTAATTGACAGTATCCCAAAAAAATATCACTACTAACTGCCACTGTGCCGCATGTAATTGACAGTATACCAAAAAATATCACTACTAACTGCCACTGTGCTGTATGTAATTGACAGTATAAAAAAATATCACTACTAACTTGCTTTTTAGGTGGCCCCACACAATTTCAATAGTATTGATGATGATTTTCTACGGAGTAAGAGTATATATAGGCCACAACTCTAAATCAAGTGCCTAAACAACTTTGAAACCATTTGAATAATCTGTTCAAGTACGTACCCCATAATTCACGTAATTGAATGCAAAATTAAATTGCTTATTACTCAGTTAAATGCTCCAACTCAAATGTATTGAGAAAAAAACATTTTGCTACAGTTGAAGCAACCCAAATACTGTACTGGATTAGACGTACCATTGAGCACATGATCCTTCGAAGAAGGCAAAATTCATAACTAACAGCAAACCTGCAGTTAGTGTCAATCAGCATTGTAGACAGATACCATGAAACATCAACCTTAGATGAGGTGAAGGCGACGAAGTTACCCTCAAGTGAGCATGGCGGCAGCCTCAGTAACCTTAGCACAGGTGTAAGCCTATGAGCACATAAATATACAAGATCTCTAGATAAGCACCTGTAACTTTGTCGGTCTTTCAGTAAGCGTCCCAGACAATTCAAAGGATGGTTTTGCTGCAAAATAAGGAGGAGATTATTTCAGTAAGCCATTGACAGGACTCGTTTACTGGTTTGGCTAACTTCAGAATAATCAAAGGAAATCACAATTACAAAAAACAAAACAAAACAAAACAAAGGAAAGCATGAAATGCAGTTCAGCACTGACTTGCTACCACTGTTTTTTTTTTAAAAATGATTCTTTGCTCCATCGGAACATGAAACACAAGCTAGGGGATTCTAGTATTCAGAAGTTCATATATGCATCTACAACAATTGCTATCCAAATCTTAAGCTTAATAGTAAGACAAATATTTAGTTTGTAACCTTACTCTGCTATGCCAAAGAAATAGATAAATTCAGTATTGCTGTTGTAGGAACCCCAGTCGAGCAAAGTTCAGTAGAACTAACAAATAGCAAAACAGAGCAAGGAAGTGAACAGAGATAATAAGCCGCTAACGAATCATAATCAATAACTTTGTACTGACCAACATACTTTGCCTGCTTCCGTACACAAAATTTAATAAAGCAAAGCATATGCTTCCATACACTTTGAGTTTGAAAGCATTTAGAATGATTGTCAGGATACATGCTCATCAGTATCGTTCTATAGATTCCAAAAAACCATTAAGTTGATGACGCATAGTAATATGGTTGAGCAGCTAATGGGTGATTTTTTTAATATAGATCGGGTTCCACAGATTCCAAAAATTGCAAAAAAAAAAAAAAATCTGAGAATACGGCAACAAGCTGCTCCTCCCCAGGGAGGAAGCCACCAAGACTCATCGAGTCCTCGTTGGTGACGGGGAGCACCTTGGAGGCGTCGCGAGGAGCTGCAGCGGCCGGGATGTACGAGCGGGTGGAGGCGACGTGGCCAGAGGAGCAGCGCCTCCGATGTGTGATCTCGAGATCTCCGAAGCTCCGGCGCTGCCATACGCTTAGATATTCATTGCATCATGCTCTACTTCAAGCTTAAATAAATTACATGTTCTCACCACCACCTTAAGCTTCTCCCAGGCTCCGTCTAAGCGCTGTGTGTGTCCGCCACTGTTATTATTATATATAATAACACGTCTTTTCCAAATGACAAATTTGTTTGGAGGTTTTATACATGTATATAATATAATATAATATAGTACTGCACTCGTCCCATGCAGGAAAAAAAGCACGGATGCTCCAGTAAACCTATGTGTTTTATATGTAGTGTACTTATTACAACAAAGTTAGTTGATTATCGCCCTATTTTCAGCGATACTTTTCAGCGAACGACTAGTGTTTTTCTTTCACAATAAATCAGTGTCAACAACAGACAAATTTCAGCGAAACGAGCTGGGCCAGTATATCCAGATCGATCCTTAATTAACCTGGACATAAGATTCACTACGAAGCTAGCTGAGATCAGAAAGATATTTAAGCACTCGGCCTACCCATCCAAATTATTTATGAGAGCTCTCGATCGCAAACGCTACGTTGGGCATTAATGATTTCGGCCAACAGCTGAGACGATCTAACTTGCTACACAAGCCAAGCTAACTTGCAAATTAATTAAGAACGTATGTTTGGGAGTATCTAGCTAGCTAGCTAGACTACGATTGAAGGGTGAGAATTTTAAACCCTATTTGGTGGGGCTTCGATTGATTCTTGTTTAGTTTTTTATTATACACTATAGTAATAAGAAATTGTTTTTTTATCTCTACTCTTAAAATAAACTAGAAGCTAATGAAGCTATTTTTTTTTTCATCAGCTCCGGCTTCTCTGTGCACTAAAGTATGAGCCAGAGCTGTTTGAAGCCGTGTCTAATGAGACCTTAATAAGATGGAATTCTAGGTACGAATATGCACAAATGCTTGTCTACATTCGTACATAGAATTACATTCATTTTGGGAATTTTTTTAGCGAGAGGCCTGTCAACATCTATCAACATTTGGCGTAGGACTTGACTAGGATAATTAAATCAACGGAGTGCGTGCTACTTGGGATGATTGATGGACAACATCTTGATGAGTCGATTGAGATGGACGGATGAAAGCAATATGCCACTGTCTGTTTGTGAGACGACGACGACTCAAGTGTGGCCACTACTACGCATGATTCTGTGCAAACACATCGCGCTGGAATTTAGATCCTCCATTAATTTCATACAAAATATCTTAAGATTTCTGTCTTAATCAATGTTTTTTAATTCAAATAAATTTATAGAAAAAACCGCTATTTTTTATAACATCAAACTAGTATCATTAGAGATGTGCTATGGAATATATTTTTATAGAAATATTGATACTCTCTTCCCTGTGTAAAGTTATAATTAAATTTAGAACATCTCAAGAATTTAATTTATCTGAGATAGAGAGGTACGTAGTAGCACTGACACTTATGTTTGTTTATACTCATATTGACAAAGATAAAGGCTATATAACTTGAGATCCCGATGGCTCCCTTAAAAGTAGTCAAAGTTTTCTGAATTAATATGGATGTGGCATTATATTTAGTGTGCCAAAGGTACGACCTTCTTCTTTTAAAATCATTAGCTAGGAGTATTTCTTTTAAAATGGCTATGATGCATGCTTGCCCTTGGTTTACGTTCGAGGCTTATGTCACTAAGATGACGATTTACATATGTCATGGCTTGCCTAATGTATGCCTCTGCGGCTGCTTGACTTTCTAGAATCCAGGTAAGCATGTATTATTAATGAACATCGAAAGCAGTTTTTTTTTCAATATAGATGTGCATGAGCACGTATTTTTTTTTTTATTATATTGGAGCAAGGCCCCAAGGCAGGCTCCTTAGCTTAGTCCCAAAGTTTTGCGGTTGACGTCCTTGATTTCCTTCCAGCTCCATCGTCTCCTCCTTTTCTTACGTCCTTGTTTTTCGTTTCTATTACATATTTGATCACAAAGAACAGAACGGGAACGAGAACGAAAATGGAATACAAATAATACAAGAATATGAAAATGAACAAATACAGACGAGAACTGGAAATTTAAGGTAAGATAGATCATGACATGGCTTCGTGTTCCTATTTGACAGGTTAGGAGCTAGCCTCGCTGAAGTGCGTCACAGGTTTCTTGATGCCTCTCAGGAGAACTTTTTTAAGTTCTTAAACTAAGACTAGCCACAGTGTGTCGATGCTCCATCAGTCAACACCGGTGCTCCATTTTCATAAAGAGCTGCAGCCAGTGGCGAGGCTAGAGCAAATTAGAGGATGATGCACTTGCCTTGTGGGTAGTGGTGGAGCTAGAGAAAATTTAAGGGGGTGCGCTTACCTTGTGGGTGCATAGACTTTTATTTTGAGGGTACGAATATGGTGAAAATTTAACTATAATCACTGTTTTTTTTTGTGTGGGTGCGGCCGCACCCATTAATGACTATATACATCCGCCCATGCTTGTGTGTGCATAAACTTGCTATAGGTGGTGCATATATGATAAAATTTTAGAAAAAAAACCCATTACTTTTACAAGTTTTGGGTGGTGCATTTGCACTCACTAGCTTCGCCCCTGGTTTGCAGCAGGAACCATCGTGCAAGAACAGCATGTTAGAACAACAATTAATTCGCTCATCTAGTAGCTGGAGGTGAGTACCAGCGCATGGGCCAAATTCCGATTGAGCCGAGGCACTGTAACTGCTGCGCGTGGGTTGTGGCCCGAGCTGTAGCACCGAGGTGGGCTAGGCCAAAACCGGGGCGCTGTAGCACCACAGCACAGTTGGTCAGTCACTGTTCACGCGAGCACTGTAGCGTCGTGGAACTCTGTGCATCCCTGCTTTGTCATAAACCGTGAATCCTAAACGGCCAAACCGACTTAAATAGCCAGCCCAAGGACGCGTAGTAACCTTTGGTTAACCGTTTTGTGCGAAGCGAGGACGAAAACGCAAGCGGATTGCTACGTAGGTGGGGCCCACCCCTCGATAGAGTGGGCCTATGCCGTGTGCCGGGCCTGGGGTGTTACAGATGGTATTCAGAGCAAACTCTCGCGGTTTCATGGACATATGGCTCGGGAGCTCGGACAGGTTGCGCATGGCTCCTGTGAGAGCATGGCACTTAGGCCGAGGAGCTGAGAATATGGACGTGACCAAGAGAGTCGATCCTGGGCATTTGTCCCGTAAGGGTAAGCCGGTTTGGCATTCGACGAGGACGTCGAACCCATTGAGGGTGGGTGGATATGAGACCCAGCGCATGGGCCAAATTCTGGTTGGGCCGAGGCCAGACCGACTTAAATAGCCAGACCAAGGACGCGTAGTAACCTTCGATTAACTCTTTTACGCGAAACGAGGACGAAAACGTAAGCGAGTTGCTACGTAAGTGAGGCCTACCCCTCGGTAGAGTGAGTCTGTGCCTGCTTGTGCCGTGAACCGGATCTAGGGTGTTACACCGGCCTCATCTCCTCAAGTCATCTACAAGTGGGGCAGCATTTTTTTCTCCTAAGACAGGCATCGATGAATGAACCTTTCCTCGATATGCTTCAATTCCATCCTGCAATGTGTGGGCGTCAAGCCTCAAACGAAAACAGAGGTTTGAAGCATCAACACACCGTGGGTAGTCTAATATTTGAGATAAAGATCTAGGGTTCAAACGTTGGATGAATATGAGTCTGTTTCTTCCTAAAAACATGATCCCACAAAAAAAAACCTCATACCACTTCCGGTCTAGCTTCCATATTTTTTTTCACAAATATGAAAACGAAAACAGAACCAAACGGAACATAAGTTATCTCGATTCGTTTTCATACCTTAACAGAATGCAAGTGGTGCTTCTACATCTTCATTCTTTTCTCTTTTTTTTTTTTTTTTGAAACCATCAGCTTCACCGTGAAGCATAAGTTTAACGGAGTGTGTAAGGAATCGAAGGAGAGCGCAAACAATTTCTTGTTCTAGAATTTAGAATGTGCTTATAGCAACTGACAAGTGGGTCCACTGATTGAAGAGAAACTTGCAGCCGCATCATTGCTCACTCAAGTGGTCAGTGTCTGTCTACCCATCGGTCGAGTGATTTTGACGGCCGTTACACTCGAGTGTTGGACGCCACAGTGCCACACCGTCACCCGATTGGCAACAAATAAAAATCGAGTGATTCTTGTCCATGTAACACCTGATTTTCATGACCCTTGATCTAGACCAAATAGATAAAAAAAACTATCCAAATAATAAAAAATAGCCAGATTATTTCTATGTAAGCCAAATTAAAAAATATCAAAGGAGAACCAAATAAAACATACAGAAAATAAAAAAATAAAAAATAGCCAGATTATTTCTATGAAAGCCAAATTAAAAAATTTCAAAGGACAACCAAATAAAATATACATAAAATAAAATAAAAAAGCCAAAAAAATCAGATAACTTTTCAAATAATCCTGACCATTCTATGTACAAATAAACAATTTACACTAATTAAACACAGAGTTTACACCAAAACAGGAATAATAAAATATAGTCTAATAAGATGTAATCTGTACCTATTAAAGAAACAAATTTGCATATACATATACACACATTGGCGGAGCTACATGCAGGCCAAAGAGGGCCATGGCCCCTCCTTGCTGATTGAAAATTTCATTAAGTAGCTATTAAACTGGTGATTAAAATTAATAACAAGTATGCATAGTAAGTCATTCGTTTTAAATTATAATTCATTTGACTTTTTTTTTACTCCAAGTTTGATCGTTCGTCTTATTTAAAAAATTTGTGTAAACATAGTGAAATTTAAGTCATTCTTGAAGAATTTTTATTAATAAAGCAAACCACAACAAAATAAATGATATTTAGCATAAATTTTCTAACAAGACGAGTGATTAAATTTAGGATAAAAAAGTCAAACGAACTATAATTTGAAACGGATTTAGTACTGATAGGCCCCTCTTATGTCACTATCAAGCTCCGCCACTATACACATCCATGGTAGGGCCTAGCGGGTACTAAGGATGTTTGATTCCACGGACTAAAATTGAGTCCATATCATATCGGACGTTCGGATGCTAATTATGAGGACTAAACATGAGTTAATTATAAAACTAATTATATAGATGGAGACCAATTTACGAGACGAATTTGTTAAGCCTAATTAAACCGTCACTAGCATATATTTACTGTAGCACCACATTGTCAAATCATGAACTAATTAGGCTTAAAAGATTCGTCTCGTAAATTAGTCTCAATCTGTGCAGTTAGTTTCGTAATTAGTCTATATTTAATACTCCATGCATATGTCAAATATCCGATGGGACATGGACTAAAATTTAGTCCGTAGAACTAAACACCCCCTAATTCAACAGGCACAAAGACCGAGGTGACCAGACCGTGGCCTGTTCGCTTGGTCGTATTTGGCTTATAATCATGGCTTATCAGTCAACGAACAATATTTTTCTTTCACACCAAATCAGCCGACAGTACTTTCGGTCATGACTTATAAGCCAAAAAAGCCTAAACAAACGTGGCGATGACCGATTTTGTGCTGCTCAGCCTGCCTATTCTACTATACGTACTAGTAGTAGGCTTGTTCGTTGCTGGTTCGTGAAGAAGTACTACTGACTTATTTGTGTGAGAGAAAAATACTATTCTAACTAAAAGATACTGTTTATATAAACAGTAACCATATGAGAGGGTTGATCAGCACCGGCCAGCCAGCCATCCCAGCCGAACGGGCTGATAGGGGTCGAGGTGGGCAGTGTGACCGGGGTGCTGTGCCTGTGCTGCTGAGCCTGCCTCCCGCCGCACGGCCACTAGCCAGCTACGGCCCTGCGGCGCAGGAGAATGCAAATCGAAACGTACTAGAGAGATCGGACAGTAGATAGCGCTGTGTTGCTGATGCTAAATTTTGATTTACGTAATGTTTATATTGAAATACTATGAAAGAGAAATATTGTTTTATAACTGAAAAATAATTTTAAATAAACTCAAGCAAGCCGAATCATTAATAAATTGAGTGAGATGACCTCAAGACTCACTCGGATGATAAATAGATTTAGGCCTTATTTAAATCTAGGGTATAAAGTTTCGGAGGCGTCATATCAAATGTTACATGGATATTGTACGGGGTATTTCGATACTAATAAAAAAACAAATTACAGAATTAGTAAGTAATTTGTGAGACGAATTTATTAAGCATAGTTAATCCGTCATTACTACATGTGTTACTGTAGCATCATACTATCAAATCGTAGACTAATTAGACTTAAAAAATTCGTCTTATAAATTAATCGTAATCTGTGTAATTAATTATTTTTTAATCTATATTTAATACTCCCGTTAAACTTTAAGGGAGGAACCAGGAAAGGAAAGGAAAGAAAAAAAAACACCTCGCCGGCGGCGGCGGCGGCGTCCCTTTCTCCTGCCGCTGGCCTGCCCGCGCGATAAATATCTCACAGCTCCTCTTTCTCTACGCACTGTTCTCCAGGCCGACGGCTTGTCCTCGTCTCCAACGCCGGCAAGAGCTACGGTGCTTCCCAATCCGCAGATGCAGGTTGAGCTCGTCGCGGTGGCCCTTGCTATTGCTAAGCGCGAGATGAAAGACGCTTGCGGAAACTGGTTAGCTCTTCCTTCACGTACATGATGTCTTTAATTTTCCCAGCCCAGCAGCTCGTGGTGGCTCCTCCATTTTGATTTTTGGAAGCTTGCGGCTGATTTCTCTTCCCCTCCACCTTTCCCAACTTCCGACCGAACCCCCTCCCCTTCGGTTCCCCGATTCATCCTCATCCGCAGCCACCCAGCGCCGCTCAATCCGTCTCGTCCAGCAAGCCCCGTCCCAAATCCTCGATTAAAATCAATGGCTTGCTTCCCCAAAATCCCGGATTTGTATATTTCGTGACTGGATTTTTCACTCTTGCGCATCAATTTCTTGGTGGCTGGGCAGACAAATTCGTCGCCCTTGCTGGCTGGCGGAGCAGCTCGTCAATGGCTGGACCAGAGGCGCTCGTCCATGGCTGGACAGGCGGCTGATCCCGCTTTTTCTCCAACACAAGTTTGAGCAATGTCGAGGCTCTTCTCGTCCGCCGAGTTCGAACCATGTTTGAGAGTCGGTGCAAATTTTTTATTCCCTGAGTTCGAACCATGTTTGAGAGTCGAACCGAGAAATATTTTCCCTCGGTTCGGTTTGTCCATTGTTGAAATCGACTTCTACTCCCCTTTCCCTTTCCTCACGGTTCGGTTTGACAACACACTGGAGCTGCTCTTATAGATTTTCCCCATCTTTTCTTCCATTTTTTACTGCTCAAATTGTGCCTTTGCCCTTTGGTCCGCTGTGAATTTCTCTGCTTAATTTATCTGTAGATACAGGTAGCCAAGGAGACATCAAATGGGGGCGTTCTTGAGCTCCGCCGCCAGCAAGGACCAGCAGTGGGAGCACGGCGAAGCTCCACGACCAGATTCCTCCAAGAGTATGCGGCTTTCGACCCCTCTCTGCAGCCACGGCCACCCGAGGCTGATCCCGGGGCTCCCGGATGAGATCTCTCTGCAAATCCTCGCGAGGATGCCGCGGATGGGGTACCTCAAGGCCAAGATGGTTTCCCGGAGCTGGAAGGCGGCGATAACCAGCGCAGAGCTGTACCGGCTGAGGAAGGAGCTCGGTGTGGCCGAAGAGTGGTTGTACATACTGATGAAGACGGCAGATGATCAGAAGCTGGTTTGGCACGCTTTCGATCCGGTTAGCAACCAATGGCAGAGGCTGCCACTCATGCCTGGGATCAGTCATAGCAGAGTCTATGGGTTGGGCTTGGGGGATCTGGTGAGTGCTGGCATAAGTATCTTTGACATTATCAGAGGCTGGCTTGGTCATAAGGAATTGTTAGGCAGTATACCATTCTGTGGCTGTGCCGTTGGCGCTGCTGATGGCTGCCTCTATGTTTTGGGTGGGTTCTCTAGAGCTTCCACGATGAAATGCGTGTGGAGGTATGATCCTCTGTCAATTCATGGCAGGAGGTGAGCCCGATGAGCACCGGGCGTGCCTTTTGCAAGACTAGCCTGTTGAACAACAAGCTGTATGTTGTTGGCGGTGTCAGCAAAGGCAAGAATGGGTTAGCTCCGCTAAAATCCGCTGAAGTGTTTGACCCGGCAACTGGGGTTTGGGCTGATGTGCCAGATATGTTATTCTCCAAATCGCAAGCTCTACCGATGTCCTTAGCTGATCTACTGAAGCCTATTGCTACCGGAGTGACCTCATACAGAGGGAAGCTATATGTTCCTCAGAGCCTTTATTCCTGGCCCTTCGCTGTTGATGTTGGTGGAGAGATCTTTGATCCGGAGACAAATTCATGGGAACAAATGCCTACGGGCATGGGTGAAGGTTGGCCTGCAAGGCAGGCTGGAACGAAATTGAGCGTTGTTATAGATGGCAATCTGTATGCCTTGGAGCCAGCAACTTCTTCTGGCAATGCCAAGATAAAGATGTACGATGCTCAAGAGGATACTTGGAAGGTTGCTGTAAGCAAGGTACCTGTTGGGGCCTTTGCCGAGTCAGACAGTCCTTACTTGCTTGTTGGATTTCTTGGGAAAGCTCCATTTGATCATCAAGGATGCAGGTAGCAGAATCGATGTCATGCAAACGGACTGTCTGAAACCAATGGATTCGCCAGCCCTTTTGACTGGCATAACATGCCAAGTCCCAGATGTCTCCTTGGAACAGGCAGATGTTTGGAAAGCCATTGCGTCGAAAAGTATCACAACTGCTGAACTTGTCAGCTGTCAGGTTCTTAGCATTTGAGTTTTTAAGGTTGAGTTTCTCTGGATCTTTGTATAAGTTTGTGCAGTAGATATGTTTCTGCCGCACATCTGATTTGTCAGGTAACTTCTTGTGGTTTCAACCTAAAGAACAGTCGAACAGATATAATCTTCGTCTTCTGCTACAAATGTGATCAATGTCTTCTGCTACAAATGTGATTAGTGAACTGTACATATGTGTGTGCAATGTGGGTAATTCAGTTTTGTAATCGTTTTGTTCTACTCTTATCTATGTATATAACATTACATAAAACTGAATAAGGTTGTTGCAGCTTTTGTCCAATTCTAAAGGCAACAGCGCTGAGTCAATCACCAAAGTAATCTGAACCCTGTCCATTGTTCAAACTGCTGTAGATTCCAGTTTTGATACCTTTTAGCTTGGTTTCTGCATGGAAAGTGTGTGCAATGATCAACAATGATCCCCTTGAAGAGACATGTGTTTCCTCCATCCAGTGATGCATTCCAGAACCTGCTGATCTTTACTCGCAAAAAAAAAAAAAAAGAGTTTTGGTCAGTCAACTTGAAATAAAGTATGTTCTGTTCCTGACTTGCGTTCAGTGTTGGATCTGTACATATGTTCTTTGCTCGCTTTTCTTTCTTTGGTTCGACATGGCAGCACATAAGAGTTCCACATCAGAACATTCTAATGCAAGAAAATCAGGTATGATCTCTGGATAATATGATATGTCATGGCATCTTAGGAGCAAGCGCTACCAGTATGAATCGGATCCATGTTATCATGATGCCTTACCACAAGTTCTCCTTTTTCTTTGGTTGACAGCTTCCTTGGAACGGTTGCTGGTCAAAAAATGTGAGGCTCTTCAGTACAGCCATTGTGATCCCCAGACTTGGCGTTTTTTTTTCTTATGGACTCCTTCTGTCACTTGCGTGATGTTGATATCTGTCCATCTGTCGATTGTCAACAATAACCGCAAACAAGAAAAAATGTGGAAAGCTAAAATTTGTGGAAAGCGTCTCATGATTATGATTTTGGCAAGTAGCACTATCGCATCTACAAGAACTTTGGCTATGTGCTAGAAGTCCTCTGGTTATGTGGACTTGTAGTTGTAGAGGCAGGAAATGCCTTCATTTTCTAAGAGGAGGTTGGAAATATTATCATAAAAGTCTTGTATCACCTTGACAAATGCGTTTGGGTCTTTAATAAAAACTTCCTTTGTGAGGAAAATTATTTAAATTTACTTGTATTTTTCAAATTCAGCAGGCTAGTTATGTATATTTCATTTCATCATTGTTTCACTGTTTAGGTAGTTTGAATCGTGACTACTGACTAGTGACTAGGGCTGATTACACTACAAATCAAATGCACATGCTTTGGCTTCGCTCCCCAACCCCTGTTATACATGCATGCAAGCGCACCTAATTTGCTTGGGATTGAAATGCTTTGTTGTTGTTTTCATATATGCAGTAGGGGCAGAGAAGGGTCTAATAGTGAGGTATTTGTCTCCAACATGTGATTTTTTGTTTTATTTCGAATGTTTCACGTGCTATTGATGGAATAGTCTTCTGCAGAGCATTTTCAATATGGTTACCCTATTGAGTTACTTACTGATTCTGTTTAGAACTTTCTTCACTTCAATTTATAGAATTTACATTCAAATTAAGTCTGGTTGTAAAAAGCTGCAATATAATGGGTTGTTTCGGATGCTCGCTCTTCTCAATTTTGGTGCGTGCTTTCATACACATTCTTTTGCACTGTGTACATCACGACTTTTTAATCAATCTGAAGTAGCTTGCCATGCTACGAAAACATTGGTGTGGTGTTCTGCAGATTGGAGTTTAAACCCTCTATTTCAACATTTTAAAGGCATTATTCTTATATCTTACATTAAAACATTGAAATGCTTTTTGCAAAGTGTTTAATAAGATTTCAAGAAATGTTGAGACCCCCTTTAGAATATAGGATTTTTTTCTATTTCCTACGTGTTTTTATAAAAATAAACTAATTCCTGTGATAATCCTCTACGTTTCATATAAAATTCATGCGTTCCAAAGTGCCCTAAATTTAGTTTTTTTTTTGAAATGTTGACTAGTAGCTCCAAATTTAAATATACTAAATATTTTTTAACTTTATTATTTCAAAATCGTCACATGAATGTTTCCAAACTGGTAATCAGATTTTGAGAATGATTAAATCAATCACACCAAAGTACATTGAAAACACAAAAACATAATTTTTTTTAGGAGAACAAAAACATAAATATAATAACACTAGAAGGCCTCTCAGGAGTCAGGATGCATGACTTGGGCTGACGGCCACGATGTGGGCCGACACCGACAGAACCGGGCCGCTACTTGCGAGCCGGATGGCCATCGGGCTCGTACTACCTCGCGGACACGTGGGTCCGGACCCGCGCTCCCCTTTCGCACGTGCGCGCCGAAACCGGACGCCGTGACGCCGGTGCCGTCACCGCCCAAATCCGCCGCGGTTTCGCCATCGCGCGGCCGCCCACCATTTCTGCGACCCACCCCACAGAAAAGCTTCGCCCATGTCGTCGCGTCGTCCTCTTCTTCTCTCCCCACGCTCCTCCTCCCCCTCCATTCGTTCGAACCCGCCATGGCCGCCTCCAAGCCCCTGCCGCTCCGCCTCGCGGTGCCGCTCGCGCTCGCCCTCGTCGCCAACTTCCTCTGGGCCTGCTCATCTCGTCGAGCCTCCCCGCTCTCGGCCTCCTCTTCCAGAAAGGTACCACGCCGCCGCGCGCCGCATTGCCCTGGCACGAACCAACATGTTCTGAGCAATTTTCGTCGCTCTATCTACTCTAACCAGTAACCATTGCTCCTCTCGCAGGTGATGCGGAAGCGCGCCAAGGCGGTGGGACACCTGAACGCTACGTACGCAGACCTGCCGGCGCCGCACTGGGACTGGGAGGAGATGCCCGCGGCGCCCGTGCCACGCCTCGACGGGGCGTCGGTGCACATTGGGGATCTCCTCTACGTCTTCGCCGGGTACGGGGACATCGACCATGTGAGGCACATTTGCTTACTATCGCGCCCTCTGGAGTCTGGACGATTTCCTTTTCGCAATGTTTTCACGCTTCACTTAAAAGATCGAACGGCTAGTGCTCGGTTGTGCTGAATTATGAGCTAATTCCATTACATCGAAGCAACCTGTGTAGTATCTAGCTGTAAGGTTTCAACTTCTCCAGGAACTGTTCATAACGTTTAGGATTTCAAATAGTCTAGTAAATGAGCAAGATCAAACATTTCTTACTTGGTGAATGATTACTATTGCAAAATCTTGGCAGTATCCTTCCTTTCTGATGCTTTGTTCCTTGCTTTTCAGGTCCATTCTCATGTCGATGTTTACAATTTCACTTCTAACACATGGTCCCAAAGGTTTGATATGCCCAAGGAGATGGCACATTCTCATTTAGGAATGGCCTCATATGGTAGATACATTTATGCAGTTTCAGGACAGTATGGACCACAGTGCCGCGCCTCAATCAATCGCAACTTCGTTTTCGACACAGAGACTAGAGAGTGGCAGGAGTTGCCTCCTTTACCACTTCCTAGGTATTTATGGTACAGTGCACTTAGTTTATTATCCATAAACCCGTTCATGGAGTGATGCTTATGTCTTTTCTATGTTTTTTTCTTCTATATATCATTTATTATCATGTACGCGCTTTTTCAAATTTGGTTCTAGTCCATTGGCTTTACCAATTCATGCTCCTATTCAACAAACATGTTAAACACATAATGCCAGCCATCTGCTTGTTATAATTTTGCTTCTAATTTTCATTTTTTAATGTCTGAGCAGTTAACTAAGAATCAAATTGTAGTATTTTGTATGGAGAATAATCTTTTAGTATTCAACTTGATCGGCCTAATCCTACAAAATGAGATTAACCTTTTAGGAATACATGGAATTATTGTAATGTAAGGCCCTCTATATACTGCCAATGTTTATTTTCAAAATCTGCTGAAATGGTTCATTGCTTGCATTCTGTATTGCTCTAGTTGTTGCTGGCACATAGCACCCCCAAAAAAAACTTATTTTGTGAAAAAAATTCAGGTATGCACCAGCTACTCAGCTTTGGCGTGGGCGGCTCCATGTGATGGGTGGAGGCAAAGAGGACCGTCATGAACCCGGATTGGAGCATTGGAGCCTTGCTGTCAAGGATGGCAAGGCACTGGAGAACGAGTGGCAAACTGAAGTACCCATACCACGTGGTGGACCTCATAGGTATTCAGAGTGAACTTGTGTCATTTGCATGTAGTCACCATGAGGTCATGCCTGTTTTGAGGGATGAGTTGGTATCTAGTGGTTAGACACTCATACCGTTTATCCTTTGTAGTGGTACAGATGTTCTGTCGGTTGTATACATTTCTAAATGAATAATACTTTGCAATTTCTGACTTTCAACTTTTTGCAGGGAGAAAATAAACCATGGGTGCACGAATAAGTGTCACCAGGAACCACATACACACCTCATGCCTCCGTACACATTTAAAAATAGGTGATCCTGGCTTAGGCATAAAGTCTCCCTCTTGTCCACCAATAACAAATAGTTTACGCCCTTTTTTCAACTTTTTGAAGGGCATGTGTTGTAGCTAACGATAAACTATTTGTTATTGGTGGACAAGAGGGAGACTTTATGCCTAAGCCAGGATCACCTATTTTTAAATGTGTACGGAGGCATGAGGTGTGTATGTGGTTCCTGGTGACACTTATTCGTGCACCCGTGGTTTATTTTCTCGTCATCAAGACCTGCATTGGACCATGTTGAGTTGTACTCATAAAACATGGTATCTTTAACACTTCTTTTTTGTGTTCATAATTTCCTTTAAACAAATAAGTTCCTGCAGTTGGGATATCACTTGCTAACGATTGCTTCAACTTGAACCTCAAACAAAAACCTACACTTTCAATATCAGCCCCGATGTCCAAATTCCTATTGTATGAACATTTTGCTACAACTGAATTCTTATCGGCGTGTTCGCTGGTTGGTTTCTAGGCTGGTTTGGGTTGGCTGGTACTGGTTCGTTGTGAGAGGAAAACACTGTTGGCTGGTTGAATAAGCCTGGCTAAAACCAACAAGCGAACATGGTGTATATGTGAAGAATTACACTCTTGCAGGTTGTGTATGGCGATGTGTATATGCTAGATGATGGTGCCAAGTGGAAGCAACTGTCTCCAATGCCAAAGCCAGATTCCCACATTGAATTTGCATGGGTTGTCGTTAACAGCTCCATAGTAATTGTTGGTGGAACTACAGAGAAACATCCTATCACTAAAAAGATGATTCTTGTTGGTGAAGTCTTCCGTTTTGATTTGGAAGCACTGGTACGTTATATCCAAGCCATTTTTTTTTTCTTATTGTCGTTTTTTGTTTTATTGCGAGTCCATGACAGTTTCCTCTGAATTTTGAGGGTCCAACCAAATGAATTAAAAGTATCTATGCCATTCTTGCAGACCTGGTCAGTCATTGGGCGCATGCCTTTCCGAATCAAGACAGCCTTATATGGGTACTGGGAGGGTGGCTCTATTTTACTTCTGGGCAGCGAGACCGTGGGCCTGATAATCCAGCTCCAAAGAAAGTTGTTGGAAGTATGTGGAGAACGAGGTTACACTTGTGATGGTAGAAGTTGTGACATGGGTTTTCTGAAAATTATAGATCTATATCTGATTTCTAGTCCAACAGCTAGGGCCCTTTTAGTCTCAGAGAATTGCTTGTATCCTGTATTTTGTTCTTCGGATGCATATTATCTATTTTGACTAGATATTTTAAATTTTACATTTAGTCTATTAGCTTGTAAATTGCTTGAGTACTGGCAGTAAAACCTTGTAAATACCACCTTTTCCCACAGAGGTTTGCCAAAACAAAGCAAAGGTTTCTGACTTAAGTTAAATCTGCATGACTGGATCCCCAGGTGTTCATCCCACTTTTTGTATCTTAAACATGTCAACCTGATTTCTTGTTAATATTGTTTACTTGTTTTGATTCCCACATCCGGATTCTGAAGTTCAGAGATGTCTCCAAACAACCAGAAGAGATGTCCTAAAGCAAATCTTGCCCTCCAATGGACGCAAGCAACTATCGACCTTTGTGAAAAAGATTATTCTAATTGGAAATATTCAATGCAAAGCAATAGAATAAAGGAGAGGCACCATATCCTGATGTATTCTTCCCTACTGTTGCAGGGAGGGCGGAACTGTTTGGGCCTTTTTCACAGCTACTAGTCGTACTAGGTCTTTGTGGGCTGACCCAAGGGCCCCCGTCCGAAGCAGGCCTAAAAAACATCCAAAGCGCCCAAAAAAAAGGCCGAAGCCCAAACCGTCCCTCCCTACAGAAAGCAGCCCGCGTCCTCCTCCGGTCGTCTTTGCTTCCCTCTCAATTCTCAAAGCCACCGCCGCCGCCACCACGTCGCACGGCCGGAGTCTTCGTCGGCGCCGTGTAGCCCTGCCCTGCCCTGCCCGGTAACGTTGCTCCTCCCTCCAATCTATACGGATTATGGACGCACGAGTGAATTCATATGTTCGTTCTGAAATGATCTCCCTGATCCGAGATGGTGTTCGCATCTCCGTTCGGTAATGCTTCTGCTTTCTTCGTCTTCATTCAGGCCGAAGTACTGTTGCAGCCAGGCCATCGTGTGGACCCCTGCCGGCCGGCTCGATGAGTTTCCGGCGGTTCCTGTACTTGGTGTCCGACGTCGAATGCATCGATGGCAGCTGCTCCCTTCGCGGCATCGACACGTCGCGCCTCTTCTTCCGTGCATCGACGCCGACGGATGGGGCACCAGTGCCGCTCGACAGCAGCGACGGCGGAGGAGCTACTGATCCGTCAGCGGCACATGACGGCGGTCGCCTGCCTGACCCCGCAATAAAGCTGTGCTCTCCTATCTTGCCGCGCATGGTCGGTGGAGTTGGGTTCCTGCTATTCAAGAACAAGGGCGCCATGGGAGGGCACGAGCACGACAAGTTGGTTGCCGTCGACCGCACGGGCTGCAGCTTCATGTGCGACCCTGAAGATCAGCCCTTCACCGTCCGTACCCTGCCCAGCCTGACCGCTCCCAAGTTCTCACCCTTCTCCCTCACCGTCGGCCAGAGCCTGTACGTCATGGACACGAACCCCGTGCCCACCAACGGCGGGCAGAGGCACAGCTTCGAGGTCCTCTCGCACGCCGACCACCGCACCTTCCGAGGCATCAAGGACTGGTGCTGGCGGCCTCTCGACCCGCCCCCGCTCGTGGACCACCCCGACAATCAATGCCACTCCATCGACTCGTACACTGTGGACGCGGGCGGCTCCAGCATCCTCGTATCCAACAACGCCAGCCGACTCACCTACAGCTTTGACACGGCGAGTGGGGCGTGGAGCAAGGCCGGCAACTGGGTGCTGCCGTTCACCAACCTCGCCGAGTACCTCCCCGAGGACAGGCTCTGGTTCGGGATCTCGCCTGTCGAGGACGACTGCCGCTTCTGCGCCGCCGCCGCCGCTGACCCTGTCGCACCGTCGTCGTCGGTGGCGATGAATAAGCCGCCCGTGGTGCGCGGCGTCTGGAAGGAGTACGCCGAGCCTCCCCCTGAGTGGACACCCGCATTGTGCTACGCGGTGCACTTGGGCTCCTCCAAGTTCTGCATCGTCAGGTTCTTCTACACTGGCAAGGTCTACGTCTGCCCGGAGAGCCACCGTTCGTACAAGAGGGAGGAGGAGCTCCAGGCGGTGATCACCGGTGTTGAGGTGCAGGGCTGTGGCAGCCACGGCGGCGGCGACGTCCAGGTGGTCAGGCACAAGTCCGAACGTTACAAGGTCGATGTCAGACTCTACTACCAGCTGCTCTAAGAAAGGTCGTCATCAAATGTAATGCAGTAATAAGTTATACTATATAATAATGGAGTCGGCCATTATTATTATTATTATTATTATTATTGAGAGCAAGCTATCATATCCCAATGGCTGCAGGTTTGTTCCATGCCTGCCTGGTTAAGTTAACATTGCCATCATTCAAACTCAGTTTGCCTTTAATATTGTTTCTAACCATTTCTACCTGACAGTCTTATTGCTCAATTTTATTATGATTACTATTAGTTTTGTTCATTAGAGTAACTTAGTGCATTTGGATGAATGCATGCACCTGGAATATCATGCATGTACTGAGGAAACAGGGTTTCTAGAATGGCCTAGCATGTTGTCCCCATAGTCGCATTCATCCAGGATGCAGTTGTCTGTTGCCAGCTTATGTTATTATGATTTAGGTGCCGTTTAGTTTGGTGATTTCTGGGTGATCATCATATATAATTATATACTGCAATCACATCCAGTTTCTTTTGTATCTCCTGAGGTGGTGTAATCAGTTTAGTACGGTTAGGATGCCATTCTTGCAGACCTGGTCAGTCATTATTATTTTTTTCTACTCCTGGGAAGCAAGATCACGATGCACCGTCCACACTACAAGAGCAAGTGCCCTTCTTCACGTACTGATCTAGATCCTTCTAGAATCCTCCAGAAGCTTGTATGTTGTTTTTGTTAGCCCACATGATCACCGGCTCAGGTCACTCGACCACTCACAAGTCTCACCGAGCACCCGCTAGTGTTGCTGAGCACCCGCTAACTATGCCGACCACGAATAAGCGTTGTCCGTCCCCTCACACTATGATTAGAGGTTGAAGAAGAGGGAGAACAGAGCATACACACAGTATAAGACACCAGCGTTGATCGAAGCCCTATATGAGAGAGGGCAAATCTGAACTCTCTTTACTGAGTTGACGTGGCAGTCTATTTATACAACTCTATCCATCTAGTCCTAGTACATACGGTGCCATCTTTTGCAATGGGATCGGATAACACATAGAGAGCTGACTCTGCGCCGGCCTCTCGCATGTGGCTACAATCTTTGCAGGTGAGTGAGCCGTGCGGTGCACTGCACTGCGCAGCTGCCACTGATATCCAACAGGAGCCTTTTTCGGTGCCGCCTTCCCCTTGTCAGTGTGTTCACACAAGGAAAACAGTAGATTATTCTAACAATTCTTCTCCTAATCCTATTGCTATCCCTTGTACCCCCTTCATGCCGATCATCTCCTTCAGCTCCGTGAGTCGAAAGCGTCCGAGCAGCTCGGTGAGGACGTCCGCGAGTTGCCGACCAGTTTCGACGAACTCGATGACGATCTGCCCTCCATCGACACAGTCCCTGAGGCAGTGGAACTTCACGTCGATGTGTTTACTCTGGTCGTGCAGAACCGGATTCTTCGCGAGGGCGGTGGCGAGCTGATTGTCCACCATCAGTGCTGGTGGGTGAGCTTCCACGCCGGTCAGCTCGCCCAGCAGCCGACGCAGCCACACAACTTGGCACGCCGCTGTGGCCGTCGCTACGTACTCTGCCTCGCACATAGATAGTGCCACCACCTTCTGTTTCAGCGATAGCCATGAAATTGGGGCCGACCCAAGGAAGACGAGCACGCCAGAGGTGCTCCGTCGTCCGTCGATGTCCCCCACCATGTCTGCATCGCTGAACACAGTGAGCTGCAGCCTACACCCGTCGGTATTTGGGAAGATGATCCCCTGATCTACCATCCCCTTGACGTAGCGCAGTAGCCGCTTTCACTGCAGCCCAGTGATCCTCTCTGGGATCCTCCATGAAGCGACTGACGTAGCCCACGACGAACGCAATGTCCGGCCTCGTGTGGACTAGGTAGCGCAGACCGCCGACGATGCTCCGGTAGAGTGTTGCATCCACCTTTGTCGCTGTGCTGGTCTTCGTCAGCTTCAGCCACTTCTCCATCGGAGTCACGCATAGCTTGCACTCAGCCATGCCGCTCCACTCCAATAGCTTCGAGGCGTATGCACTCTGACCGAGCGTGAGTGCCTCCCTCCCTTGTCTCACTCGATGCCGAGGTAGTAGGTGAGCGCCCCGAGATCGCTCATTCAAAAATGAGCCGCCATCTCGTGCTTGAAGCTGTCGATGTCCTCCGTGCGCACACCAGTGACGATCAAGTCGTCCACATACACGCCGACGACAACCTCCTCCTTCCCCCGTTGCCGCGTGTAGAGCACGTGCTCGGTTGCGCACCTCTTGAACCCAAGCTCGTCCAACGTGGCGTCAAGCTTGGCATTCCATACTTGTGGGGCCTGTCATAGCTCGTAGAGCGCCTTGCTTAGTCGGAGCACCCTGTGCTCCTCTCCCTTGATGGCAAAACCTGGAGGTTGCCTGACGAAGACCGTTTCCGCCAGCTCGCCGTTGAGGAAGGCCGATTTAATGTCCAAGTGATGGATGCGCCAATCCTTTGCTGCTGCCAAAGCCAGTAGCAAACAGACAAACTCTATGTGCGCTACTGACACAAAGGCTTCCTCGAAGTCAATGCCCTCACGCTGAATAAAGCCTCAGGCCACGAGGCACGCCTTGTGCTTGACAATGGCGCCGTGCTCGTCCCGCTTGACCTTGTACACCCACTTCAAGCTGATCGGACGACATCCTAGAGGTGGATCGACGAGCTGCCAAGTCTCATTTTCCTCGACCGCCTTCATCTCCTCTAGCATCGCCCATCGCCAGTTTCCATCACGCTCGGCCAGTGCGAACGTGGGTGGTTCCTCAGCACTGACAAGTAGCAGCTCTGGGTCGTTGAGCAGCCTACCCGCCAAGCCTGAGGGACCCGTGTCGCCGACGAGGTCGTCCAGCCTATGGAACCGCACCTCCTCACCTTCGTGGAAGGTATCCACGAACTCAGTGATGTCACTTGGAGGCGAGGCAAACTCGATCGATGTCGATGGAGTTCCCTGTTCCGCTGGAGTGCTCGGCAGAGCACCTGAAGTGCTCGGCAGAGCACCTGGAGTGCTCGGCACCCCAGATGTAGTGCTTGGCACTACTCCTAGACAGCTCGTCATTACTCCTGCAGTGCTCGGCACTACTGCAGGAGTGCTCATCCTCAGTCTTGGAGTGGTGGGCACCACTGCAAGACGTCTTGGCTCCGCCACAGGAGTGCTCGGCACCCATCCTGGAATGGTCGCCGCCACTGCAGAACCTCCCGGCACCACTTCTGGTGTGCTCGGCATCCCTCCTGAAGTGCTTGGCACTATCCCAGGAGTGCTCGGCTCTACCGCTGGAGTGCTCGGCACTCCTTCCGGAGTGCTCGGCACCTCTTCCCCAGTGTCTCCACCACCGTGGATGACCAAGTGCTCGACGCCGAAGGTCCTGGTGAAGCCGCCAGCTTCCCCCGTGCTGGGACTGCTCCAGTCCCAAGCTGTCTTCTTATCGAACACGACGTCGTGCGAGACAAGTACCTTGTTTCCGCGTGGGTCATAGAGCCGATACGCCTTAGTACCCTCCGCGTAGCCCAGGAACACCATCGGTGTGCTCCTGTCCTCCAGCTTGGTGAGGTTCGGCTTCATCTTCCTGACGTGGCCGATGCAGCCGAATGTCCGGAGGAAGGACACGCTTGGCTTGCGCCCATACCAAACTTCGAACGGCGTCTTGCCCGTAAGGGCCTTGGTCGGAGCGCGATTGAAGATGAACACCGCCATGGTCACCGTCTCCCCCCAGAACCTTGTCGGCATGCCTTTGGCCTTCATCATGGATCGGGCCATGCCGACCACAGTCTGGTTTCGTCGCTCCACCACGGCATTCTGTTGTGGCGAGTACGGTGCGGTGTGGTGTCGCACCACACCCTGATCCGCGCAGTACACAGCGAACTCCACCGAAGTGAATTCGCCGCCGCGATCATTCCTCAGCACGCGGAGCTTCTTGCCGCTCTCGGCCTCCGCGCACATCTTGAACTTCTTGATCGCCATCGCCACTTTGTCCTTGCTTGTCAGGAGTTACAGCCACATGAAGCGACTACAATCATCCACGAGCAGGAGGAATTACCGCTGACCACCGTTTGTAGCTGGCGTGATCGACCCGCAGAGGTCGCCGTGGACGAGCTCGAGAGCGTCCTTCGCGCGATACTTGGCCGCCTTTGGGAATGGTAGCCTCCTCTATTTCTCGGCCAGGCAGCTGTCACATAGCTCGCCTCCGTGCTTGATTTGGGGTAGCCCTCAGACCATCTTCTCCAGCCGACCAAGTGCGTCGAAGCTAAGATGTCCGAACTGGGCATGCCACATCTACGGTTCCTCGGTGTGCCTTGCCGTCAGACACACCGGCTGCTCTACCTTCCGGTCGAAAGGTACACAACCGATCGTGGACCTCTTCACCTTAGCGAGAAGTCGTTGCTCCCGGTCCCTGATCCTAAGGACTCCATCCTTGATCAGTACCTTGCTACCGAGCTCATCCAGCTGACCAATGCTGATGATGCTGGAACGTAGCTGCGGGATGTAATATACATCCGTTAGCGTGTGGTGCTCCGTGTTCTGGCACCTGAAGATGATGGTGCCGCGCCCTTGGATAGCCACCCTTGAGCCGTCACCAAACTTCACCGTACCGGTAACATTGTCATCGAGCTCAGAGAAAGATGCCTTGGAGCTCGTCATGTGGTTGCTGGCACTAGAGTCCAGATACCACCGCTGTTCCTGGTCGGCGCCCACACGTACGAGGTGGACTTGGGCACGTGGTTCATCGAGGTTGACAGTCTTCAGGGCCTTCCTAGGTCCTTCCACTATCGTCACCTCTTCCCTCTCCTCGGTCTCGACGTTGTGCAGTGCATAGAACGTCGCCATCGTGATAGTGGCCTCATCATCATCATCGACTTGCGCCGATGAGCCTCGACCTTCTTCTCTCGCTATGATTTATGCACTCTCGTGCCCAATGGCCCATCTTCCCGCAGCGTCGGTAGGCGTTGGGGTCGACCTGCTTCTTCTACGAAGAAGCCTTGCCACGGTGCTTGAGGAGGCTGCCTTCTCGAAGTTCCTCCGAGCAGCCCACTCATCTTCTGTCAGCAGCAGTTTACCGCTGTCCTTCGTTGCTGTCGCCTATTCTAGGCGCTCGTCCACCACCCGCAGACGTCCTATCACATCCTCAATGGTGAGGGTGGACAAGTCCAGCATCGTCTCTATAGAGAGAGCGATCTGGATGTACTTTGTCGGCACTAAGTGGAGATACTTGAAGACCGCCTCCTCTTCATCGATGGTGACACAATGGCTCTTCAGCTTGCTGATGAGCGTCTACAAGCGGAGGGAGAAGTCCTCCACCATTTCACCATCCTTAAACTTGAGGTTGGCGTACTCCTGCTTCAGAAGGTGGGCCGTCGCCTTCTTTGCGAGGTCGGAACCGACGCGCATCATCGCAGTAGCCTCCCACGCCTCCTTAGCAGAGCTCTTCGCCCCCAACGGCTCCCTGTACTCCACCGGTACAACAGCGAGGATAGCCTCCAACGCTGACATATCATCTTCTTCATTGTCGGTGCCCTTATCAAAAGCAGCATTCTAGAGCTGTCGGGCTCTGAGCTTGACCTTCATGGTCATCGACCATTCTCCATAGTTGGTGCGAGTCAGCGTCGGCTAGCTGGTGCCACTGACCTCCCGCACCGTGCGAACAACGACCTCCGATCATGGCTGGGCAGCCACATAAGTGCCACTGCTGTCGCCCATCTCCGAACCGCCCGTCATCGCTAGTGGTTAGTCTGGCAAAGGCGTTTGTACGGCTCCGATACCACTTGTTAGGCCACAGGATCATCGCCTCAGGTGAGTCGACCACTCACCAGTCTTGCCGAGCACCCGCTAGTGTTGCCGAGCATCCACTAGCTAAGCCGACCACGAACAAGCGTTGTCCGTCCCCACACATTATGGCTAGAAGTTGAAGAAGAGGGAGAACAGAGTATACACACACAGTACAAGACACCAGCATTGGTCGAAGCCCTGTATGAAAGAGGGCAAATCTGAATTCTCTTTACTGAGTTACCGTGACAGTCTATTTATACAACTCTATCAATCTAGTCCTAGTATAGCTGCCATGCTGCAACAGTGATTAGATAACACAGCAGGGTTGACTCTGCGCCGGCCTCTATATGTGGCTATAATGCTGCAGGTGAGCCGTGCGACGCCTGCACCTGCAACGGCTACAGTATCACAATAGAGAGCCTTTTCGGCGCCGTCTTCCCTTGCTGTGTGTGTCGAACTATTGAATTGAGGATTAGGTCCATGACACTTTGATGTTTAGAGTTCTTATGACAGGGTTTTGGTATTATTATGGATCTGTATCTCATACTCTAGCTACTGTATTTTGATTAGATATATTAACTTTTAACCCTTAGGTTATTTATTGCTTCTGGATTACCTAAGTATTGATAGTAAAACCTTGTAATTATCTCCTTTTCCAACAGAGATTTTTTGACTTAAGAAAGCAAAGGGCGTTTTACTTTAAGGTAGATCTTCATCGGTTTTCCATTCTCTTGCAGCCACGAGCCCCAGTTGTTCATCCCACTATTTGTATGCTAACACATAGCGTCCTGATTTCTTGTTAATGTTGCCTACTTGTCACGTCTAGAATCTGGAGTTCAGAGATGTCTCCAAACAACCAGAACAACAACTTCCTAATAAGGCCTGGTTTACTTCCAAAATTTTTTTACCCCAAACTATCACATCGAATCTTGCGGCACATGCATAGAGTATTAAATATAGACGAAAAAAAACTGATTGCACAGTTTGGTTGGAAATCGTGAGACGAATGTTTTAAGACTAATTAGTCCATGATTAGCCATAATTACTACAGTAACTAACGTGCGCTAATGATAGGTTAATTAGGCTTAATAAATTCGTCTCGCAGTTTCCAGGCGAGCTATGTAATTAGTTTTTTTTATTAGTATCTGAAAACCCCTTCCGACATCCTCAAAACATTCGATATGACATCTAAAAATTTTCATTTCGCGAACTAAACACGGCCTAAAGTAATCTTGCCCTCCAATGGATAGATGTAAGCAACTATCGACCTTTGTGGAAAAGATTATTCTGGTTTGAAATGTTCAGTGCAAAGCTGTGGAATAAAGGAGAACCACTATTTGCGCATGTATTCCTTCCGTTCCCTAGCTGTTGCAGAGAGTATGGAATTATTTCGGGCTTTTGATTTTCCCTTTGCCTTCTTTTTTTTTTCTATTTAGCTTTGAATTTGTTATTCTCACAAATTGACCTGAACGTGCCTCAAGCAAAATTCTTGATGCCTTGTACACTGGTGGATGTCTCAGCAAAGACCTCTCCTTTTTAGGTTTTTAATATTTGCAATCGCAAAATCAGGTTCAATATCAGATAATATTTATTTATTTATTTATATATCCTCCGTTACAGCTGGGTTCGTTAGACATATGTTTGTACAGTTTTGTTGTGTCATCACTGACCATGCATGACAAAAAAAAAGAATGTACATTTTTCTGAATTCATTATGGACAGAAATATTCTTCCCCAAATATAATTGCATTGAAGTACTATCAATTATTTGGATTTTTTTTTCTCTTCTCATATAGGAGTACATCTTTTGCGTGCGAAAAAGATAGAGCTGATGTTTTCATGATGAAGAATTAGCTTGCCCTGCTAGAGAATAATCATCATATCCGCAATAACAGCGATAAATAATTCTTATAGCTTTTTTTTCATCTCATGATGCAGATCCAGCCCAGCTTTAGCTGTTGGGGAGAGAGGACACACACTCCGGATGATGGCGACTCATATAGCTCGTAAAATCTCCCCCTATTTCTCACATGTAAACATTGCCGGCGTTCACAGGGGGCTGTCACGTTTAACACCGACTAATCACGTGAGCCTAGCCTCAGCTCATCGTCTTCTTTAATTAAGTAGTGAATCTGAACGAGCTTTCGGCACCACCGTTTAGTTGTTGAACAGGCGGTGGCGGACGGACGACCAGCCCGCTGGCCGGCGATGAGCCGTCGCTGTTGCGGTCAGGCAAGCTGCACGGTCACCAACTCCCACCGCAAATGCAGTGCACGCCTTTTAGAAAGGTCGCTGTTCTCTGGTGCGACAGCGCCATATAGCTCATTTTCCTTTTAGAAACTACTTTTTCGTGTACATGCGTACGTACGTGCATTTCTTTTTTGTTTGAATACTCTCCGTATCCAGGCTTGATGCCTGGCAAATTAAACCATAAGCAAACATCGTAATCATGTGTGGTATCGTGCATGCATTGCACACCGGCAAGAGCCTAATAATTAATGAATGTTTCCCTCAACTGCAGGCTACTACATTTAATTTGGTCGCTGTCGATCGGCGGCGACGAGCATGCAACACCGGGCGGCCACACCGTTTGCCGCCCGTGTGCGGTGAGCCGTTTTGGATGAGTAAACGGGTGCATGGGCGCTGCCCTATTTTTGTGTTGACGACATTATTATATTTATCAGAAATGTTGGGTTACGGTGTCCGATCATCCGGCCGCTTCACCCACCCTCTGCGCCACCCTTGCCGCGCCCGCCCGCCCGGGCTCTGCGCCACTGCTGCCCATGACGCCCCCACCCCGCTCTCTGTGTGCCGCCGCCTAGCTCCTCATTGCCGGCGAACTCCGCCCGCCGCCGAGCTAGCACACCGGTGACCTTCACGTGCCACCCACCCGCCCTCTGCGCCACCGCCGCCCGTGCCGCCCGCACCCCGCCCTCTGTGCGCCGCCACCCAGCTCCGTGTTGCCGCGCGAGCTCCACGCCACCAGCGAGCACACCGGTGATCTCCACGCGCCTACGAGCCTCCATTTGCCGAAGCAGCAAGGAGATGTTTGTGTTGAAAGAGCATGTTGCAAACATATGTTTCAAGTGTTTTATATCGATGTTGGAAAAGTAGATCGGGATGTTGCACATGTTGCAATGGCTATACACGCATGTTGCAAGTGTTTTTTCAAAATGTTTCATCTATTTCAGGCATACGTTTCAAGTATATGTTCCAAATGTTTCATCTGTCTCAGATGTATGTTGCAAGTGTTTCATATGGATGTTGCAAAAGTAGACCTGGATGTTGCATATACATGCATGTTGCAAGTGTATGTTTCAAGTGTTTCAGGTGTTTCATACCTATGTTGCAAGTGTTTTATCTGGACGTTGCATATGTTTGCAATGGCTTTCAAGTGTTTTCTAGGTGTTTCGCAAGTGTTTCAGGCATATGTTGCAAGTGTTTATCTGGATGTTGCAAAAATAGATCTGGTATTGCACATATTGCAATGGGACCCACCTGCAGCAGCTGTTGGGTGACGTCCGGGCGGCGTGGACCTGTTGCTATACGAGCGGGCATAGACCGGCGCGTGAGAAACTGAGTGTCGACGAAATATGGTCGGCAGTCTACCTAGGGGTATACCCAAGGTAGTAGATTGTCGGCAGACAGATGCGCAAGCCACAAACAAGACGGTGACGCAAGACTGACACAAGGTTTTATCCAGGTTCGGCCGCCAAGAAGGCGTAATACCTACGTCCTGCGTCTGATTTG
Organism: Miscanthus lutarioriparius; assembly: GCA_904845875.1. Taxonomy (NCBI): domain Eukaryota; kingdom Viridiplantae; phylum Streptophyta; class Magnoliopsida; order Poales; family Poaceae; genus Miscanthus; species Miscanthus lutarioriparius. The sequence goes on from CAJGYO010000013.1 coordinate 73,189,238, forward strand.
TATTGTTGTATGTCAATGAGAGATGATTTTTAGAGGGGTCCCCTGCCCGCCTTATATAGCTCGGGGGGCAGGGTTACAGATCTGGAAACTAATCCTAGCCAGTTACAATTGCCATATGTGGCCGGATAAGGATTCCTATTCTAACCGACCAGGATCTTGATTGATCGCCAAATCCGCCTTGACTCCTTACGCGGGACTCCGATCAGGTTAACCGGGCCGCACGTCGTCTTTTGGTGGACCGAACCCATCGATCCGGGCCGGCCCAAGCTTAGCCATAAGGGTATAGGGGTTAATACCCCCACACTGAGCGTAGGTGTGAGGGCCCACGCAGTGGGGCTCGCGAAAAGACTTCTATTAATTCATCTGTAGCCTATCGGTCCAAATTTTCATAGGCACCTAATTTATAGGGAGGGTTAGGGTTTAGGAGACTAGGAGAGGGTCCATGTTTCGAATAGTGATAACTAGGGTTCGAGCCCACCTTGCCCGGTGCTCTATATCCACCTCTGCTTTTTTTCGACAATATATGTACCCCTGTTTATATGTGCAGCGACGATCGATTGAGTAATGTTTAGGGAGGGGCTTGAGACATGACAAACACAATCAAACGTGTGTTGGATGTTGACGTGCTAATTCTGTTCCGTTGTGTGTTTCATCAGCTTTGACTGGGGCACCTACACACACACACGCAAGAATGAACGATGACTTGGATACGGACATAACAAGTGGTTAGAGAAATGGCCATACTCTCCAGACTCCAGCAGAGCACTCCGGATGCATGCCAGCTGAACATAGGCTTCGTGCTCTCTGATTCGGATGTTGCTTGTGGCTTCTTCGTGATGCTATAGTAGGCACAAAGATTGCGCTCTATTGTAAGCCATGGTGACAATCACACGTGTCCTTGTAAATAACACATAACAAATAGCAATAGTACCATTTTATAACGCATAACAAATAGCAATAATACCAACTTGTGGCATAGCATGTGTTAAAGCCCGTTTGATCTAGCTCTGCTTCAATGGTGAATTAGTTTTACTTTAGCTCCGCGAGCAAACTCTACTCGTAGAGATTAATTAGCCCTGTTCGCTTAAACTTATTAGCCATACATTTTCAGCAAAATAACATTATTTTCTTTCACAACAAATCAATATCAGCATCAGCATCAACATCAGCATCAGCCGTTTTTTCAGTCAGCCGTACAGGGTTTCACTTTCTAGTAAAACGTTTGATAAAATAGCTTTTCACGGTAGATAAAAACTATGAAAGATCTATATAATGTCTTTATCAATCAATGTACGTACATACTAGTTGTTGCTATAGAGTGTGCATCAATGTAAGCGCGTGTTTAGTTGCCTGAAATTTAGAATTTGGGCTACTGTAGCACTTTCATTTTTATTTGGTAATTAGTGTTCAATTATGAACTAATTAGGCTCAAAACGTTCATCTCGTAATTTCCAACTGTGCAATTAGTTTTTTTTTCGTCTATATTTAATGCTTCATCCAAGTATCGTAAGATTCGATGTGATGGCTACTGTAGCATTTTTTTTAAAAAAAAATTTAGGGTGGAAACTAAACACGCGCTAAGCATCACTGGATATCCTTTCACTGGCTTTGTTTTCAAGTGGACCGAAAATTGCTTTCACTGGCTTTGCACCTATCCTCGGGCAGCTGCGCACACCTCAGCCAACCACGCGGGATCCTTCTGGCATCATCCCTCTCCCTCACGCCACGTGTCCTTCCCTCCCCACGCCGTCTCGGGAGAGCCCCCGGAGCCCAAGCAAAGCACAAATCCCTCCCTCGACTCGAACCCACCTGGCACTCCACCGCGGGGCCCACTGGCTCGTGGGACAAGGTCTCCGTGGGCCCCCCGAGCGCGAGCCTTAAAAGGCCGGTCCACTTCCTCCTCGTTCCGACTGGACCAGTCGACCCCTCAACCGCCGGCCTTTTACAGCTCTGACCTGACCCTCCGGCGAGGCCAGTTCCTTTTCCTTCCTTCCCGCCCGCGGCCCGCATGGCCTCCACCGGCGACGGCCTCGTCGGTCCGCCTCGTCCGCCGCCGTCGCCGTCGCCGTCGCCGTCGCGGCCACCGGCCGAGACCCCGACCCCGAACCACGCGGAGCCAACATTTATACTTCGTGGGCCGGTACATCCGAGAATTATATTTAGGTGTCGGCTCAGTCTTTTTTATTACGATAATTTTATTATCTAATTGTGTTTTGTATAATTATATTATCCAGAAGATATTAATAGGTATATATATGGCAAGAAACATTGGTGGGGTGGGGTGGGGTGGGTGGGGTGGGGGGGCATGGAGGCCCCCCTTGGCCATGTACGGCCTCCGCAAGTTCCTCTTCGTCGACCCGGACCTCGGCATGAGGATCCGATTCCAGAAGGAGTACGTCGCCAAGATCCAGGTGAGCTGATGTCGTGTTGCCCGCGCGATCTCGTCGGGATTATTCCTCGCTATCCATTCCCTGCTTCGGATTTATTTGAATTTGTATTAATACGGGAAGCAGTTAAAATCGAATGCTACAAGTAGTGTCCAAATCCGATAGTGAGAACAGTTGCTATAAATGGTCACTACTCGTGTCACGTCTGATACTTCCACTTACTGCTGCCTCCACTAGTGGATAATTAGGTGTAAATTTGTCCCATTTTTTTGGCCAAATTTGGTCCAACTTTATGCACCTCAAGGAGGAATTGTTGAATTCAGGTGCCATTTGGGTGTTACTAGGAGACTTGGAGAATATTAAGGCTCTGATTGTCATTTTGTGCTTATAATATTTATTTGGATGCTTGCGTGTTGCAGTCTCTAGCGGCTTCTACTGAAACCTCATGTCTAGATCGTTGTTTGGCACTTCTGAATTTTCTGTTCCATGGTACATTGACATGTGGAGCCAGGGGGGCATACATGTCTGTGAGATGATAGATGTCTAGTCATGTTACCATAACGAATGGAGCTACAAATCCTAAAATTCCTTGTTTAATCTCTGCCGACTTGGATGCTTCGCTTTGTCCTTACTGAAGGACGAATCGATGTGGCTTATTCTTTCAGTTACGTATGTGATCTACATGTGCCTCCTTTATCTTACCATGTGAGTGGAGCTCTTGTGCGTGTGATACTCAGTTTGTGTCTGCCGACATGTCTATTTGTCTTTCTTTACTGTTTATACACGGAAATGCATGTTAGGGGCGGGTCAAGGATTTGGGATATGGAACAGGAAGTGTAGTATTTCCTTTGCTTTATTATTACCATTATGATTTTTTTTTTGTTAAATGAAGTACACATTTCCATTTCCTATTGAAGTGGTCTGACTGAAGAACGGCTCTTGCCCTCCCTAGATTTACCTTGAGAATTCTAGTGGAAATTAATCCAAAATTTTAAATTGGAAAACTTCATGTTTAATATAGCATCTATCATATCATCCATTAATCTTGCATCATGCTAAGACCTTTTGGTGTATCTAATTTTATGTTAACAAGTGTTGCAACCCCTTGACACAGGACTTCTTCCGCACTCTTACATGGTGGATAGTGCCATGCTTTGTTGTGAAGGTCACCCGGGAATTCTTCCGCTTCTCCCACATCTTCCAGGAGTCAATTTGGAGAGCCTGCGTTGTATTTTTTGCTTCCATCATGTCATGGATGTATTTGACAACAATCATATTGTCGTCCTGCATGCTCTTCAACTTGGTCTGCAATCTGCAAGTTATCCACTTCGATGACTATGGCAAGCTTCTGGAGCAAGACGCGGATCCTCTGGTCTATTTGAAAGAGCACCTGCAGCTCCGCCACAATCTCTCCAAAATCAGTCACAGGTTCCGCATGTTCCTCTTGCTGCTCTTCCTTTCTGTTACAGCAAGCCAGTTTGCCATTCTTCTCAAGACGACAGCTTACAGCGGGCCAATCAATTTCACCAATGGAGGTGACATTGCTGTGAGTACCTCATGCTTTTACATTATCTTATCCTTCTGCATAATGTGGTGCGAAATCGAGTCACGAGCACATTTCCTTTTCCTCTTATACTGCAGGTGTCTTCAGTTGTTCAAGTTGTCGGTCTTGTCCTCTGTTTGCACGCTGCTGCTAAGATCTCCCACAGAGCTCAAAACATTGCTTCATTGGCTAGTCGATGGCATGCGTTAGCAACATGCTCTACCGATTCCACTTACGTGAACACCCCAAACAGTTCTGGGAACCTTGTGCCCTTTCCTGCGCATCTGTTTCTGAGAGATTTCTCGGAAAGTGATCTGGAGTCCCTGGACAGTGGGTCGCTTCATGGCAGTTCTCACGGCACAGCTCAGTTGGCTTCGTACATGTCTTCATACCACAAGAGGGAATCACTTGGTAAGTAATACACAAAACTGGCGTTGATTGTCCAGTGCTTAATCTTCAACCATCCAATGTGATAGTTTGAAGATCATGCTTCACAAGACCACAATATTCACATCGTTTCAGTGCTTATGCTCTGCTTCTCCTCTGCATGATTTTCAGTGTTGTACCTGCTGGCCAACCCAGGCGGCATCACGATATTTGGCTGGATCGTCGACCGAGCATTCCTAAACACCATCCTGATGCTCGAGTTAACTCTTGTGCTCTTCGTGCTTAGCAAGACCGTTGTGATCCCGGCCAAGACACTGGTACACAGCTACATCGGGTTCCCGTGATTATGACAATGTTGCGAATCTGCGTTGTACAGATTGAAGCATTCAGGTTCAGGTTCAGGATCGGTTAGGAGATGGGATTTGATGACAGGTTGCCGGGGTTTGCACGCCAGAGTGAGAGAAACCGGTAGGAATGGTGGCAGATTTGGTCTTGGTCCAGAAAGCGCAAATCATATGCGCTGCCAATCCAGGCATTCAGACTTTCAAAGAAAATCCAGGCATTCAGCGTGCTGCAGGAGTGCAGGCTGAAGGCTGGCTGAGGGTTAGGGTCGTGACGTGTACAGTTTTGGGCGGGTAAGTGATCCGGGGCTTCCATTCTTTATGCCGTGTATATAATAATAATATAATACGCAATGTATATGTACTAATATACTATAAACGAATATGATATAAAAAGTATATTTTTCTACCTTCTTTAAGTCATGGAACGGTCATTTAATAAATGTATATATACAACCCTGACGAAATGTGACATGCGATCATTTGGCACTCTTTACGACACCCTCTCTCTGCACTCACTAAAAAAATGATTGACAAGATGAATTGTTGAAAGTAGGGATACCATATTATTTAATTGAAATAAGGTGCTCTGCTTCTGTTCAAGATCATCCACGACAAATTTCTTTAGTCCACACACAGTATTGTCGAACAGAGTCCTAAATTTAGCCTGACTTCTTATTAATAAGAGTACCCTCTTATGTAAATCTGTCTGAAGAAGCTAATGTAAAAGAATAACCAATATTTTTCCTCTAAACAGTCCAAGGTTATGGCTACAATCAAGCACCTCGAACAGGAACCAAGCTGATGGCTATACACAACAATCGACGCAGAACACAGAACACAGAACACAGAACAAACAACTAGTACAGACAGAGCTACAAATCTAGTCATGGTGGCCCGACAATGGTTGGGACGGACCAAAAAAGAATCAAAATTGACTATATTCTATCAAGAAACCTAAATGAGCTCTCCTACTAGAGGATGGGTTGTGAGGAAAATTCAGTACATTCCTTTGAAAACTGGGCTTGTTCTGCAGATGCTGGCTCCATGTTCCTCGTATTCCTCCTTTGTGTGGCAAAACTGCATGAGAAAAAGGAAATCACTTAGATTTCATTCGCACAAAATGAATTCACGAGGAATAATTGTATTCATAACCATGTTCATAACTCAGTTATAACACTGCTTTATAGCGTTATGAACTCACGCATTGCAATTCACCACATTTTAGTGGCATTATAAGTTTATATCAGATAGCAGAAATACAGGCATGATTACTGAAGATTGCCAGTTTATTGAGGCCCCTAGAATGTCAAGTGGCAGGTACCTCAAAGAATTCAGGGTTAGATGCAGCTACTGACCCCCCGAACCAAACTGCGTAACTCTGTATTGGATGAGCAACCACGTTGACTTCAATAGGCTGACAACAGGGAAAAGGTAAAATTAAATGGCAGTACAAAGCACATAACATTATTCACATGTAGCCTATCGACTACAACAGTATATTAAATGGCGACTGCGAATCAATCATCTGTACTTACTTTCACTTCCACACGATGACGGGCATTAGTCGCAGCAACACGCTCATCCACTATCTTCTTTATATCATTTTGGAGTCTCTTGTGGAAGTCTTTAGACATGGTAGATCCACCAGATAATACTATATTCTACAAAAAAAAAAAAAATTATGATAAATGTCACAGCATTCACATATATCACTTCCCATCTTAGATATCCATGCAGGGTTTGAAGAAAGCACCTTGTACAGAGCTCTCCTTGTGTCAATTGGTGCAGACTGAACACAGTTATCAATCAACTCAGGTAAAGGAGTGGAGAAATCAGCAGAGTAAATCTCAGGATTGAAGAAGATCTGCATTTGTTGGTAGATGGTTAGAGATGCACACTTAATTCCAACTTTAAAAAATCATGACCAACTGTACAAAGTTAAAAGTTTATTCTAACAAAAAGGTTAAATACCAACAAAATTAAGCTCAAGGCAAAACGCGCTTAGAATTTCTAGCACCTAATAACCTTTTCAAGATATATTTGATAACACCCATTTTTTAGTGCCAATTTCATACCCATGATGTAATGGGAACAATTCTGAACTACTACAAAAGCTTATCGATATCACTTGACAGTGTAAAAATTATGCACATGGTAGTATTCCATTGGAGGTAGAGACCGATGTTTATATAGTAACTACAAGGAGGTAATGAACCAAGATAGTGCCAAAGGTTAAGAGAGTTCCAGAGAATAATAGCAATTGGCAAGTATTTCATTTGTGGATGAACCAAGGAAACCATGATCTCAGTTCCTAAATAGTAGCAAATCTATATGCCAAAAGATGCTTCTATAAGTATGCAAGACTGTCATCCACAACTCTACATCTACAAATCCATTCATTGATGTGACCTCATTCTTCAAGTTGGTCATAAATGTTACATTCTAATATGAAGCTTTAGTTCAGTATGACAATGTAAATAACTACAGTTCATAGAAACAAATAGTGCTGCAATCATATGAACGGCAGATTGGCAATCCTTGATCCGTGTTCCCATGAACTCCATTGATATAGCCACAGGACAAGAATAAGTACAGTGTGAAATGGCCATGCAGTGAAGTCTGTACATTCACATTGCTAACCAGTTCCTTTACTACACAATTAACAGAAAGAAATGCTCACAAGAATCCCGGATATCTTGTATGAATCTTATCTCTTAATTTACAGCAACAATGAGCTAAATTTCTTAGCTTTCAATGTATTTACAATATATGAATTATCAGAGTAATGTAAGATCAAAAGCCATAATAAATTCATCACTGCAACACTGTGTAATTGACACTCAAAAGATGATTGTTAGCCATAATATTAAACCATTTTGGATGAATAGTTTGGGAACAACAAAACTATTGCAGTTTTGATGACAGACTATTGCAGTTTTGATGACAGAAATAGGAATAAACCTCTGGCCCAAGAAAGCGTTCATATCCAATGTCAATTGTATATGGGACCCCAGTCTTTGGTTTAACAGCTGTCCAATGTTTGATGTACTTATCAGGCTTCTTGTCATGCTTCTTGAACTCCTGAAATTGTAATGGAGATGCATAAGAATCTAAATCTTTCTGTTTGTTTAACATAGATGCCTACTGTATGGCCTCTTGCTAGAAGTACTACTTATATCAAACTTGCCACATATATATTTGTAAAAGAAAACAATGCATAAAATTAGTCTACATGTTGAGAAGCTGAAGACCAAAAGGTATCTACAGTCATTGTTAAGCAACACAAGCAAATATAAAATAACATTAAACAGATTCTCCAACCAGGTCAAAAGTAGTATTTACACAGGGAACAAGTTTTACAAGCATGTTTAACTTCATTAGGGGGACTTCAACTCCCATTAAACAATTTTACTAGTTCTGAAGAGTTGAAGACCAATGGATAATAAAAAGTCAATACCTTGACAATGTCTGAACAAGTATAGCAATACATTTCTTTCACTTTACGAGATATATCTAAAGAATCCTCAGGTGGCAAAAGCTCACCTCTTTCCTGCAAAACCGCCAGATGACACTAGTCAATAACAGAACTTATAATGTAATACACCATCAGCAGGACAGCATCCATGCGCCTGAGAAAATCCATCCAGCTTTTACAGAGGACCACAAGAGAATACCTCAAAAGTAGAAGTAAATATTGAGAGCATAAAGGACTAATACCAATCAGTACAACTCTAATTGCGAATATGGTTCTGCAGTCAGATGCAATTTCTCACCAGGTGGCTAATCATGGTAATATGAGAATTCCCCATTTTCAAGTAAATATTTTTCCCAATCACACAATAATAGTCAAGGATAGGATGGCATTCAAATACTATATACTCTCTCCGTTCAAATTATAAGTCGTTTTGTTTTTTCTAGGTACATAGCCTTTGCTATTATCTAGACATAGCGTTCTAGGTGCATAGCAAAAACTATATATTTAGAAAAGCCAAAACGACTTATAATTTGGAACAGAGGGAATAGGAATTAATGAATAACGTACCATTCAATTTATTCTAGAAGAATGGCCAATATAACAAGTATCCGGATTTTATGTGTTACTGATTGAATTTCTAGCGATAATGTATGATCTGCACGCTAACACTTTGGAGGGTCAAAACTTGATTTCCTGAGACAAGGCTGGCCAACATTTTAAGGTATTGTCATTAACAATGTGAATGGATTAATATAACATAACTGAGTACGAGCTATGCTAATTCATCCACACATCATCTCTGTACATAAAACCAGAGTAACACTAGCATTAAGAATAACAAGCAATCCAGCAAAAAAATATCTAGGGTCGAACCCAATCTACGTTTCACTTGCGGACTTGCCACATGAGCGGATCCAGGATAGAGAATCATAGATGTCACTACTGTTCAAAAGCATCATGATTGGTCTTGTTTTTTGGATCAACAACATTTTAGCCTGGGATATCAAAATATCCATTGCTGTCCCCAGTCACAGCACTAAAATAGCCTGGTTTTGCCCCCTGTTTCCATGCAGCAGGCAGCATTCCCACTGACATTGACCAACCTGCAGTCTTATCTAATAATCAATCTTGTTGAGCAATCCAGATCAATATTCTCGCATTTTACAATACTTGTTGTTGGCATCCATAAAACTCAAATCATTACATTTTTCCTATGCAAAGCATATTGAAACAATATGTAAATATGTCTGCTTGGTGTAAAAAAAACACCAAGTTTATTATAATGCTAAAATAAACCTTTGATTTAAGAGCACAGAACCGGAGATCGATACAGCCCTAATTAGGAACAATACGAGAAATTTTGCATCTGAAAGTAATTATAACAAAAGAAGGGCGGGCCTGATACAGTGGTGAGAGCTGTCTCACTGAGTCACTGTGGTCGTGGGTTCAAGCAGCCTCTCCACAGATTTTATGGGGAAGGCTTGCCTCGGTTTTTCCTTCCCACCCCACTCATGTGGGAGCCTCCGCACTGAGTCTGCCCTTTTTTTTTAAAGTAATTACAACAAAATTTGGAGTGCATGATGTACCTGTAAAAGCTGCGAAACAAACTGGGTTACATCACTTCCGGAAAAAGGAAAAGACTTTATGCTACTCCCAATTACATAGCCATTTACAACTGGCACGACTTGTGGAGCTCCATCCCCAATATCAACTACTACTCCTGTCATATCAGACTGACAAAGTATATTGGCCAAAGTTAATGAGAAGCAATGTGCTCTACCACAGAATTTATAGGTATTAAATGAAAAAGGGTTAAGAGATTGGAACAATAAACAGTGATTGCTAGGAACTAAAAATGCCTGCCCTCAATCATGAGTTCCAGAATTTGACAAGAAACATATTATATATAAATATTATGCCGCTGACGTTATTAAGACACATCATGATTCAAAGAAACATATATAATATAAAGGGGTGGCCGATCTTTGTGAGGGCATGAGATCACTACAATAACTTTATATTTTCCATTTAAAAAAAAAAAGATTCAATAAAAGCAATGAATGCCAATCAAGAAGATGCGGTTTACGCAGTAATAAATACTAGATAAACAAAGCACGAAAGGGGGTATTTTCATAACCTACCACGGTATCTGAATCGTCATCAGAAATACTTTTCAGATAGGCATATCCAGCAGAAAGGCTGAGGATAGACTGAACAGAAATATATAGTCCAGGGACATTGAAGGTCTCGAACATTATTTCTCCTGTACATTCACGACTTTCAGGTGTACTGACAGGACTATCTGTAAGAAGGAAATAGTGCTCTTCAGGATTGCAACGTAGATAATTGAAAATACATTGCTGCCAAAATCTCTCCATTGTATCCCAGTCATGAACCTGCAGAACAGGAAAGAGGATAAGGCATATGGGGGTAGAACGCAAACGAAAGGACAACATCACTAAAAGGAAATGTATATACATACCTGACCATGACGGATTGGATTTCTTAGTGTGTACAGCCCACTAGATCTAAACCGTGACAGAGCCTCATCTCCAATAAAAAAATCAAGATCAGCCATGATGCCTGCATTATACTGCGCTATCCAGTTTGCACTACTCAACAGCTCTGTCTGGTCTAGAAAAGATTCGTTCGCAGCTACGACAGTAGGGAGAGTGAAAGACGGCTCTGAGTTCCCAGAAAATCCAAGTTTGCTATACCTGAACATAAGAGTATAAAAATCTTGTAAGAATAAGAAATGATGATAGTCATAAACTCATAGTAGAAAATAGGCGGTAAGTGTTAGTATGTCAAAAGAAGAAGAAGCAAAAGTGACATAGTTTAGCAATTGCGGAGAAATCAAAGCAATACAGAATCAATTATTACTGTTTATATCCTAAGAAGATTCATTTGTGGCCGTTATTACTTTAGGATCTGTTCTCGTGACTTTGTTAGTTGCTCATAAAAGATGGAATCTTAATGTGAGAACGATGCATGGGATCATAAACCCAGCATTGAAGACATATCCCTTATATACAACCTAACTTGCTGGGAGCTGAGAGTACGGAAAAGTCACCGTGGAATATGCACCATAAAGTACCATAAAGTAAAGGCTACCACTCTAAAAGTTCTCTGTCCTGCTTGTGCATACTTGGAGAGAAACTGAGGAGCAGTCCCAACTAAACTAAAGGCTACCACTCTAAAAGTTCTCTCCATATTACAAAGCAATCCCCAACTCTTCCCTCACAACTGCACGGATTTATCCTGACTGCACAACAGCACAACCAACAAGAGCAGAACAGGCAGCTTGGCTTGGGTACTGTCTCCGAATCCCAGCCGACCATCTAGAATTCTAGACGGAGTTGTCCTAACCTAACCAGTGCCTCCAAACTGTACAACGAGAATGTCCCACGACAAACCAAAGCCACGGGCCCCATCCCCTGGCACGGGCACCCATTTCAGGAGTCAACCTCGGGATCATGGCTGAAAAAGCTCGGCGAGAACCCCCCGAACGCACAGGGGAATCGCGCGGCGATAGAGCAGTACTGGCAGCAGCGACTACGAGGCCGGGTCGGAGACAGCGAGCTGGTGAGGAAGAGAGGGGGTGGAGGGATCGGGGGTTACCCTGTGCCGTTGTCGATGACGATGGCCGGGCGCGCGGTGGCGTCCATGGCTGGCAGCTCCGTCGAGTCCCCGCCGGCTCATGCCTCCGCCGCCTCCGCCGGAGGGGCCGGGAGGCGGGGCATCGGGGTCCGCCGCGAACGAGGCCTCGCTCCCCCGGGGGCGCCCGATCGAGCCGAGCCGAGAAGGGTGGGCGGTGGCCGGCGGCGGGCTAGGGTCGGGCCGATCGATTAGGGATCGGATGGCGCGCGGGCTCGAGAGAGATTCGGGGCGGCGGGCGGGCGGTGCGCCGCGCGTGGCGTGGCGTGGCGATGGGGAGGAGACCTCACGTGTTGGTTTGGTTGACGAGGGAAGCGGGAAGGAAGGAACCGGCCAGACCAGGCGAAGTTGTACTTGTGCCTTGTGCCTGCCTGCCTGCCTGCGCGCCGCGTTTGTGGGTGGCCTCTGCCTGGCTCTGTCCGTGTCTGCGAAGTGGGTCGGGGTGGGGGCGCACTCACACTCAGCGAAATTTTTGCATTTTGGTCCTTTTTAAAATATTTTTTATAAAAATACCCCTGTCAAAACTTTTGCTACAAATATATCATTTTTAAGCGTCTTAAGAAATCACGCCGAGGTATGAAGGTCGGCGTCGACTGACACGACGCCGAGTCCTTGCCACGTCACCGACGACTCCGGGGCTGGCGCATGGGGCCCAGTACGTCGGTGTCGTGTCAGCCAACGCCACAAGCCTAAATTCGACGTTGTGGGGAGTCACGCCGAGCTCTTGGCACCATCCGGCGCGCGGCCCAGGCGGCCCAACAACATTTCATGGGCCAAGAGGTCGGCGTTCGATCAGATGACGCCGAGACGCTAACCTCGGCGCGGCCCGACTCAACGCCGAGGTTCGGTCAGTTGAGGCTGCGCCGCGGCCCCCTTCTTCCTCCTCCCTCCATTTAGAACCAACAGGTGGCCATTTCCCACTCCCTCTCTCTTCCCACGAACCCTAAATCCTAAATCCAGCTCTTGGGAGGCCAGATCGAGGGTTTTGACGTTTTGCCAAGGTACTCCTCTTTTCCCTCTTTCATTTCATCCATTTAGATTTGGTTGTTTGTGTTTTTTTTTGAACTTGGCATTATAGGTTTGGTTCATGTTCATGTCATTCGTGCAATGTATGGTGGTTCAAATGATTGAATGACCCAAATGTATGGTTGTTGTTGTTGTTGTATATGTTCTGGTTTATAATCATTGAGTTAAATTTTGTGTTTGTTGGGATTCAAATTTGCTTAGGGTTTGTAATGAAAAGCTTATTTGGGAGGTATGGTGATTTAGTGTTAATAGCTTTACATTCGTTGCAAGGTACTTTGGATTAATTTTTTTCTACGTAATGTTAGGGATGCCAAGGCGTGGTAAAGCTCGTATTCCAAGGTAATCCCAATGTTTATTCATTATTTGCACAACAAATAGAAACCCTAGGTTTAGGTTTGGTTCTCCGTTAATATGACTAAATTTTTTCAATTGTAGCTATGGTCGCCAGAGGGCAAATCCCTACGACCTAAAGCCTTTTCCTGAAGGTGTTCCTCGACCCATGTGCTTTTGTGGTGATCCTTGCAAGGTAGACATCTCTGAAGATGAGGAAACATATAGACAGAGGTACTGGATGTGTCCCAATTATGCATGGGAACCTACAAAGCAACAACGCCGTGCATCGATTGTGAGAAATTTTTATTGTGTGTTAATTAATTTTCTTGTGATATTAAGTATTGCTTATTTATTTGTTTTGTAACAATTTGTTTTTCTTTGCATCTGCTCCACCACTGTGTGTGACTTTGAGCAAAGGATTGACACTGAGATCAAGGAGTCGGACAAGCAGCATCTATAAGGCCTGAAGGAGTGGGATGCGGAGGTTAAGGAGAGGTTTGAGCAGAGACGCAGACAGGAGGCTATAGAAAAGGAGCATAAGTAAGAGGAGGAAAGGAGGCGTGTTGCTGCGTACAGGGCGGAGAGGGAGAAGAAGCTTGAGCTTGTGCGCCGAGCGAAGGCAGCGATGGAGGAGAATCCCGATGCCTAGAGAAAGGGAAAGTGGCCTTGTTGCACTCAGTAGGTATTTGGTTTATTCATGAGCGATGTCGTGTAGCTCTGGACTTTTTTTTACTATGTTGTAATGCACTCTGCTTTTATTTCAGATGAACTTATTTCCTGGACTTTTTTTATTATGTTGTAATGCACTATACTTTTATTTTAGATGGTCTTATGCCCTATACTTCGTTAACTATCCTAGGACTGTAGTACTACTGTTTGTATCACTGAAAAGGCTACTTGTGTTGTTGCAGTCACTGAAAGGGCTACAAGTACTGTTGCAGTTAATGAAAAGTCTATTTGAAAACTCATTGAAAAGCCTAGATTCGTTTACTGTTGTATCCGTATACGCAATGAATTAATATCAGAGTGATGTACTACATTTAGATGAAGTGACAAAACACAGGTGTAGCCTTTTCAGATGAAATGACTAGTCATGGTTGTAGACTTTTCAGATGAAGCATCTAGCCTTTGTAGATTCAATAAATGAGTACGCACACAAGTTTTTTGTCAAGTAGCATTCATGGTGAACCTGCCTTCATCTCTATATATAGTGCTCCATGTCTTGCTCCACATCAACACAACTTGTTTTCTGGTTTAGTTTTAGCAAATGTCGAGCGGAGGTTCCTCGAGTGGAAAGGGTTTCGGTGGAGGGAGAGGAAAGGGGGTGAGGAAGGGACCTCCGATTGTGTGGGAGGGTTCTCTAGGTCCTGATTCTTTTGAAGAACCAATAGAGGAATTTCCTTTGGAGAGGAAGAGTGACTTCACCCGTGAGAGACCTCTTAGATCATACGACAAGCGCATTGAAGATTGGCCAAAATGCCGCCACGGTTTGGATTGCGTTGTGCAGATGTACAATGACTGTGACGGTGGAGGCCATCGTTTCTTCAGATGCCCGCAAGGATTTGTATTTCCTTTGAACTCTCTCCTTTTTTAGATTTGCATTTGGTTTGTAGTAGTACTTATTGGCAGATGGGTTTTCAGGATTCAAGCTGTCCAGATAACTGTGGCTTCACTAGATGGGTCGACCCTCCTATCTATCCCCATCAACAGTACATCACATATCTACAGGGACACATATTTGACCTAGAGTATGGCCCTGGAAGTGGTAACAGGGACAAGTCGGACGACGACAACAGCAATGATGCAGAGGAGGCACTATGCAATAATCCGTATTGCCAGTGCCCGTACCATAAGAAGCACGGGCCTCCTTCTCCACCACCACCACCACCGCCGCCGTCAACTGGAGGATACTATGGGGAAGGCGCAACTCAGTTCAATATGTGGGAGCATTATTAGGACCAACCTTTGTTAGTCAATCCGAATGTGGAATGCTTGTATGAGTTGTTCTTTTCAATCTCCTAAGGCATGCTAGGTTTAGTTTGCAACATGCCATTGTTAGTTTTCATGTGAGTGTGTAATCGTAGTACCTTTGCCACGTCTGTATCACTTGTTTCTTTCAATCCCCTAAGACATGCTAGGTTTAGTTTGCGACATGCCATTGTTAGTTTTGATGTGAGTGTAATCGTTGTGCATTCGCTATTTCATAAATTGCAGTTTACCTATCTCTAAATTTCATGTACTATGGTTGATTCCCAAACTGAAAAAAAGATTTGACTCTCTCTAAAAATAGGGGATTGAAATCGAACCAACCTTCGGTTTTTCCTGCAGGAACAAACATAAATATAGCATGTCTACTCTTATTAGTATAACTCGTGTTAGTAGAAGATGAATCATTGAGAAAGATTTTTCATTTGAATCATGCAAATAGGATTTCAACCTATACCAAAGGTTTAGAAGACCTCTGTCTTTAATACTTTATTCTTTCTTTTTTATGATTTATAGGCTCGGCGTCAAGTCGGACGACGCCGAGGTAGAAGACCATGGCGTTGATTCGGCCCACGCCAACCCTAGGGTTTGGCTCGGGCGTTCACGCCGAGATTAACAGCTCGGCGTCAATTTACGGAACGCCGAGCTTGGGCACCTCGTCGCTTCGAGGCAAAGGATTCCAGTATGCACCAGGGGTTGGCGTCAATTGACTAAACGCCGAGGTGCCCACCCTCGGCGTGTGTTCAATTGACGCCGAGCTCCTGGGTTCACCAAAAACAATGAACTGAGCATACACATAACACATAATACACAGAATACATGACAGAATACATGAGCATATAGAATTTCACATAACAAATGACCACACCGACATACACATTCATTCAACATCCATACATACATAAGGTCCAACACATTCAACATCCAACATAGTCCAACACATTCAACATCCATACATAGTCCATACATATGCTTCATCAATCATCCAACATAGTCCAAACATAGTACAAGGTCCATACATAGTGCATTACATAAGGTCCAATGCATACATAGTCCATGCACAAAAGAAGCATATGAAGTCTTTGGATCTTTTAGCTCGCTCCTTGTCTAATGCTCCATTATTTTCTCCTTGTCTCTCTTTTTTCCTACAGTAGTCCATTTTCACAACTTTTAGCGGATATTGAGCTAAGTTAGAAACCATTAATGAGACTACCTTCACATAGCTATTTGGTGTTTGCTAAAATCTGAGCCAAGTATCATGATTACCATATCAAAAGATGTACCTTAACGTGGACGGCGAGCGTAACTCTTTCCCCTCCCAAACGGATAGGTACCTGGAGTGTACCTGTCCACTGGTCTGAGCGTCCTCTGTGGACGTCCAGAACCGGAGGGGCCTTGAGTTCCTTGGGGTGCATCTTCAAGCTGGGACATGCCAATCTCATCATACTCATGCTCATAGTACTCTCCCTGTCCTTCATCATCTTCTCCCTGGTGTTCTCCTTCATCATCATAAGGACCATGTCTTTGACCACCCTCTGCACTAGTTGCTGCACCATGTGAAGAAGAAGTCCCGCCAACATGTGCACCATGTTAAGATGAAGTCCCTCCAACATGTGCAGTAGAAGGTCCAGCACCAAGCTGTTGTGGGAGTGCCACATCCGGGGCACATCTACATCCAATGATTAGTACCCTGACATTGAATTAGCACCAAGCTAGTGAACTGAGCATGTTAATCACTTTTGTTAAGAAAAAACATTGAATTATAGTGAAAACTTGTACAACTTTGCTTTATTACCTGCAACAGTGTGATGCACCCTGACATTGTAGCGTGCGCGCCTCCAGGACGGCGGCAAGCCTCGCAAAGCTGACGGTACAAGAAGGCAAGTATAGCCGAGCCCCAACTCCTATTGCCGGCATCCTCCTAGTTCCAAAGGCACGGGATGTACATCCAGGGCGCCGTGTCTCCAGTGCCGTCAGGGAAGAGAACCGTACCAAACATGTGCAGGACGTAGGCCCGATAGTAGTATGTCATGGTGCGGGCGTCTCGTTGGGTGGCACTCCGGCGCTAACGAAGCCACCTCGGGGACACCCCTATCGCTGCGCCCGCTTTCTTGCCAGCCTCAATCGCCGCTTAGGGGCGTCCCAAGAAGTTCTCAACCCATCTTGTCATCCTTCAGACTGTGTCTCTCATCATTGGGAATCCTCGGATTTTGACTCCAAGGATCATGGCAACGTCCTCGAGAGTGACTGTCATCTCCCCGCACGGTAGGTGAAAGCTATGTGTCTCCGGACGCCACCGATCTATCAACGCCACGGTATTGCTTGGGTTGAAAGGTGGCGTGCCTCGACGCCGACAAACACGAGCAACGGTAGCAAGGTTTGCTACCTTGAGGGGCGTGTACCTCTCGTCAGAGACCATGGTGGTCGAGAGGCCTCATGTGTCATTGGCCTCAGCACATTCAAAACCTGCAAAAAAAAGACAAGCATGAAATAGTATTAGTTCATGTCACTTTATAAAGAGCATGGACTATAGAGCAAAAGATGAACAATGCACTGTTTCATACGAATTATTGAATATACCTCTCCGGTTCTCGATCCTCCGAGCCCGGTGGTGCTCATCGAACCTTGGATCAAGAAGGGGAACCGATCCATCCTGCAACATAAGGAATGCCAAAGCATTGAGTATAAGTTAAAGCATGTATATGTAGTGCAGTAACATAACAATAAAAAACAAAAGTAAACCAATGCACTATTACACAAAGCAATTCAAGTAGCTAGCTTGGTGGATACCTATTATCTAAGTAGTTCGAGGACATTTTCTTATTGTGGACCGTCTTATGGCAACCAGAAAGCAGCGATGGGTGTCCTCTACAAAATGTGTCCCAACCTTACTTGTGGTTGATCTACCTTTAGTGGCTCGGTCCATGTCCATCCTGAACCACTTCCGCCGCCTAGGTCCTCTACTCTTCCAGAGTAAACCAAGATCGACCACATACTTGGGGCCATCAAAGTAGGCCATTGACTCGTCAAGAAATGGCTCGAATCGAGATTCAGTGCTCATTAGGTTCCTTAAAGAGAACTCACATGACCATCTGGGGAGGGACCTCGGCGTCAACACGTCTAAGCTGACATGGCATGTAATCATGTGGGAGCAAGGCCTATGGTATATGGTCGGTTTTCCACACATACACTTATTCTCATTGATCACTACTTTATGTTTCCGAGCATCCGGTCTTCACCACCAATGTTAGTTCCACCACCCTCTAGAATCTCATATCCATGGTTGATCGGATCGAAACATGAACCCTTCTATCGTTTAGACTTTTCTTTGAAAAGCTAGTTCTGAGATGCTAAAAGTGGCCAAGCTTTGCACTGCTGTCCATAGAGACCTCGCATGCTTCTTTCTCTAAACAAACCAAGCATTCAACTTGTAGAAGGTGAATGAGGCAATAGCGATCAGGCGACCCACGACAACCTCTTAGAAGGCTATTGAACATCTCGCCATGTTACTAGTCATGAAGCCTCATCTCCAACCTCCGGTGTCATATGCAAGTGACCACTTATCCTTGACGCTTGACCTTTCGCTCAAGAATTGCCTACCATCAACATTTGTGGCTAACCCAGGGGCATCTAGCTTGTCTTTGAATAATTGAACCTCTTGCTGCCTGCAAACCTCCTCAAATAATTTGAAGTTGTCCTTTGTGTGATCACGCCTTATAAGATTCTAGAGCAAGGTGTACGGTGCTGCACCGGTGATGTATTTAGCGTAACCAGAATCTCTTGTTCTCACGGCATTCAGAATGCCCGACATGCCTATCGGATATCACACAAACATCACGTCCCAGACCAATTACCACTTGTCTAACTAGCACGAGAAACCAACACCAACTATCCGTGTCCTCCTTCGAACAATCGCCAAGGCCAATGGCACAAGGTGGTCTTCGCATCTTCGTCCCAATACAAACAAGCATTGTGCCTTCAAATTTCCACTGTGAAAGGTCCCGTCAATTGAGGCAGCAGGCCTACAATGCTTGAATGTGATGCTCTTCTCTGCCCGCCCAAAAGGCCCTTCCAAATACTGCTACCATTCCTTGTTTCACCCTCCTTAGGTAAATACTTGAAGTGCATCCCAAGATTTACGACCCTCATTGCATTCAAACATTACGAGGAGGCGCTCATAAGCTTCTTCCCAATTTCCAAATATTATTTCCGTGCCGCTGCCTTTTGCCCTCCATTGCTTTTCCATACTTGGTATAGTAATTGTACAGTTGGAAGATGATCTCAACCATGCGGACACCGTAATGGTTGGCATATGCTTCACCACTGAGCATAAGCGCCTTTGCAATGAACCTAGAATTGAGCTCAGATGGTTCTCTTACGCACCAGCGATGGGACAAACATGTGGTTGCTTCATTGAGGTAATCTTCCATTTGCACATATAAGTCTTCCTAGCACATACTCTCCAACCCTGCTGTTGTTCTTCACAAGCAATAGTGTACCTCTTCTCCTTGAATGAATTGATGACCCTAAAAGGTCGGTTGTGTACAATGGAGTACTCTTGCAGCCATGTTTTCAACTCATCCATGGTAGCAAACAAATATGCCCTTCCGTATGATGAGGGCAACCGCTAACATCGAGAACCTGTTGTATCACTTGGCCCACCATTAGCTCTTGCCTGTGACCATGGCTAAGGTCCTCGAAATCACCAACTAGTGGATCTCTCCAAGGCAAGACCCTAGACAATATCTCTATTTCCCTAAAATTGAGGGCAGACCAGCAGGCGTCGTCATCGAGTCTTGACTATCTCCTCTCTGAAGGATTCATCATCTCCGGCTATCTCTATGTCAAAAAGCAGGTTCACCAGCCTAACATCACCAAAGTCTTCTTCACCACTAAGATCATCTTAGGTAAGCTAAAGCTCATCCTCAATAGAAAAGTCTCCTGTCAGTGTCGTCCAAACTATCATGATTGCCCTCACCGCCGGCAACCGCATTCTCCTCCTCATCTCCAGCCCTCAAACCAACCTCCATCACGCCTAAAGCGATCAAACACTTCACCACCACTTTACTTAGCCCTGGTTGTGTGATAAGTATTTCTTCTTGGGACAAAGGACCATAACCTATGTGGCGGGGAAGATGGGCATGCTTGAAGTTATCATTTCCCTAAGCCCGGGACTCCTTATACTACTAAATCCAAAGATCGCACTTACGAGACCAATACAAGCTGCCTTGTAATCATTTCATTCAGGACTCGCTTGCCTAATTTTGAGCAACCGGCAGATCCGAGGACCCTTGACGACCCAACATCGATGACACCTTCAAAGCCCGAACATGCCGCTCCTTCATTCCGGCTAACAACCTTCACTCGCTCCACTAAGCCGAGTCATAGATGGTGTTTGAGAGAAAAAATCAACAACGCCTCACACATATCAGAAATTTCAAACTATCATCTCTTGTCCTAACAATCTGACCTCCATGATGCAATCTCACTAATTTATCCATCTGTCATCACACAACAAGTAGTGTCACATATCAATATATCATGCTGAGTTTCAATCCAATAAGTAGAAACTAAAATATATCATTTATCTTTTTCAACCCCAACAACATAATCATTTCTAGTCATAAAAAATTAAAATCTAATGACCAACAAATAACTAAAATACATACTAACCCTAATGACCAACAAATAACTAACCCTAATGACACCTACAATAAACAAAGAACCCTAATAACCAAAATAACTAGAAACCAAACTAACCTAACATGTTCGACACATAAGCGGTTAAACAACAATGCACTCAATCAACCTAAGCCATACATTTTGCAAATGCAAATACACATATACTCTTAAAACACCATACACCCATGATTCCACATGATTAGAGACAATGCAAGCATATCTCTGTGCGGATAGATTGGAGGAGGAGGACCATTACCTAAAAAGGCTTGGGATACGAGATTCGGGCACCTAAAGATGCATTTGGGGGTTAGGGTTTAAGTGGGGGCACGTGGGGGGAGGCAGACAGGCCGTGCGCTTCCGGAGATGGAGGGAGGAAGAAGAAGGGGGCAGCAGTAGCCTTGACTAAGAAGTCCAGACCTCGGTGTTGAGTCAGACCACGCCGAGTCTGGTGGCTTCGGCGTTAAGTGACTCCGGCAGCCATTGTTGAGCCCGCAGGCGTTGTTGGCCGCTTTGGGCCCTGGCCTTGGATGGTGCCAATAGCTCGGCGTGTGGTCCACTGCCGAGGTTGGGCACTGTGGCGTTAGGTGACACAAGCATTACGTGTGAGACCCCATGCGCCACCGATGTTGCCGTCGGCAAGAGTGCGTCCATGGCGACGATGGCAAGACCTCGGCGTCGTGTCGGTTGACGCCGACCCTCATACCTTGGCGTCATGTTCTAAGGCCGCCTAAAAATTGGTCTATTTTGACAAAGCGTTTGGCATAGGTCTTTTTGTAAAAAATATTTTTTAAAGGGACCAAAAATGCAAAAATTTCACCACCTCCACTCCTATCCCAGGCCTACCTGGCAGCAACGGACTTCTGGCCATGTGTCCCCTTCTCCTCTGATGATGCGGGTTGCGGACACTGCCAGTTGGACTTCTTGGCTCGGATGACGACCTTCTTCTCTCTTGCGTTAGTGTGCCAGTCGTATCATCCACATTACCAAGTGTTTACAATAGGCATAGCATGAGCATTAGCCCAATAAGAAAAGATACACGTGCGTCAAATTTCTATATTTTTCTTTTAAACAGATGGGTTGCTCCATAAATAACACTTTTTTTTATCAATGTAAAACTTCTAATCAAGAGTTCTCCTTTTTGTTATTTGCTTATTATTCTTCTAATTTTCTATGGATGCCTTTTGGGCCGTTCAGAAGCTGCAGCAGCTTACCAGCATCTCTGGCTAGTAATGTATTATGTGGCTGAAGCTGCCAGAAGCAGAAGCGAGGGCAGCCTCATAGACACAATTTGGTTTACCGTTGTCGATTCATATTCAATGAATATATAAATTCAACACTTTGCATGACTTATTATCTTTCTTTTAATTAGAGCAGTCATAATAGGCCTTGTCGTATATATTTATCGCAATCCCGCATGTATTAAAAGAGTGAATTAGAGTAAGAGTAAAACTAAATTTCCTTCCATTCCACTTCTACGGATTGAAATTGGATACACATACATCAAACAAAGACCTTGGGGTGCATGGAACTATTTTTGGTCAGCAACAGCACTCATGCATTTAATAAATCTCCAAGCAAATGTAAAATTTCCTTTACTTAATCCCAAACAGAAAAACCATGCCACAAGTTTTCTTCTCCCAATATAAAACTGCTGTAAAGCCGGCTCATATCAGCTTCGCCATCTCAAATGAACTTACCATCAGGTGTAGCAA